>OZ020623.1:1200000-1800000 GCA_963971575.1 Liopterus haemorrhoidalis | reverse complement strand
TAAATTATATTAGGTATGGAAATTGTTAGTTTTTTACACAGTTTTCATTATTTTTAACTTTTAAACTTGCAATTTTATGTTAGATTTAGAGATGGGAATTTCGGCTCAGTTTGCTGAGCCAGCTCATTGAAAAATTCGTGTGTATATATATGACACTAGATCCCATTTTTCTTTCAGCAATTTTAGTTTTAAGAATTTTATTAAAATTTTTGTAAAACCTGTCCTTTTTACCCAAAATTTACACAAAATATAATCATATAGGGAAAAATAATAGTTTTTAAAACGCTTGAAGCGATGGGGTAGCCTTTTAGTGTCTTGGGGGGGAAGCTCAAGCTACCCCTTAAAACACACCCCTATTAAATTCACACACGCTTACTCAGGAGTGGTAGATTGTTGTCCTGGGGGGGAAGCTAGTGCTACCCTTTAGGACATACTCCGAGTAACATTAATACACACATTTTTATACACGCTTACTAAGGGCGACCCTTTTGGGGTCTTGAGGGGGCAGCTAGTGCTACCCCTTAAGACGATCCTTAGTAACAAACAAACACACAACACAATTCAAAAAAAATTTTGATGTATTTTTTAAGGGTTTCGTTGGTATGATCAAGTGAAATGAGTATTGTAGGAATTCTGACCGATTTATAAAGTTAAAATTTGGGAAATATACTAAATTTTTCATTTTTAATTTTTTTGCTATATTTATTCAAAGTATTTATTTTTACAAATAGATACGTTTCCATTGACAATTATTTTGCTTAGTAAAAATCCACTTCAATAAAAAAAAGTAATAATTTTAAAAAATAAAAATTACATTTAGCTTCATACTAAGCTAAGAAAGGAATAATATAACACGTTTTTAACAATATATTTTTTGTTAGAAAGTATAAAGTACTTTGTGGTGACGGTTGGTTTTGAGGTAACCACCGCTGATTTTTTAAAATATTTAAAAAAAAATTTTTTTGCTCCGTTTAACCACTAGATGGGTCGGTATAAAAATCAGAAAAAATCAGAGTAATGCAACAGGTTTTGTCACGATTACAATAAAAAACATACCAAATTTTGTCTCACTTACATACCTACAATGCTCTGAACAATTCAACACCTTATTCAACATTTTTATGTGCACGTGCATGATTTTTTTAAATTTTCAGATAAACACGCTTGCCAATGAGAGCTGTATTTTATTGTGCTGGAGGGGAAGCTAGTGCTACCCTCTAGGGCATGCTCCTGGCGACACTACACACACACAGTACCTTCAGTACATCCACACGCGTACCTGGAGGTGTATTTTTGTCCTGGAGGATTAGCTAAAGCTGTCCTTTAAGACATTCCTCCTTGTACCAATTCAAATAACCAGTCACTTTGGCTGGCACACATAAAAAATTAAATAAATGAATGAGAAAATAAAAAATAAATAAATAAAAAGAAATATTAATTAAGAAATGAAAATTAAAGTAATGCATGAAAAAGATAATGAGATATACATATATGAAAAATATTTTGACAAAAGAAAGTTTATTAAAAAAATTGACAGAAATAAATTAATATTTTGACAGTATAAATAAGTAATATATAGCTTTTTCTTTGGTTTAAGTGGAAATCTATATTGAATATTATTAAACAAAAAATTAAAAAGTTTTTTACAATCTTAATATAATTTAAAAGCCTCTTATATCCAAGCTGATTCTGTCTGTACTTTTCGTATTTATTTCCAAGTTGTCTTCGTTTCTTTCGCATCTTGGAGATGAGTTCGTTGGTGCATCAGCCAAATCAAAGGTCTGCCTGTGATGAACGAATCAAACTAACCTTCGTATGTCTGTTTGCTGTAAGGTTTGCTTGCAGAATCAATTTCTTGCACATATGGTACCTTTATGTGCAAGAGTTATTTCTTGTTTGCCAGCACAAATCATCTGCGTATGTTTTTGTGGGGTTTGCAAAAAATAACTTAATAGGTACTACACCTCCTTTGAAGACTCTGTTAACACTAGCTAGGGTTGATTTAGGTCTGGACGTTGATCTAGAGAAATTTTAGCTGGTTTTGGTGGATTATTCAAAGGATGAGTTCCAAATTTTGGATCTCGCAACCACACAACATTAGAAACACTGCGTTATTTTTCCACTCATACTAGGCTCAAAGTAGCTTCAGGAATTTCCGGTCAACCAAGTCTCTTCCTAGTCTTTCCCTACCTTAACGGCCTAGCCGAGGGGGACGAGAGAAACTAGTTGATTGAAGGTGGAACACCTCATGTGTTGACCACGATTTACTGTTAGTTTTTTTTGACTGGTTGGGACGATCTTTTGTTTCCCCCCAAAGCATTTGCTGCGGGTAAGGGATGAAGGACACCGCCTGATCACGGGGCCAACTATCCACGGATGGGTAGCGCTCGTAAAATTAACTTCAGTAGAATCAAATTTTGGAGATCGGTTTGGTTTCTTAATCGCGAGTAATCAACCGAATGGGAGCGGTCCCAAAAATTTAACTCTTCCCATATACACCTAGGTGTTGGGAACCTATGTTGAGACGTAACGAGTATTTTTGGCGACTATGGCTAGTAAAGAAAACCGTTATTGAAACAAAAGTCATCACTTTTAAAATGACAATCATCGACTAATTTATAAATTCAAACAATTTAAAATTAAATTAAAAGTAATACACTTAAATTATTGCTCAAGTTTTATTTATTTTTTTTTATATTATAAACATAGTGGTCAGCGTGTTTGACTGCTAACCATGCGGTCTCGGGTTCGAATCCTGGACATGGCATGGAAGTTTGTATTTGTTATAAAAATTACTAATTTCTCCTTAGTGCGCATTAAATCTGTTCATGAACTTATTCCTTAATTATTGGTACCTTATTAGAAACTTCATTCGTGAATGTATATTTTAAATAAGTAAATAAGTAAACCGGTAACAGATCTAAACAAACAGTAGCAACCATTGTTAAAAAATTTGGATGCTTTCTGTTTGACGCCTTCATAAGATTGGCGTCGGAGCCAAATTCGCCAGAGCTTCGGTACGTCTCGGCATATTCGTTTCTTATAGAAACAATTGAGTCTTTCGGCTCACACTTGTACAGCAGAAATGCTGTATTTATATACATATATATATGCATATTTTTAAATACAATTTTGATTCCTGTTGTCTACTTTGAGCATTTCAGGTTATATTTTTATTACTTGTGCTCGGCTTTCCCTGTTAATGCGCTGCACAAGAGGTACTCTTAGTGGGCAAGCAACCTCTATCCTCTAGGTTGTCGTTGTCCCCGCGATTCCTCCGGTGGAGCCCAAGCCCTTTCCATGTGCATCGGATCGGGCGGCGATGGCTTACATGGAGTCCTCCACGGACTCTTCTATAGACGTGGAGGAACAAACTCTGTGTGTTAACACAAATAAGTTGAACGTATTATCATTCCACGGGGTTGGGTGGGGGGTTCGGTTTTTGCGCCTTCCCGGAAAGAATTACGTTCACTTTTAGGAAAGATCACCTCCTTTTTCAGAACATCCTACTAACACTCGATGGAGAGGCAATTAGGTATGGTTGCTTCTTCACGAGAATCATCAGCAGCTGATTGAAATTTTTTTTATTACAGGTTTTAACTTTCTTTAAACATTGGCATTTGATTCGTAGGTTATTTTACGTATTTGTCGAATGATCTACGGGTTTTAATGCAGGTGACTTTAACCGGAATCGGGCATTTTATCCGGGTGAACGAATATTTTGCCTGTGAACGGTGGTGAGTTACCAAAGCTTTAAATCCTGCACATCAAGGACCTGTTTCCTTTATTGGATTGCAAATTGCAATTTCTGGTAATTGAGCTGGTCTGTGTAGGTAAAAAATGTGTAACTCTTAAATCCTATGCAGTGCATAGGTGCTTTAGAAAACTAGCTTTAAGCTCGAATTAAATTAAAATTTTAGTTTTATAATTAATTTTAAGTTTTAGTTTTAATTTTTTTTGTGCTAATTCTGCTTTGTGTTTCAGATAGCTCTTCAGGAGATCTCGCCATGATATTTTTCTTCTTTTTTATTTGTTTTTTTCTTTAATTTTAAGTTTCAGTTTTAATTTTTTTTTGTGCTAATTCTACTTTGTTTCAGATAGCTCTTTAGGAGATCTCGCCATGATATTTTTCTTCTTTTTTATTTGTTTTTTTTTCTTTAATTTTAAGTTACAATTTTAATCTTTTTTTGTGCTAATTTTGTTTTATGTTTCAGATAGCTCTTCAGGAGATCTCGCCATGATATTTTTCTTCTTTTTTATTTGTTTTTTTCTTTAATTTTAAGTTTCAGTTTTAATCTTTTTTTTTACTAATTCTGCTTTATGTTTCAGATAGCTCTTTAGGAGTTCATTTCGCCATGATATTTTTCTTCTTTTTTGTTTTTTTCTCTTCAATTTTTTTTTGAATTTTGATTTTATTAGTGTGCAAGATGTTAAACATTTTGAAGATTAGCTCTGGCAGGCGCGCACACAGAACTTAATACGGGGGGGGACTCAATTTTAAAAAATTGTCCGTAAAATAATACTATTTTATATTATTATCTTTTTACGGATAATTGTGGGTATATATATTAATTTATTTTTGATTATAATTAAATTTTTATTTATAAAAAAGTTGATTTTAATTTCTGTTGCTTAGTTTTT
Source organism: Liopterus haemorrhoidalis (assembly GCA_963971575.1). Lineage (NCBI taxonomy): Eukaryota > Metazoa > Arthropoda > Insecta > Coleoptera > Dytiscidae > Liopterus > Liopterus haemorrhoidalis. Next base: position 1,795,359 of record OZ020623.1, on the reverse strand, counting down.
ATTAAATAAGTATTTGATTTTTTCTGGGGGGGTTCGAGGACCACTCTCATGTGTGCGCGTCTGACTCTGTGTACCTCTCTACTGTTAATACTATCGAGGAATCTAGGAACTGGTTCGTGTAGGTAATTTCCAACTCCTATGTGGAGCATAGGTGCTTCTGAAACTAGCTTTAAGTTCTAACAAAGATAATATATTATATTTATTATCTTTGGTTCTAATTAATTTTAATTAAGTTTTATTTTTTTTGTGTTAATTCTGCTTTATGTTTCAGGCAGTCAATTCTTCAGGTCATCTCGACTTTATTTTTACTGCTCTTTTATTTTAATTTATTTTCTTTTAATTTTTTCTCATTCAGAATTTTTTATTTCTTTAATTACGTTTTGATTTTATTAGTCTACCAGTTGTTATTAAATATTTTCAGACTTACGTGCCATTTCACTAAGGGGTCCATCCAGAAATCTAGACCAGTGTTTCTCAACCGGTGGTTCGTGGATCACTGGTGGCCCTTATCAAAATTTTAGTGGTCCGCAAAAGGATTCGTTTTCTCATCTAGACCACCAGATTAATTAATTTTAAGTTTTAATTTTGGTATTGTGCTAATTTTGCTTTATGTTTCAGTCCGATTTTTCTTTAGGAGTTCATCTCGATCTGAATTTTTTCTGCTTTCTTATTTTAATTTATTTTCTTTTAATTTTTTCTTCTTCAGAATTTTTTATTTCTTTAATTGCGTTTTGATATTATTATTGCATCAGTTGTTAAATATTTTGAGTTTCAGACTTACGTGCCACTTCACTAAGGAGTCCATCCAGAAATCTAGACCGGTATTTCTCAAACGGTGGTCCGCGGACCACTGGTGGTCCTTAGCAAAATTTTAGTGGTCCGCGAAAAGCTTATAAATTATTATTTTTGAGATTTTTTTATTAATTTATTAAAAAATATTTTAATATTATTTTAAAATTATTAATATTATAAATTAATATTATTAATTTATTATTAATTTTAAAATATAGATGTAGAGTACTATTAAACAAATTTAGTTGTTTAATTGTACATTTAGTTTTTGTGGTTCGCGGTAGAAAATTAAATATTTTACTGGTCCGTGGCACGTTTTCGGTTGAGAAACACTGATCTAGACCACTTTCACCAAGTTATAAATCATTTTAAGTTTTAATTTTTTTGTTGTGCTAATTTTGCTTTATGTTTCAGTCAGATTTTTCTTTAGGAGTTCACCTCGATCTGAATTTTTTCTGCTTTCTTATTTTAATTTATTTACTTTTTATTTTTTACCCTTCAAAATTTTTTATTTATTTTATCGTTTTGATTTTATTGTACCAGTTGTTAAATATTTTGAGTTTCAGACCTACGTGCTATTCACTAAGAGTCCATCTAGGAACCTAGACCATTATCACCAAGTGGAAGGGTCTACAAGAACTAACTGGACGCCTTCGTCAAAGGAAATCAAGTCCCATTTTTTACAGTTTTTTTGCCTTTTTAAAATTTCTATTTTTAAGAGTGTAGAAACTAGCCTTAAATACTAATTCATTTTAAAATTTAGTTTATTTTATTTTTTTGTCTGCTAATTCTGTTTTATGTTTCAGGCAGTTTCTGTAGGAGTTCATCTCGATCTGCATTTTTTCTGCTTTCTTATTTTAATTTATTTTCTTTATAAAATTCTTTTATTTAATATATTCTAATGTTGGGTGCATTTTTTGATGGGGTGCATTTTTAATGGGGTGCATTTTTGATGGAGTGATTTTTTTGATGGGGTGAATTTTTTGATTGGGTGATTTTTTTGATGGGGTGAATTTGATGGGGTGCTTTTTTTGATGGGGTGCATGTTTGAATGGGGTGCATTTGTGGATGTTGGGGTGGATTTTTGGATGTTGGGGTGCATTTTTTGGATTTACTGGTGCATGTTTTGGATATAGTGCATTTTTTAAAATTAAATAAGGGTTTACATTTGATTAAAGTAATCTGGCTTAATGCCTTACTTTAATTATTTGTTTAGTAATATTTAGTTTTAAGGTTAATCCTAATTTTAGTCCTAAACTTAGTTTAGGGGACACATTCTCAATTTTTTTTTTTAAATTTATATTTTTAAATTTTTTTAAATTTTTAATTCGAATCTTTTGATATTCATTAATGTTTGGGGATGTGTTCGGGGGGTGGGGGCAGTGCTGGATCACATTTTAATATTTTGTCTTCTTCTTCTTCAAGTGACATCTGGTAAAAAATTGGTTAATAACTCATAACTCATTCCCAGAAAATGTAAGTTAATATCTTTTACAGTTGATGGATGGTAATAGTTTTTGAAATATTTTGAATTGTGATCCTTTGGCATGTTTTATTTAAGCACTGTCCTGCTCTGCGGTTCTCGCCCGACCCCCTGGAAGATATTTTTCAATAAAAAAATATCTACTAATAGAGCAAATTGGGATTTGTAGTATACACAGAAAAATCTATCAATAAGATATGGGGTCGGCAACCATTTTTGGCGTGCCGTAATTCTATTTGTAATTTTTTTTAGTTTCACATAATTCCTTAAGGGGGGGGGTATGGTCAGAGCAGCACATTTTATACCCATTTTCAAGATTTTTTTTTAGAAAACTGTTAATAGTAACTTGATTGGGATAATACCTACAGTAAAGAACAACCTTTGAAGAGTATCCAAAAAAAAAATTATTGAAAAATATCGAAAATTAAGCTCGTGGCATGAATTTGAAATTTTCGTTCAGGACAAAGAGTTGATTTGCGGTGAGACACATAACTAATGACTGGATCATCTAAAACAAAAAAAAACAAAAATATTTCGTTAGTTTATGAGTTTCTTGAGGTAACGCTGTCGAGATATTTTTTTTTCTTGCTTTATTTTTGTTATGGAATTTTTTACAACTGAAAACAGAAATTTCGAAAAAAAAATCCGTTTTTTTCGTTTTTTTGACTTCAAACTTATACCAAAAATTAAATAATCTAGATATTTGAAAAAACTCGACAGCGTTACCTCAAGAAACTCATAAACTAACGAAATATTTTTGGTTTTTTTGTTTTAGATGATCCAGTCATTAGTTATGTGTCTCATCGCAAATCAACTCTTTGTCCTGAACGAAAATTTCAAATTCATGTCACGAGCTTAATTTTCGATATTTTTCAATAAAATTTTTTTTGGATACTCTTCAAAGGTTGTTCTTTACTGCAGGTATTATCCCAATCAAGTTACTATTAACAGTTTTCTGAAAAAAAATCTTGAAAATGGGTATAAAATGTGCTGCTCTGACCATACCCCCCACCTTAATTCTTATAACATGTTTCAAGAGATTAGATAACAAGTCTTTGTAAATTGTGCCTTTTAATAGAACTTTTGTTTCTTTTTACCAGAGTTTGCATTTTTAAGTTTTTTGATGAATAAAAATTATTTTAAGTTAAAGATTTCTTATTTCACTATCAATATACAGACGATTCCGCTTAATTGGGCCCCCGCTTAATTGAGGCAGCCGCTTATTTGGGCCAAATCTCAAAGAACAGAAACCAAACCAAGGAACCAACAGTAAATTTACATGTTTAATTAGGACAACATTCCGCTTAATTGGGACAGTAAATTTAAGATCACAGTACATATTATGCTACACATATTCTCAACCAGGAGGCAAAGAAATGTATGGCCGTGTTACAGCGTTATTTTATGCAGGAAGGAAATGAAGGGAGCCCTACATCCGTACTGAATACCTGTGCTGATTTTGTAGAAGTGAAATGTTACAAATCAAAAGACAGACTACACTTGACGCATTTTTCCATTGAATTAAATTGTATGTACCTATTTATTATTTTATTTTGGAATTTATTATTATTTTTTCTTAAAAGTTTATATTTTTAAGAAAAGAAAGTTTATATGTTTATATTTGGTTATATGTAATTCATAGTTTTGTCCTAGAGTTTATAAAATAAAATTATTGAAAGAAAAATATGCATTGTTTAATTTTATGTGAAATTCACTTAATTGGGGCAGCCGCTTAATTGGGCCAAAATGCCTAAGTCCCGATGTGTCTCAATTAAGCGGAATCGACTGTATTTCTTAATTGTATTTCAGTTTAACACTCTAGGTATCCGAAAATCATATTTGTCACTGACATAGAATATTTGGACTTATAAAGGGCCCCATATCTCAAATAGCTTAGGGCCTTATCAAGTCTAAATCCGGCCCTGACTGTACCTGTTAATGGCTAAAATAACTTCATCCAGTACCACTTATTTGATTCGATTCTGATAAAGTTTTTTTAACTTGTAATTGACATAATTGCTTATTAGCAATGTCAGTTTCTCTTTTTCATATTTAAAAACATCTAACCCTTTACAAGCTAAAATAAAAACTACCTAACAAACTCTTAATTAAAGTATTCCAGTGAGTTACATCAAATAATGATGACATTAAAGGGGAACCTTGATTCCCGGCAACACGATAAATCACAATTCAAAAACGGTTAAAGAAAACAACCTGACGCTAGAATTTTTGGATTCTTCGTAGTTTATTAAGTCTAGAAAAAATTTGAGGCCTTATTCGTTTAGCGTATTTTAAAATTATGACAAATTTTAATATGGCGTGATTTATAGAAATATTGATCTTCGCATGGATATATCTCAAAAACGAAATGCAATAAAGACCTGCGGTTGAAATTTTTGAAATCTTGAGGTCCTAATTTACTTGTAGCCAGATTTTGAAGCAAAAAATTTTTTTGAAGTTTTTCCATTTTTTTAAATTTTTTTTAAAAATTTTGAAAATTGCTATCCAAAAAATGGTTAGGGATATGAATATGCGGTTTGAAATTTTAAAATTCTACTACACTGTTTAGTCTAAGAAAAAAATTGGGCTTAAATAAACATATTATTAAGTTTTGTAGGGGCAGTAATCCAAAATCCTTGAAAATGGCCAAAAATCGAAATAATCGTAAGGGGTAGACCTTAAAAAAATCGTGATTTTGAAGTAAAAAATTTTTGTCTCCAATTTTATTGAAAATTGGTACAAATATGCATTTTTGGTCAGAGATCAAGAAAATTTGGTCCATTTTGAAGTTTGGGCAAAAGTTTTGGAATTATAGGCAAAAAACTGACCTAAATCAGCTCTAACTCAAGAACTACGAAAGCATGAATTTTTTAAATATTTTTTCCATAATCATCACCCCAAAATTAGCCTAAAAATATATTTTGGCTAAAATCGAAGTCAAAAAAATTTTGACCAAAATTTTCAAAATTTTGAAAGAATTTTTTTTTGATTTTTGTTCGAAAATTGGTATACTAATATATTTTTAGCCTTAGATCACAAATATATGGTCAGTTTTGAGTAACGGTCTAAAATTTTGACATTTTCGGCATAAAAAGTAAAAAAAAGACAGTCCATAAAAAGGCTCAGAACCGATGAAATGTTAGCCTGCCCCTTTTTTTAATCTTTATAAACTAATACTTACTTCTTATCTATCATCTATATCAGCGGTTCCCAACCTGTGTTCCGCGTGCACTTCTCAGGGGCCCCGCAGCCGTTATAAAATAAATAAAAATTGAATAAAATCAAAAGTATTAGAAATAAAAAACAGAATCAAAATAATAAAACTGGAAATGACATTCTGAAAATTGGCCAAGTATGTATGTCCAAGTGATTTCTGACTCTAGCCGGTTTATGACTCTATGACTAGCTGGAATGTGATCGGCGAGATGCATTTTTGTTTGAATAATCTGCGTGTATTTTGATTATTTGCTTCATTTTATAAAAATCTGTCTATCAATATGTGAGCTGTGAAACAGAAAAGTGAATTTATATTAACTAAAAAATCTACACCCTCCCTTGTAACATTACCTCTAAACACCATTAATTTGTAAGACATAGGGTAGGCCTAGGGGCTCCGCCATAGAAATTGATTCTAAAAAGGGCTCCGCAAGTAAAAATCATTGGGAACCACTGCCTTAGAGGATCGTAGAACAGTTAATGCTGAATAGTATACAACAATTTGTTTGCCAGAAGTCATTGACAAAATCAGGAAGAACAACCAAAAACGTCGCATCATTCTTCATTATGACAATTCAAACTCCCACACAGCACGTCAAATAATTGAAGGAGAAAAACATCGAATTAATGTCTCATTGCCAGTATTCACCCGATTTATCCCCTACCGACTTTTTTTGTTCCTCACAGTCGAACAAAAAATGCCTGGACGGCGATTTTCATCACTTCAAGAAGCTGTCGAAGCTTTCGAAACCCATGTTTTTGAGATACCAACTTCAGAGTGGAAAAAATGTTTCGAGAATTGGTTTGAACGCATGCAAAAGTGTATAAATCTTAAAGGCGAATATTTTGAAAAGGAATAAAACAGTTTGTTCCAAAAAAAGAAAAAATGTTTCTTTGTTAGTTTTTGTAAAAACTTAAATGGTAGGCCTGGTTTGTTCAATGAACCTCGTATGAGGTAGCAACAGAAACTCTATTACAGTCTGTTCCAAACGGTTAAGCGGAACTAAATTTTGCAATCTAGTTACTTTCATCGTTTAAATCGTGCTTTTCGACCGTTTTGTTTAAGCTTTGTAAATCATACTTACAATAAACATTTTTGGTTAAGGTTAATATCATTTTAAAATGTCATTTTCTTTATATTTTGATTTTTTGTGTCATTCTTAATACAAATTTCCCATTTATTTATTTTTTTGTCATTAAAATATATAAAAAAAATTTTTTATTTTGACATAGGTCATTCGTTTCCATGGTTTCATTGTTGTAATTTTAAATTTTGACATTTCAACGTGAAAAATGAAATAACCCAAGCAAGGTCCCTTGTCGTGACAACCTAAAAGAACGAAATTCCCATTTAGTTCCGCCTAACCGTTTGAAACAGACTGTATATTACTCAACAGGTGAAGCAATGATTTATTTTTAATGGAAGAATGCACAATTTCAGTTTTTAAGTTGCATTTCTTCAAAGATAACGTCTACTCATTCAATTAATAATGTTTAATTAACAATTTAATAAAGCAGTAACGTTTATTAAACTGTCTTTTAGATATTTAAGTGATTCTTTAAAGAGAACGAGATCTGTGAATTGTACAAATAACCTTCATTCTTCCCTCAACCGTTCGTTTAATTTGAAAAAGTTGAAGAACGTTGGAACAAATGAAGACGTCCTTAATACACATTTCCTGACATACAGCGCTAGCTTCTACACACGGACAATAACGGAATGAATACTTCTCATTTCCTCCCTTTTAGGGACTACTCAAAAGGGAATAACATGTCACACACTATAATGACTACCGTAGTATGAAGGTTAGCACAATTAATCATTTGTTAGGGCATCATAATTCCAGAATTTAATTAAAAAAGGTTAAAATACGTATAGCTCATTCGCTGAAACAGCGCAGTTTTGCGTCATAACCTCAATCACAAACTTAGTGGCGAAAAAATAACTAAATCGATTTTTTTTGCAGGTGAATTATAGATTAATATTGTTCTTTGCTATTTTATTTTACTAAAATATATCTTTTGAGGTCTTAGTTTGTGTTCGATAGTCATTTTGAAGATTTACAAATTTTAAAAGTGTTTATTTAATATAGGGACATGTGTATTGGTATACCTGAATAAAACGATGTTTACATTTGTCATTTAATAATACGTTGTGTTTTGATACTGACTTGTGTTCAAATATCTTATAGTAATTTCTAAAAACCTTTTTTATTTAGTTTGTTTTTTATTTAGCAGTTTTGTATAGGGTGGAAATTTGGGGATGGGAGAAGGTAGAACGAGTACAGGAGAGGTATTTGAGATGGATCTTAGGGGTAGATAGAACAACACCAGGGTATATTGCAAGAGAGGAACTGAAAAGGGATAAGATGAAAGTGGGTACAGGAAGGAGAGCGGTTAAGTACGAGGAGAAAGTTAGAATAGAAACAGACAAAAAAATAATGAGGGAATGCTGGGAGGAAAGAGCCAGAGAAGAACAGAAAAGAAGATGGTACGCATGGGGGTAGATGAGAAAGGAGTATTACTGGAGATGCGGAGTGGATGCGACAGAGGTGGAAAGGAGAAGAAAAGACGGGATAAGCGTGATTGAGGAGTTGTGGAGGAGGGATAAGGAAGTGGGGGAGCAAGAAAGGACAGTCAGAATAGACAAATCAAGGAACGCAGGGAGATATAAGGAGGTCAGAACTATAGGGGTGCCAAGCTACTTGAAGGGAGAAAGAGGAAGGTCAGAAAAAAAAGTTGCGCACCAGGTATGAGGGATACCATAGTAAAACTGCATTTAAATGAAAATATGTCTTATGGAGTAATTGCAAATAAATTAAAATGTTCTAAAACTATGGTTTATAACGCGGTGCAACATTTTAATAAACATCACACCACAGAAAAAGTAGTTAGACGTCGACGACCTCGAAAAACTTCAGAAGCAGTGGATCGACGAATAGTTCGATTAGCAAAAACTAATCCCTTTCTTAGCTCCAAATCCAAAAGGAGATATTTGCTGAAGAACCTAATGCACTTTCAGCTCGTTATATCACAGAAAGATTGAATGAGAACTATTTGGAAGAGCTGTAAGAAAGAAGCCACTACTTTCATCAAAAAACAGGAAGGACGGGCTAGCTTTTGCCAAGGAACATAAAGATTGGACTATTTCCCAATGGAAGCATATCCTTTGGAGCGATGAAACGAAGGTTAATCTATTGGAGTCAGATGGAAAAAAATATGTACGGCGTCCTTTTAACCAATCAAAATATATGAATACATGCATATCACAAGATCGTTCTTAATTAGTTCGCCATAACTGTATATATATAATATATATTTTACAAAATAATACTTATTTGCAAATAGGGAACATTAGGAAAAAAGGTAATATTATAAGCAATTAAAATATTGTTCTACACATCAAGTTTTCTGTTGACAGATTACTAAATACTTACGAAATCCTGAAATGAGTGAAAATTCACTTTTTACATCAGTTTCTATTACTGTATTTAATAAAGATTATAAATGACTTATACAGTGTTTATAGTTCTGTATTTTTGTAGTAATACGGTCTATTGTTTACAGTATTTTTTAATTACCATTTGTCAGATAATTTGTTGTTTGTAAAGCAACGATGCCAGTTTCGATTGCACGTAAATGCTTATGCCACCATGGCAGAATCTCTGGTGTTTGCATCTTCCTTTGATATACCAGCATATCATACAGGAGACCGAGTTCGACCTTTCGCTAAATTGCTAATGTCAGATTGTATGATTCCTCAAACCAAAACGTCCATACATAAAAGATTCTACTTTGAATCTTAAAACTAAAAGATTTCAACTTGACATACTGGATAAAATGTATGTTAAAATATGGAAAAAAGATTATAACAATGAATTTAACTTTATTTTAAAACATACAGGGTCAGGACCGTATTTAATTACATTGAGGCCCGAGGTGCAAAGGATTTTTGGGCTCATCTTCCCTAATTAATAAAGCAATTTAAAAAATCAGCTGTGGCCACCACAGGACCGATCGCCATCACAAAGTACTTGTATAAAATATATTCTAGCAACAGAGTAGATATAACTTGGCCTAATATTTTCTAACATAGATATTATTTATCATGACCATGGAAACGTTGCATATAAGTATGAAAAAATTGAGACTGAAAAATTTCGAAAAATTTCAAGTACAGTGAAATGATCCACATTTCACTGTACATATGGATGATATGGAGAAGAATACATGGCAGTATTTCGTGGCGCTCATCAAAAATTTTCTTGGGAATAAAAAAGCTGAAAACTAGGTGGAGGTCGTTGAAAATTTGATTGAAAATTATCATCATCTGGGTGCAACATGTGCGTGAAACTTCATTTTTTAAACAGTCATCTTGACAAATTTCCTGTCAATCTTGGAGATGTTAGAGATGAACAGGGTGAACGTTTCCATCAGGATTTAAAAGAGATGGAGAGACGTTATCAAGGAAGGTGGGATACTCACATGATGGGTGACTACTGTTGGAGTATTAAAAGAGACTTATCGGAAATGGTGCACTCCAGAAGATCTTACAAACGACCATTTAATCCTTAAATTATTTTGTATTTTTATTTTAACACTCCAATGCATTAAAATATAATTAAAACTGTTCTCATTTTCTTTCTTTCACTATAAATAAAATTTTAAGAATATTTTCTAATTATTTAGTCCTTATTGTTCGCCAAATTTGTACCAATTACAGTATCGACGTCTAAAATTAAACGGTAGAAGCATTATTTGGCCGAAAACATGTATTTGTTGTAGAGCAAAAATCTGATGTGATACGCAAAAACTGATGTGATATTTGAGTTCAGCAGCACCAAATTAGTAAGAAACAAGTCGTAGATGTAAGTCAGCAGAAATTGTGTTGACCAGTGTTAAAATATAATTTTATTTAACTTTTTAATAAAAAAGTGGTACAAATAAGCCGACTTTACCCCATAGTTATTACAAGTATTTTATGGAATTTTCGCTATAAATGTACTACGTCTCATGGTTTAAGCACCACTGCTTCTCCAAGACTCTGGTTTACCATGAGAGTCATCATTTGATCATTTGCTGAATCATTTCATTAGTTAATTTTCCGTGAAAAACCACAATTACTGCATTTTCAGTTGATTGCACGTTTGGTTTCTGTAATTAGTGGTATCGATAGTTTTCTGATTACAGGTGTTGTTCAGAATGCATTATCAAACCAACGATCTGATTTATACACCTATCATACATAGCAACCTATCATTTTCTACTCCTGCATGAGAATTTTAAATGCGGTATCGAATTACGATTATTGGGGGTACTTATTCAAATCAAAGTCAGAATATGCTTTATTGATATTTCAAATAGCTTTAGAATCAAAAAAATATAATTTTCTGGTACACTAGGATTTGAATGATGAAGAATAATGCAACGTTTTTGGTTGTTTTCTTGATTTTGTCGATGACTTCTGGCAAACAAATTGTTGTATACCATTTAGCATCAACTGTTCTCCGATCCTCCAAAGGTAGGTTGTTCAGGTCGGTGATATAAAACCTTGGCGGACGAGAGTCAATGAATTCCTGGAAGGCCAGTTTTACAGCATTGTCGGAATTAAACTGTTTTCATATTAAAAAGTTTTCTAAATTACGGAAGAAGTGGTAGTCAGTGGGGGCTAGATCTGGTGAGTATGGAGGATAAAGAAGTTCCAATTCCTGTAGTTTTACCACAGTCATGCAATAAGATAGGAATCGATCTGTTGACCAATCTAGGCTGTTTTTCTTTAAGTTTTTGCGTCATTTTGTCCAGTTGGTTGCAGTATATTTCTGCTGTGATCGATGAACCAGTTTTTTTTAAAGTTACTTGTACGCGGTCTATTGTCTGCTGCGTAGTAACACTAGAGCTAAATGCACTATTAATGTTTCGCGCGGTCTACGATGCCGTAGTTCCACTTAAGAACTCATACTTCATATTAGTGCGAATTTCCGACCGTTCCATTTTCAACAAAATTAATGTTTTAAAAAATTCTTTGATATTTTTTAGAGCATACAATGATTTTTTTAAACAGGCGAGATGTTTAACTTTACAACAAAAAAAAAAAAAAACAGGTCTGTAAAATGTTAAGCCAGTGTCAAATAATAAGCTGTTAAAGTTAGCAATATTATTAACTACAAATTTTATTTTCTCAAAGACTTTTTGTTAGTTAACAAACAGTTTCATGGTTTTTTCCTTCATCCTTTACTTTATCTCGTCCTTTTTTCTATTTTTTGTGATCTATTCGTCTTATATAATAGTATTTGGTACAAAGTTTACATAAAACGTTATAAAAATCCCATATTCTACGTCTATGAATAAATTTCCGTGGAATGAACCCTTTGAAGGCATTGGACTTCAAACGTTTGAAAAAGTGAAACTCGATAAATGCTGCCTTTGGCCAACAACTTACCTTCGTTATCGTATTTTCAATAATTCAACACAGACCAACAGAAAACCGGGCTTGAGGAACTGCGCTGTTACCGAGAAAAATACGTCGACAAACAGAAATATTGCGATTCTCTCTCTCCAATATACTTACAACACTAAATATTTACTAAAGCTGTAAGGCTTACGTCTTAAATATTGATAATAATTGCAATATTAACATGATATGTGCAGTGAAATGTGGATCATTCACTAATTTTCTAATTTGTGGTCCGTCAAAAATGCCAGCTTTTAGCTTCTAACTACTGAGACTTTGAAATGTTTCAGATATATACAAGGTGTCTCAAAAGAAATTTTATATTTAGTGGATCGATTAAAAAAAAAGTAAGCCGTATATAGAAAAAATTTTTATTAATTATTAAAATACACTTTTTGGGGATTTATTTCTTAAAAATAATATCGTCTAAATGTAGACCCTCGCGTTCTCGGCACTCATTTAATCGAACAGTAAAATATGACTTATGACGTCTCGGCAGGTGGACTCAGGGATGGCTGCCATTTTGTGACGGATATTTTCTTTCAAATGCGCCAGTGAAGTCGGTTTATTGGCGTAAACTTTAGATTTAAGATAACCCCATAGGAAAAAGTCCATAGGGGTTAAATCTGGACTGCGTGGAGGCCAATTTATGTCACCTCTCCGGGAGATCAATTTGCCTGAGAAAATTTCACGAACACGTGGCAGAGACATATTGGACGTGTGTGAAGTTGCTCCGTCCTGTTGGAACCATGTTCTTTGGTTATATCCAGGAAAGTTTTGCAGTTCAGGTACCAAGAAGTTGTCTAACATCTCCACATAACGCTCTGAATTCACTGTAACTGCACGCCCCCTTTCGTCTTCAAAAATGTAAGGGCCGATAATTCCTCGCGCCGACATCGCAGCCCATACGGTCACTTTAGGCGAATGTAGAGGTTTCTGATGTTTGCGTTTCGGATTCTTTGCACTCCAGTAGCGGCAGTTCTGCTTATTTACGTGGCCATTAAGATGAAAATGAGCTTCATCCGAAAACAAAATGTTGGTAAACGTTGAAAATCGCTCAATCACCTGATTTACGAAATTAAGCCTCTGACTGGCATCTTGGGGCTTTAATTCTTGCACCAATTGAATTTTGTAGGGGTGCAGCTTTAGGTCTTTGTGCATAATGCGATGTAATGATGATCTATGCACATTTAAAGCACTTCCGAATTGAAAGGTTCGGGTCGTCACGAACAGACTGATTAACATTCTCCACGTTTTCTACCGTTCTTGATGATTTAGGTCGCCCGGATTTTGATTTATCCAGCGTTGTACCAGTCTCTTCAAACTTTTTAACCCAATGTCGAATGAGAGGAATGCTTGGCGCATCATTTAAGTGACGAAAACCTCGAATACTGCAGAATTTTCTACGCGCTACAGTCGCCGAATCACCGTTTTTGTAAAACTCTCGCACGCATAACGCGCGGTCTGCTCCCGAGACTCGCTCCATAGCGACTGAATTCCCAAGAGCCAGGCTACCGATTGACATAACCCCCGCGCCCCTCGGATACGTTGCGTTCACGCAGTAAGCTAAATAAATATAAAATTTCTTTTGAGACACCTTGTATTTGAAACAGTCACCATCTTCTTTGTTCAACGCTTTTACAAACTGCTTCATTAGACCCAGTTTAATATGAAGAGGGGGAAAAATGATTTTTGTTCGCTCCACCAAAGGTTCGTGTATTATGTTTGGGTCTCCAACATTTAAATCTATTTTTCTGAGTCCAATGTTTATCTCTCGCTCTGCTGTCCCACAAACACAAAAAACATGGATATTTTGTGAATCCACCTTGTTGACCAAGTTGACCTTGCAACCCCCGCCGTTGTAAAAAGATCTATAACAAGTACCTGCATGTAAGGCGTTTCTACGAAATATATTGGACAACAAGAACGAAGTTGAAATTAAAGTAGACGTATGTCAGAACGTGAAAAGGTGAAAAAAGTCAGAATACGATAGAACAAAAATTTGACGTGGTATGCAGAAACTGTTAACATTTTTGAAATCTAAGTATAAGATCTAAGTCAGCAAAAAAAGTTTAAATTTGTTGACTAGTGTAATCTGTCTCATTTTGTAATAACGAAACTAATTAAAAAATACGTCACTGTTATTCACGTACCACCAAGTCTTCTTTCAGGTACCACTAGTGATACGCGTACCACCGGTTGAGAACCAGAACCAGAACCAGAAAAGTTAGATGCAATACTTTTGGTTACAAGGTCATGTTATGTTGATTCTCTCTATTATCTCCATGGATTCAATGGATTATTATGGTCTTTCAGATTTATTATGCTTATTTAGATATGAAAACCAGGTAGGCGTTAAAATACGAGGGATGTTTCCAAAGTTCTGGGAATTTAGCTATAATTTTTATTATTTTGTTAATTTTCGTCAATGTAGTTTTTCAACATAATCTCCATTTAACTGGGTACATTTATCCCAACGATAAACTAATTTTTTTAAACCGTCCTCAAGTATCAGACCTATTGAGTTTCTGTTCTGGTCCCAACAGCCTTGGCACCCAGCGCGTCGAAACCTTGCTAACGCCCAAACAATCATGCAAGATGTCATGAACTTGTCGTGTACCTATCCCTAGGCGCACACTAATTTGACGAATAGTCATTCGCCTGTCCTCTTTCAGTAGGTCTTCGACGGCAGTAATGTTTCTTTCATTTACCGACGTGCTTGGGCGCCCACTGCGTAGATCGTCTTCTAGTGATGATCTACTGGTTTTAAAACGATCGATCCACCGATAAACAGTACTTTTGGATTCTGCAGACTCACCAAATACTCCTTGCAGACGCTGAATAATTTCTGATGTTTTCACACCTTCTTTCCACAAAAAGAAAATTATTGCTCTTTGAGATTTTGCTGCGTCTTCCATGGTTACAAAAACAGTGCTATGAAAACGCGTCTATATCAGTCGAACACCTAAATCAGACTGAACAATATTGCACTAGATAGTTGCATAAACATGTCAAGACTTGTCTGGCACAAATAACATTACCTATAAGTTCTGCGTAATTTAATTATAGCACAATTCCTAGAATTTACGAAACATCGTATATTGTATACTTTTGTACATTTATAATTTCATGTATAATTCTCTCTTTTATAGTACGCCTTTGATTTCTCTTATTTTCCCAACCATACGTTCAAATACGCCTTTCATTTCGCGATTAAAAAGATTTTTCATGAATACCATCCGTATCTGACTCTGTTTTAATTAGATAATTAATGTTTTCTTTGTTACTTATTTTTGTTAAAGGACCTGATATTTTATTATTTCAGCTCTTTTGTTTATATCACTGTTTTGTCATAATGTTTCGCATGATATTTTATCTTTTTGTAAATTTGTTTTGTATTTATTTCTTTGTTTTTATTGGCATTATTACAATTCTATATATTTTTACATCAATGCAAATATAAATACTAAAATTTAAAAAATGTTCATTTATGTTTTATCAAGCTAAAAAAAATAATGTCAGAAAATATGGTATAAAAAATATACTGTATTACTCCATAGGTAGCGATATGGAACTATGGATGGACAATGTTAAAAAAATTGCTGGAAATTAATTATTGTTAGTCCAAAATAGAAAGGTTTACATTCATTCGACATTAATCTGGATATCCAATACAGAAAATTCAAAATATTCGGATAAATCCGGATAACAAATAAGATATTAAATATAATAGATTGAATCCAATATTCATGGTGTTTTATAACTCATTTATTTAATTTAATTTAAGTATTTTAATTATATACATTAATAAGTCACAAAATAATAAAAAAAATATATATAATTAAATTTATTTCATTTTTAAAAAAGCGTATTTAAAAAAATAATTGCATTGAAAGTTTTAAAATTCAAGCGAGTTCTAATTTTTGTCCTAGTCAGGCCTGCAATTGAAAAACCGCGCTCTGTTGCAGTAGATGTTGGTTTTATTGTAAGAAGTGCATTAAATAATATATTTAAATTATCTGTCCTTGTTTTTTTGATTTTCCTGATTAATTTGAAATGGAAGCTTTAATTCTAAAAATAGATTGATTAACGAAATAAAAGCTTTAATTAATTTACATATTTCGTCATGTGATTTAAAGGAACTCTTAAAGGCGAAAAGGTATAAAAAAAAGTACCAGGTAAATTGAAAACATTGTTTCTTCAAAAAATATCCGGATTATCGGATACTCAATGAAAATTATCCGGATTATCGAATAGTCCAAATTGGTCGGATAATCCGGATATTTGGATATCCGGATTGGAAACCTTAACTACAATTCAAGAACTAAAATTTAAAGAACATATTACTTTGTTAATGAAGCGTGCCTTTCTTGTACTTAATAAACTATTTATGAACCGTTTCGTGCTAACCAAAAAACAAATACTAAGTGACAGCGTCGTCTTTAATTACTACGATAAGATTTACGGACCTTCCCTGCTGAATTTCGCTTCAAGGCGATTTCAAAAAGTGCAAAACTACTGTGTATGTTTTATATTACGATTAAAGAACAAGGAAACTATGAGGGCTATCTTTTAAGTTTTCACAGAAACTGAGAAATTTTTTTTTTATATCATTGTTGTATACCATTCAGCATTATTCTTCGATCCTCTAAAGGAATGGTTGCGAAATGTCCAGTACAACCGAAGAAACAAGCGATCATTTTCGTCAACCAATAACTTTTGTGGGTTTCGGTTTATCTTGGAAGACCCAAACAGTGGATTGTTGCTTAGTTTCCAGTTCATATGAATTCCAAGTTTCGTAACCTGTAATGATGTTGTATACGGATTTTGCAGTGACTAGGTTGAATTTTTGTAGCATTCTCTTACACCAATCAACACGAGCCTTTTTTTGAGCTTCGGTCAAATTATGCGGAATCCATTGAGAACAGATCTTCACAGCAAAATGTTAATGCAAAATCGAATGTATTGCAGTCTGCGATATACCAAAGGATGCCTCTATCTCACGGTAAGTCACATGCCGATCTTCAATTATTTTGCGTACAGCATTAATGTTTTTTTGAATCACAACCGATTTTGGACGGACGCACGACCAGCATTAAATTTGCAAATCAATTGTAAACAGTCTTTTCTGATGGTGCTTCATTACCAAAAGTTGAACATAGCGAATCTATGCATTGTTGTTGAGTTAGGCCTTTACTAAAATCGTAAAAAATCATCCGAAAACCTTCACGAGTAATATCCATTTTTTCTACAAACTTGTTTTTTTTTTTCACTGTCAAAAAACTACCCGGTCAGTTTATAAGCTACCACTGATTTCACAATAACAAATGTCAAATTTTACGAACATATTAATGACACATTTTAATATTGCCATCTAGTAGTCGTTTGTAAAACATAAAAGGTAACCCTAGTATTATACTACAGAAAAAATACTCCCTTTACTATAGGCCTCTTACTACAGGCAACCATGCGGATAGATGTTCTCTTTTATCAGGGGGGTGAAACTCTAATGGCAAAATGAAAACCATATTACGTTCCATAACCCAACACGAATAGCGCCCCAGTCGCTATAGCTACGCGCATGACAGGATGTTGCCTGTTACGGCTTCTGTCATTAGCGTCAAAATCTGTAATTAGTGTCAAAATCGTCTTCTGTAATTTTGTAATTTCATTGTTTAATTCGGAAAATTGGTGTTAAATGCTTCGTTTTGGGGTGTGAACCTACAAGATATCGCTTTCCAAACCCGAAGACACGTGTGGCTCCAGAATTGTATAAAACGTGGATGAGGAACATTGGAAATCCAAAATTGGATGGCTTGTCCATCGAAGTGTCCATAAATATTAAGTATTAGTAAATATTATGTTATATGTAAGTCTACTTAATAAATAATTATTTCTGCTAGTTATTGTTTTTCTGTTTCTGTATAATTCCTAACTGCTTGTTCTTAATTGTAAACATAATTAAATTTTATTATTAAATGATACAATTGTTATGATTTATTTTGTCTATTTTTAATATTGTTGTCGTTAACAATATTAAAAATAGACAAAATAAATCATAACAATTGTTTCATTTAATAATAACATTTAATTATGCTTACAACTATATCCACTGAAGCATTTGAAATACCCGCGAAAACCCAACGCTTTCCTCCTCTACCAATTTTAGTTCCATAACCCAACAACTACAGCGCTAATTTGGTTTCAAAAAATATAACGGCAGTTTCGCATTTATTTCCTTCTTTATCTATGTCTTTTATATATTTAGAAATTGAGCATATTGCAGCGATTTTCCATGTCCCACGTGTAAAAATAAAAACTTTTACAAGATGAGTTTTCTTTTTATAATAAGATTAAAAGTGTCGGAAACGGAAGAAAAATATAAAAATACAAATCTCGGTAAACACAATTAAAAAGAAAGAATGCACTTCAAGGACGTCGACATATAAAAGTATAGTATCCTTTGGATTTTAAGCGTGAAAAATATATGAAATTTAATTTAAATAAACAAAAAATAAAACGTGTAAATATTTTAATAAAACCAACAGCGATATAATAAATCTTTGTTGTATTCGACAGTAAAATTCCCCAGTTTTTTTTTTTGAATTTCCAGAGCATGTTATAAATGGCAACTTCACATTTACATTTGAGAATGTCACATCACCTAGCAGGGCTGTCCAAAGTGTCGCTAAACGATGCCATAGAGAAGATATAACAGAGCAGATGGCAGCACAGTTGAACACTTTTAAAAGCTTCAGGGAAAAGCACTCGCGCAACAAAACCTTTTACGAATGGTATTCTGTTTTATTTTTAATTGTATTGTTACTGTTGGATTTATTTTAAATCTTCTGTTTAGTTGAAATGTTATTGTACAATTTACCCAAAATTACTGCTGTCTACTATAGACATAGTTCTATCATTTACATATTTCTCGAGTTGTTACTGCCGATTGTAACATTCCTAGTAGTCTCATAGGTACTGTTACAGTTTTTGTTATAAAATAAAAACGACAACGTTTTCTTTATTAGAGTTTTTTAGATATAACAAAATAAAACCATGTAACGTTACTCATGTGTCTGTCGTCCCCCTATGAGGTTCAGATAGGCAATACAGAATCAAGTTATTTAAGAGTAGATCAGGGTGTACCGCAAGGAAGTGTTCTTGGGCCACTACTATATATTTTGTATGTAAATGACATTGCAGGGGATACTTTGAGCTCAGAATTTGTAGCCTTCGCTGACAACACCACAATAATGGGCTCTGATTCTGATAGTCAAAAGATTAACAACGATCTTAAAATTCTGTACGATTGGCTTGGGTCAAATGATCTAATTATTAATGAAAGTAAATGTAATTTTATTACATTTACTAAACGTAAAATGAAACGCGACACAAGTCAATTAATCAAGATAAATAAATTGATTGAACAAGTAGAGTCTACCAAAATACTTGGAATTTATATGGACGAATGCTTAAACGGGGATGTTCATATAAATAGTCTTTGCAAGAAAATATTTTAGGAATGCAGGAAAGTAAAAAACCTTGCAAGATGTTATAGTAAAAATGTAGTCAGAGCATATTACATTTAAATTGGTGGTTAAATCAGCAACGTAAATTCAAAATAGAATCGGACCAATCACTGTTTCTTGAGGGACACCGCTAGTGACAGGAAGTGACGTTGAAAGTTCAGATCCTACTCTGAACGATCTGTTACTCAAAAACGTCCTGATCCAGCTAAGTAGGCTACCGCTTATGCCACATTGTTTGAGTCTAAGAAAAGTCAAGTTATAGAGATTACAATTTTTTTACAAGATATTAAAAAATATTTAAGCTCTTGTAATTATATTCCAAGATACCCAACACGATGCACTTTCCAATTTAAAGAATCAAATTTGTCTTTGATGTCCTATACTTCTGGTTTGTTTTCAATACTATCATTCGATTCTTTGGATAAACTTTGGTCATAATTTTTTTCCCCCAACTTGCTTACACTTTTCTAGAAAAATCTTGTTCCCTCTATTTTTATACACCCTGTATATATATGTGAGTCCCCCTTAAAAGAAAATTCTGGGTGGGAGCCTGGTATCAATAATTCCTTTGTGACAAAACCTTTCTTGAAACTGTATCTTTTGATATAAAGTTTTTTAAGTTATTGATTTAGTGTAATTAGTTGGAAGATGTTAATTTTAAGTACACTACTACATATCAACATACTAATTCACCTAATTGATAGTAGTTTAGTCAAAGTTGTATGTACTTAGTATACCTCTAATTCAATAATAAGTTTCTCATATTAAAACGTAGCTCGTGTACCGTCTAAGACGGTGAATTTCGGCAGTGTCTGTTGCAAGGATTTCAAGTGTTTACTTGTTTAACAAGACGTATATGTAACTGCATTTCATCGGAACACTCAAGAGTAGACTGACGTTAGATGTGAAGAGCATTCATGCAAAAAAGGATATGTCCATGTAACTGTTTTTCAGAAAATGTAAAAAACATATATTTCGCAAATCTTTCGGTTTAAAGATTAGAATGGATTCATTAGACAAAAAATATGTATTTAGTAAAAGAATAAATAAATATTATGAGGTGACGAGAGAGATTTTGACAATAAAATTTGGATATGTCTATTTTTTTATAAATTTTGTCAATTAGTGTGTATACTTTTACTCATTGCTGATTTAAAAATTAATCAACATGTATACAGATGAAGAAAAAATAATGATGGTAACTTGGTATAACTCCCAAATGAGTTTAAGAGAAGTTTCTGCTGTATTTAGTGCAACTTATCCAGATCGGCCAATACCAAATCCCTCTACAATTTCAAGACTTGTTAATAAATTTTATCGTGAAGGATGTCTTAAATCAAAACATAATAAAAAAAAGAACAGCATCCCACGTGCTTACAGAAGAGAAGCAGTGGAAATATTATTACAAGTGGAAGAAAACAAAATATTTTAAGATCAATTACACAAACCGTTGGTGTCAGTATTGGATCTGTTTTTAATTTCTTTAAAAAAAAGAAAAATTTCGATCATCCAAATTTCAAAATCATCAAGAATTGTTAGAAAGGGACACAGCAGTACGTATGGATTTTTGTTTTGAATTGTTTGAAAAAATTAATTCCGACCCAACAATGCTTCAAAGAATTTTATTTACTGAAGAAGCAACGTTTACTCTAAATGGTGAAGTGCACAAACAAAATTTTAGGTACTGGAGTCGAGAAAATTTACATTTGTTTCATTGCTCCCGAACTCAAAGGCCGCAAAAATTAAATATTTGGCCAGGGATAATATGAACCAATATTATAGGGCCTTTTTTTATTGACGGTAACCTTAATGCCACAAAATATCTAGCCTTTTTGCAAAACCAAATATTACCTGCGTTGCGAAACCTGAATATTAATGGACAAGTATGGTTTCAATATGATGGCGCACAAGTCTATTATTCTAGAATAGTTAAATAATATTTACATAGAACTTTCCCAAATAGCTGGATTGGAAGAGGAGGGTCGATGAATTGCCCAGCGAGATTTCCGGATTTGGCACCCAATAATTCTTTTTATTGGGGATATTTAAAGGCCAAAGTATATAATGGAGAACTTAGGGATGTTGCTGAACTGCAAGACAAAATTGTTCAAGCATCCAACAATATACCTCAAGAGCAATTGCTGAATGTTTTGAATCATTTTTATGGTCGCTTAACATTTTGTATGCAAGTAAACGGAGAAACTTTTGAACATTTGAAGTTTTTATTAGTTATTTATTTATTTTATTTTTTTTATTTGTATTTTCAATAAAATATTTTGATTTTGCTAGTAAATATGGTTTTGTCTATGTTGCAAATGAAAATGAACACGATTTATATTGCTGTCAAAAACTATATCCATGGTAATGACATAGTACATGTTGCATTAAAAAATATATTCACTGTATCAGTGCAATACTGTGCCCATAGTTAAAAATCTTAACCTATTTCTGGATTAATACATTTTTCGTTGTGAAATTTTATAGTTCTGACATTAGCGTCGTAAATTTCTTGATTGTTTCAAGTATATCTTGCTTTAAAGTTTTGTTAAATTTTCCAACAATGGCTCTACGTAAATTTCTTGAGTTTTACGAGGTATGTCTGTTTGTTTATTTACGATTTCAACTCATATGCGAAGCACATAAACATAGGAGGTATGTAGGGTTTGGCAAATACAAGTTCGCGTACTATCATGTACACTTACGCGTGTAAACATTTTAGGAATGTCTGTTTAAATCTATGTTTCAAACTATGGACACTCTATTACTCCAGAAATATGTCATGATATATAACTATACGTTAGTTAGATATAACTAAATTACAGATTAAACACACTATAACAGCGGTTCCCAAATTATTTCAATCGTGGTATTTTTCCACCTCAATTAAATTTTAAAAATGAGTTATTTAAATTTTAAATGTTTAGAGTTTTCCCGCCTTAACTCTCCAAATATTTATCGAATCAAAAAATTGTTATGAAATAAAAGATTTGCCTTTTAATTTTAAACAATATTTGTTTTACATTTTTTTGCTCTTAAGTCAATAATAAGGGAGATATTTAAATTTGAAATGTTTGGTGTCTCGCCATAACTCTTCTTCTTCTTCTTTGGGCACTGTTAGTCAGGTTGATCCTTGGCCTCACTTACATAAGCCCTCCATCTCGATCTATTCATTGTCAAGTTTTGCCAAGTACCCTGTATAACCAATACTTGTCAGATCTTCGGTTAGCTGATCTCTCCATCTCTGCCGAGGTCTTCCCATTGGTCGACGGGTATTAAATTTTCCTTCCTATATCTTCCTAACCATTCTGTCCTCCATCATCCATAACTCTATAAATATTTATCCACTCAAAAAAATATATTTAGATAAAAGATTTGTATTTAATTTTAAATAATATTTATTTTCTTGTTAATTTTATAATAAGAGAGTTATTTAAATTTAAATTTTTTTGAGTTTTCCCGCCATAACTCTACAGATATTTAATCAATCAAAAAATATATTTAGATAAAAGACTTGTATTTATTTTTAATCAATAATTGTTTAACATTTTTTACTGTTAAGTCAATAATAAGGGAGTAATTTAATTACCTGGGCGCCGGCATTCAGGGGACGCCGAAATTAAGACCGATAACATTTTGAATTTAGAAATGAAGACTTCTTTTTAAGGTCTTCACTTAAAATTTAGAAGTGAAGACCTTTTTTTAGGTCTTCACTTGAAATTTTGCCCTCTCTGGGGGCGCTTCATTAAATCTTGCATAATACCACGCTACGCCACTGAACCGCAATAGTATATTGTGCAATTCCCGCGGAATATGCATTCTCTGCGTGCAAAATAAAATATAAATATGGTTAACAGCTATCAATGCGCGCGCAGCCAGTACGGGAATGAAAATTCTTAGAAACTGCACATGCGTATTGTTGCTAATTTATTCATTCCCACACACTGCACATGCGTATTGGGGAGAATTTATTCATTCCCGCATAGCATGCGCGCGCATGAGTGTACCATGCGGAATTAAGCTAATTTCCTGTCAACCAACAGAATCAAAATGAAACACTTGCATAGTAGTCGTAGGAAAAACTTAAGTAGCAACTCTCATATTTTCTTTATTACATAAACCATGCGTGAACCAAATGAGAGAGAATTTTGGCTCCCCCTCTGTTTGACGTCCAGGGGCAATTGTCCCTAGTCGCTCCCCCACATAACTTAACATGTTCCCAACAATTTATTCTCATTATTTTTAAGTTTATGAAAATTTCTAATGAGCAATGAAAATTTAAATTCAAACGAGTTATGAAAAGTAATTTAAGGTATTATAATAGCCATTTTCCCCTGTGTTGATTTATTTAGCATCAAAATTACTTAGTCTCTTTGTAATAATGTGCAAATACTTTAAAATGTCTCATTTTGAAAACTGAGAAATACAGACCAGTGAACTGTTCAGGGGAAGAATTATATTTAAAAAACTTTTCCTCTAAAGATGATTTATAATAGAGTATATATTAGCTGGAATCTATCGAGCGAAGTAAAATACAGAAAATGGAAATGGCTTTGTAGAATTTAAATAGTTTCGTATATGTTCGTGCGTTTTCAACCAGAAAATAATGTGAATTTTTATAAGACGATGTGTTAGGCATTTGTAAACACGGATAGAATTCAAACTCATATCAGATATGAAGTATTGATCTAATATTTGGGATAGTTTGCCCAAGATATGGCAATATCACTTTAATAAGAAGACCTTTGGATTACGCAGGAATTCCAAAGACTTTACTTGATCAAAATTTACTGGTGTCTTAGTAAAGTTCGTTCTACATTATACTTTTTTGCGTAGTACTGACGTAAAAAGTATAATGTGAAACACTTCCTTACAACTTTCGATGCTACACTACATACTACACTATTTTCAAAACTACCTCCGGTCAAATTTTTGAATGACAGTTGTATACTTCTCAGTTGTACCAACTACCAACTTTTTAGTTTTTGTTTACAACTTAACTTTTAGTAGTTTATTAAGTTGATAAGAAGTTTATTTAGAACATATAATTAAATATAAACTTAGCATAATTAAACAATATTTATAAATTAGTTACTAGAATTGGTTCTATAACCAAACTGTTGTCTGTCACCTAAACTTAGAATTTTTTAAGTTGGCAGTGAAAAGTATTACAAAGTAATAAAAGATGGAAGTATCAACATATATTACCAAGGGAGGTATTGTGATCATACCGATTTTGACATATCGAGATTTCGATGGATCTCCACGAATTGAGGTCCTTGCATAACGTTTTGACTGTTTTTAGTATGATGTCTGTCGGTCTGTCTGCCTGTCTGTCTGCCTGTCTGTCTGCCTGCCTGTCTGTCTGCCTGTCTGTGTCTCTGTCTGTCTGTCTTCTGTCTTCTGTCTCTCTGTCTGTTTGTCTGTCCATCCGTCTGTCTGTGTACAAGTGCAGCGCAAAATCGGCTGAAAGGATTTTTATGAAACTTCATATTTAAGCATTTGATATCAATGGCACGAGTTGATCAACTTTTGGTAAAAATCGGTTGACTAGAAATGGGAGTTTACTCGTGTCGATTACAAGATTTTTGCGAATATTTAACAGAAAAATATTTCGAAAAAATTTATTTAACAAAATTTGCTATAAAAGAAACAACGAACAACTTTTATTCTAGAGATTTTTTGACAAAACGAAAAAAAAAAAAATTAAATTTTTCCAAATTTTTTTCAAGTTTCTCTTTTTTCATACTTGTATGTATCGTTTCCATGGTCATGATAAATAATATCTCTGTTAAAAAATATTAGGCCAAGTTATTTCTACTCTACTGTTAAAATGTATTTTATACAAGTACTTTGTGATGGCGGTCGGTCCTGTGGTGGCCACAGCTGTTTTTTTAAAGATCAAACTATATAGTTGTAAATAAAATATTGTATCTGATTCGCATATACAGGGTGTTTGAAACGGGGCACCCCAAAAATCTCCTTTATTTGTAAAGATACAAAAAATCTTCAGAACAAAAGTTAAACTAGACAAAGAGGCCCATCTAAAGGTTACTATAAGAATTCTGAGGCACTTCCGGTTTCACCGGAAATGATGTCACTTTTTGATCTAGCATAGGGAATTGATAATTTTATATTTTTTTCCTAAAAGTACATTAAATTAGCTTTACAGACACCAAAAAGTCATATTTTTATGTTAACCATTTCAAAATAGCGACCATTTATTTACAAAATAATAATCAACATAAGTTTTACAAAGTTGAACGTAGCAAGCTTTGAAAACAATAAAAAAAAAACAAAATATTTCTAGTGGTGTAAGTCTACGGCTCGGGTGGTAAACCTCATCCTTGTGAAATATAGCCTCTATTGTATGCTTGTTAAATAACATACTAACTAATTATTTTTTGGTAATATTTGTATTTATAAAAATTAAGAAATTAAAGAAATTTTTAAGAAAAAAAAAAACGATTTAATTGTTTTTGCCTCTAAATTACTGAATTATGACTTAATACTATGAACTGCTTTGATTAGATGACTCGAATATTATAAACAACTTCAAGGACTTCAAGATTCAAATATTTTCTCATAAATAAAACCACAATGATTTTATTGTGCATATCCTTCTAGCATAGGAAATACAAAAGACAGATTTTTTTTTTAAATTGTTTTTTTAAAGGATAAAATGGTCCTTTGCAGAACATTATTTAAATATATTGCCAGGATTTTGTATATTCAGTCTGGAGATTTTAAAAGATTTCTTAGGCAGGCAAGAAATAAAAGATTTTACCTGCTCCTTCTACCAAGCGAAAAGAATTGTCATATTCCAGTGGATTTCTCAGAGCTCCTTATTTTCTGAATAATAAACACTTATTCTTTGTTCCTGCGACTCAGTAAGCAGGGGCTTTACAATTTACTTTCTTTAGAAAATATATAGCGTCTAGTCCTTACGTGTGTTCATAGATAAATTAGTGGAAATACTTTTCTCGCAATTACGAATTTACATATTTGAATATTGTAACGAGTGTTATTTGAACAGTTCACAACTTCATGTATAAATATCAGTACAATACAGGGTGTAACAAAATAGAGGGAATACGATTTTTATCTGATGTGTTCGGA
The DNA here is from genome assembly GCA_963971575.1 of Liopterus haemorrhoidalis. NCBI lineage: Eukaryota > Metazoa > Arthropoda > Insecta > Coleoptera > Dytiscidae > Liopterus > Liopterus haemorrhoidalis. The sequence continues at coordinate 1,768,772 of OZ020623.1, read as the reverse complement.
GATACAAAAAAATAATTCCACGGACTGGCGATAAGATATTTTTTTTCGTCGGACCGTTACCCATCAGTATGTTTTTATGATAGTCGACCAGACATATGTTTTGGTGATTCCTCTTTGAAATCAAATGAAATGAGATAGCGATACTCAATTCTGGAATCTCAATAATCTCTTATTATACGGTACAAGTGTTGGCATGTAAGTTCTATTCGTCTTCTGGAGTATCTTAATTTTTCCGGTAACGCGGAGAGAGGAAAATGAACCGCCGTCTTATCCGGGTGATATTATTTTAGTGCTTAGGCTTAATTTTATTTCGACAGGGGGTATTGACTAATTTTTATTGATAAAAATCATTTTTTCCTCGAATCCGTGCCGTTGAACGTCACCATTGAACAACACAGACTGGTTTCACCTGACGATAATAGATGTTTATTAATATCTACTATTTAGGAGATGATGTCAGACCAAAACGGAATTGAAAAACATACAGTTGAAGGTATTTTGTTAATAAAATTGTTGAAATGTGTAAAAATTACATAAGAATTGATAAAGATAAAGAAATTTTTTAAGGTTTTACACATTTGCATACATTTTGAAAATTTTTGCAGACCATAAAATTGCCTTAGTTAAAAATGCTATTAAACTGAAAAGAAAGTAAGTACTTAAGTGATCAGTTTTGAGTTATTAAAATATATTTTAAGGATCGTTCGAACGTTTTAAATGTTAAACCTATCTTTAGTTTTGTTCAAATACGTTTTCAGGGTAACGATAAATCTATTAAGCAGCGATGTTTTAATTCTGGAAAGTATATGTAACTAACTATCTCTTATTACATTTTGGAAGTGTTCTATGTTGGGTGTAAACTAGAAACATGTAACTACTTTTTTTATAACATTAGAATTTATTTTGCAAACGATATTTAAGAATTTTTAGTCATAAAATATTTTTAAAAAACCTATAAGTAAATGTCGGGACGCGCTCTTAAAATCTAATTTCTTGGTAGTTTAATCCTGAAGTATTAAATACACAAATGTAATTTTAATTTATTATTTCTTTATATAAGTGATTATTATATGATAAAAGTGTTTATTCAACATATCATGAAGGTCTACCAATGTTTGTTTGCAGTAAAAAGACTAATTTTAGGACAAATTTCATAAAAAATAATTCTTAAAAATGTAAACGTTATATTAAAAACGTTTACATACGCCATGCTTACAGCGACTCTCTCGAAGAACGAAACAACTACCGACAAAAATTCAAATTTAGGAGGTAATTCACAAATATTCACGTGTAGACGAAATTATTTATAAAAAAAAAACTGAAAATTATGAATATTTTTTAAATAGTTAAACAAAACACTAAATTTAATAACGTAAAATATTATTGATACACATACAACGAATATATGCAAGTTTCACATTTATCAGTGTTACTGAAAAGTTTTTCTAAATTTCCAAGTGACATAATTAATAGTGGATCCGAAGCAAAAATATTTAACTGTTTTATTAATTTTTCTCTACTTTATACAGAATCCATGTATTCTTTATAGTGAAAAAATAGTATATTAAAACACAAGAAAACGAGTCGACGAATTTTATAATCGACAAGTGCGGCAAAATGCCTTATTATATTTATTAAAGTAGAAGGAGAAGGCCGGCATAACCGGGCTGAGGCCCCTAGTCATTAAATAATTTAGTTTAAGTAATAACACATTTTCATATTTTATTAAATATAACTATTAAATCTTAGGTGCTTAACTTTATTATTATTGTTTTAAATGAAATATCCTTGTAGTTGCTTTATATTTAATTATAAAGAGTTATGGGGGGGGGGGTACTGCAGCCCGGCAGCCCTCTCCCCCTTGGGTACGCCACTGGTCAAATATATATACATACAATATGTATAAACTAGGGGCCTCAGCCCGGCTACACCGGTCTTCTCCCCTACGTTGTTAAACTCGTCGTTTCGCGACTCGTTTTAATATAATAAGACATTTTGTCGCACTTGTCGATTATAAAACTCGTCGCTCATTTTTTTTAACACTATTTTATGGAAATTCCCCCTGCAAATGTCTTAAGTTTTATCGTTAACTCACCTTAAATACTTAATTAGTTTTCTTCTGTCAAGAAATACGTTCAAAATGTGAAATCTCGTCACATTTTAAATTGCAAAAAATTTGACAGCTTTCACCTTTTGAAATCTTGTAAGCATATTTTTGACTCAAAATGATCCAATAATGGCCAAGATTCTTTGAAAAATGTTTTCTGATGCCTCAAAATATTTTCTGGCACGTCAAAAAAGCTATCTTGAACCATTATCACCACTTAACACTTTGATTAACCCTGAAATTTTTAATATATAAAATCTTTTTTTAACACTATTTTATGGAAATTTGCCCTGCAAATGTCTTAAACTTTATCGTTAATTCACCTTAAATCCTTAATTAGTATTCTTCTGTCAAGAAACACGTTCAAAATGTAAAATCTCGTCCTATTTTAAAATGCAAAAACTTTGACAGCTGTCTCCTTTTGAAACCTTGCAAGCATATTTTTTGCCTCAAAATGATCAAATAATGGCCCAGATTCTTTGAAAAATGTTTTCTGATACCTCAAAATATTATCTCGCACGTCCAAAAAGCTATCCTGAACCATTATTACCATTTAACACTTTGATTCTCGCCGTAAATATTCTGGACCGGCCGTCTTGTATTAAGAATATTTTTGAATTATCGTCTGATTAAACCTGTCCGTGCTGATCAATGGTGACTTTGATTTGACACGGATTCGAGGAAAAAATGCATGATTTTTATCAATAAAAATTAGTCAGTACCCCCTGTCGAAATAAAATTAAGCCTAAGCACTAAAAAAAAATCACCCGGATAAGACGGCGGTTCATTTTCCTCTCTCCGCGTTACCGGAAAAATGAAGATACACCAGAAGTTGAATAGAACATACATACCAACACTTGTACAATATAATAGTAGATAGTCAATTATATATACATACAGTGTGCATACATAGCCAATAGTGTATACCTAAAGTATGTATAAATAGCCAAATATTTAAAAGTTATTAAAACACAAAGTTGGCCAAAGCCATTCAAACATCTTGTATAAAATATATCCATTCAAATTCTGACAGTTGAAATAATACAAAAATATATGTTCCAATAAAGAAATATACCGTATCATATATATTGTAAACAGAAATCTCTCCCTTGTCTAAAGAAACAATTTTTTTCCAGTCCAACCCTGTGATTCCCTCGGGAGTGTAAAGAAGGATACTGTCCCAAAATCTACAGTGATGATTTTGTCCACCATGAAGGCAATTCTATTCTCTTATTGAGGCAGTGTTGTTTGCCCTCTCGTAAAAATCCGAGAGGTCTCATATAAGAAGCGCGATTTTTATTTCTATCCAATCACTTCGCGGATATTGACCCACATAAAAAATATGATGATATTATATAATTATTAGAAAGAAGGATTTCGGATTTATTACATAATTTTGTTGATATGGCTACGTGATAAAACGGTTTCTTACGAAAAACAGAGAAGTAGATTCAAGTACATTTCAAGTACAGTAATACCTCGCTTAACGTTACCTCCGTTAACAATACCTCGCTATAACGTCATTTCTGGGCGACAGTAGGACTCAATTTAGAAGAAGAATCGGAACTTGCTAATGAAATCCAGAATGAACTTGTTGAAATGGCACACCAATTACATTTCAATGAAGTTGACGCTGATGATTTTCAACAATAGGATGACAACGACAATCCGCTAACAAATGAAAAATTGCAAGAACTGACTGAAGAAAATTTGTTAAGAGAATATGCCAATGCTGACATTGATATGGAAGAGCCGCCGGTTAAAGTTTTAACAACAAAAATATTGTCCGATTGCCTGAGTCAAGTGTCTCATTCGGTAGATATTTTGTCCGAAAATGATCCAGATTTTTCACGAAGTTGTGCTGTAAAAAGAAATGTATTAAATTCTTTAACATGTTACAGTGAGCTATTACGAGAAAAGAAGAGACAAGCAACGCAATCGACCCTTGATTCATTCTAGTCAAAAAATTAAAATGTCACAACTTGTCAGTTTATTTACGTATAACCGCTAATTTTGTAATACATACATGCATACTAATTTTATACTTTAAATTTTGTCAAGAAAAGCTGTTTTCAGTTGTTCCTATCTATTAATTAAAAAATTAAAAATTAAATAATGTATTTTTTTTTCAATTTAGTAACCTATCCCTATCCTTCGCGTGTTATTTCTTCCTCCGTTAACGTTGATTCGGTTAACGTAGTATTCTTGAGGAACGCATCCCTAACGTTAAACGAGGTATTACTGTACATTCAAATACAGGACAAACAAGTGAGTCACTCGTTCTTATGTGAAACAGAAATACGACTAAACAATGTTATTTAAATATGGCAACGTGGGTAACTGGTACCAACGTGTAGTAACTAAATGTAACAATTGAGTAATGCTCTGATGTTGGTTAAATCACATTATTGGCAATTATCATTGCTCCCTGTCTTCTCTGAAGTGTTTGAAAAAATTCTTTTTAATCAGATAACCTCTTATATCGAATCCAATAATCTCTTAAGTGAGTCACAGTTTGGTTTTAGGAAAAATAGGTCTACCACACAAGCTCTTTTGGAATTTATCCTCGAAATATCAGGATGTTTTGAAGCTAAATAGTTTTGCTTATCAACTTTCTTGGATTTAAGCAAGTCTTTTGACTGTGTATCGCATGATATAATACTTGCTAAATTCGTACGGTTTCAATCACAGTAGCTGTTCACTTATAGAATCGTATCTAACAAACAGAAAACAATTTGTATGTTTAAATAATTCCAAGTCAGATCCGCTCAATATTATGTATGGAGTACCGCAGAGTTCAATTTTAGGTCCATTACTATTTTTAATTTATTTCAATGATTTCTTTTCTGCTATTGCAACGAAATCTATTTTATATGCCGATAATACGACCCTTATAACAAGATCATTGTACCTGAACACATACAACATGTTTCTAGTGATAATTTATCTAAAGCAAAAGACTGGTTCTTTTAAATAAATTATCATAAGGAGAAAACACAAAATTTACTCATAACAACAAAAAATCATATCTATAATAACCCGCATTTCATTAAATTTTTAGTCCATATTGATCCTCATTTAATATGGGACTATCACGTTGCCCATATATGTGGGAAATTGTGCAAAACTATCTTCTAAGAAACCTACAAAAATCAGTTACAAGAGATGTTTTATTAATTACGTATTTTGCGCTCTTTTAGCATGGGGACACTCTGCTGCTGATGAAAGAGTTTTTAGACTACAGAGGCGTGCAATAAGAGTGATGGAGACTGCATCTTATAGAGCCGTGTAGGTTACTCTTTAAAGAATTTAAAATCATGACACTACCATCACTTTTTATCTATTACTGTTTAGTATATGCCCATCATAACCTAAATTCTTTTGTCTCTTATAAAGACGTTCACAACTACAACACACGTAATAAATCAAATATTTACCACAATTTTACACGAATAAATAAATCAAGATATAGTATTAACTATTATTCCATAAAGTTTATGAATTTATTACCAGTTTCTACCAAAGAATTAAGTTCAGTACAAATTAAAAAAAAAAAAAAAACAGTTAAAAACTTATTGACTGGAAACCCAATGTATAATTTTAAGGAATTTTTTGAACTTAATTTATAATTTCTGTGTATCAATTATCATTTGTCATGTTATTGTAATTTATCTGATTGACTGTCCATTAATTATTATGTATTGTATGTGGACAATAAATAATAATAATAATAATTATTATTATTAATTAAATTAACCAAGTGTGCACCAGCTCATATTTATCGTGAATTAAGTTTATTAGGCATATTGAAGTACGTCATCCTTAGCCGAAATGAGGCAACCAAAAAATTAATGGCTCCCAACGAACTATTTGAAGTTGTGATAATGCTCTTGGGTAGAAAAGGTTGAAAACCACTGTTCTAGAATCTAAAATTGCTAATATTGGCTACATTTTTCTATAGGGATATTTGGAATGCAGATGCATATTCTTTGTTTAAAATTTCCGATTCACAGAAAGCATTTCTTAGAATCGATGTATATTTAATGACCATCTCTTTATCCCAATATATAAGTCATGAAATCGATATCTCTGAAATTTGTTTATTTTTACCTCTTTGAAAATTTGAACAACTAAATTGCATTAATTGAAAAGTTGATGATAGCTTCTTGTAATTGAATTTGCTCTCTAACATAAATAAGTTATACTTCAATTTTCTAACGGGACAAATAAATACAAAGACATAATATTTAATAGTGTATTGGATGAAGAAAGTTTTACTTTTGCTGACTGGTTGTGACGTTTATTAACAGATAAAAACAGAAACAATAGCAAGTTTTAGAAACACACGTCCACAAATTAGCTAGATTTTTTACCTCAGGAAATGCTGTTACGGTTTTCGATAACTCAGTTTACTCTTTATAGGAAATTTTTTAATAATATTTGACAGAGACCGCTTTTTCTAGATTGGTCCTAATCTTAAGTGGATGTTGGGTCTAGATAGGTGTACACCGGAATACATATTATTAGAAGACACAAAAGTGTACAAAATTAAAATAGAAGCCGTTAAGAGAGCATTAAGAAAATATAGCCAAGAACCCGGAAAAACAAATTTGGAAAAACGAATGCTAGAAGGAATCATCAAAATGGGAGATAAAAAGAAGTAAAATGTATGAAAACGGAGGCTTTTCAACGGAAGTAAGGAGGAAAATAGAAAGTGGACATGGAATGCAGGAGGTGGTAGAAAGAATGAAGGACATACAGCAACAAGAATTAAGCGAGATAATGAATCAAAGTACAATAATAAGTACAAAAAAAAATTGGAGCAAAGACCCTGTATCTAAAAGAAATGGGAAACGAAAAAAAAAAAAGAATAATTGCAAGGTTTAGATGTGGAAATGAAGAAAAGGCGAGCAAATTTTGGTTAAAAGAAGAGGATAAACGAAGTAGAATGTACAGAAAAGAAAGGGAGACCGCAGTTTGACGGACCGCTTATGATACATCGTATGCTCTCATGTAAGAGATATCCATGACGACGTTCACCTGTATGAATATCTTCATTAGCGTTTAGATTTATGACTTTCAGGGATCCACATTTAACAAACTGCATTTTAACAATGTTTCAGTTATAAACATACATATCGCTTTTATATAACTATTCAGTTCAAGTCTCCAAAAGTCAAATATAAATATAACTTATGATTCCAGCACGGCTTTTGAAAAGGCACGACTGACAGTCCAACGGTCAAACCTCAAAAAACCACATCTATTTACATCAGGTTGCAGGGAAAGTCGGCTGGTCGGACTTTCAAGGCCAAAGTGTCACAGTTATGACTTAGCTCCACTACTGATTGAACATATGCTGGAAGGATGTGAAGAAATGAGATGGAAAGGAGGAACAAGAGAAGATATTTTAAACGGAAATGGCTGCGGATACACATGGATGAAAGAAGTAATGGAGAGGAGAAAAGAAATTAAAGAAAAAGAAACTAATAGGAAATAAAGCAAAATAGATTTCAAACCGACAGATAGAAATTAGATTTATATTTTAGTTAAGAATTATTATGTAGGGAATAAATAGATACAGAATAAAATGTAGTAGATAAAATTAAATGTAATAGTTATTTTAATTGAATTGAATTGAATTGTATGTGCGAATTCTACGCAATTCATACTTTACATCCATTTTTGAGAGATATAATTACAAGATGGATCAATACATCTATATTATCGCAAAAAATGTCTGTGATCTTTTAATAAACGATCAGAGAAACTCATAACATGTTGACAGATATAAATTTTTATGAAACATCAATGTTAAAAAATTAAGTGTATTTCATAAAACGGGAAAGAAAATCTGTTTTATAGAGTACTAACAATAATAACTAAGAGCATCTAAATGTCTGGTTTTTCACGAAAGAGGGAAGTAAAATCCTATCTCTTCTTTCTTAATCCTGGTACTTAGGAGTGAATCCTGGAGCGTTATTTGAGTAGGATTAACGCTCATTCGTCCTGCAGACTCAGCTTGATTATCCGATGTGATGACGTTTAAAAATATCCTGGTACTTAAAACGTATGAATATGAGAGATTTTTTTATGTCCTCTAAAAATGTGTTAACATCTGACGTGTTTTATTATTATTAAAGTCGTTCTTTTTTTTGTTTTCATTACTTTATATTATGTATACACATGAATTGTGTACTTTTAGTTAAAAAGTTGGAGTACTCTTTTGTTGGTTATTAAAATTTTTTAACTGTTTGTTTTTGGGATTTAATAATTCATAGTTGGTTTTATAAAACTTTTGTGAATCTGTATTGATTAGTAAGTAGGGATGTTAATATCGGGTTCCCAATATCACTAATACCGGGATTTTGAACATTTTTCTCGGTATTTAAATAGCGATATTTGATAAAATATACCAGTATTTCGGATACATACTTTATTACACTGGTCAACAAATTTAAACTTTTTTTTTGCTGACTTAAATCTGATACTTGTTTTTAATTAATTTTGGGGTGCTGATTTCAAAAATGTTAGCAGTTTCTGCCTATCACGTCAAATTTTTGTTCTATCGTATTATGACTTTTTTCACCTTTTCACGTTCTGATATACGTCTATTTTAATTTCAACTTCGTTCTTGTTGTCCAATATATTTCGTAGGAACGCCTTACATGCAGATACTTGTTACAGACCTTTTTACAACTTGGATCTTAAAATGGTAAACTTTTTACTTGGCCAACAAGGTGGATTCACAAAATATCCATGTTTTTTGTGTTTGTGGGACAGCAGAACGAGAGATTGGACAGAAAAATTGGCCGGTGAGAATAGATTTAAATGTTGGAGACCCAAACATAATACACGAACCTTTGGTGGAGCGAACAAAAATCATTTCCCCCCTCTTCATATTAAACTGGGTCTAATGAAGCAGTTTGTAAAAGCGTTGAACAAAGATGGTGACTGTTTCAAATATATATCTGAAACATTTCAAAGTCACAGTAATGAGAAGCTAAAAGCTGGCATTTTTGACGGACCACAAATTAGAAAATTAGTGAATGATCCACATTTCACTGTACATATGGATGATATGGAGAAGAATGCATGGCAGTCTTTCGTGGCGCTCATCAAAAATTTTCTTGAGAATAAAAAAACCGAAAACTAGGTGGAGGTCATTGAAAATTTGGTTGAAAATTATCATCTGGGGTGCAACATGAGCGTGAAACTTAATTTTTTAACTGAACATATAATATTTAAGATAAAATTATAAATAAGAACATTTTATAACTGTTAACCAGGACACTATGACGTCATGTCCTATCTCAATTGTTTTGTAAACATTATTCATTTGTGTAATTGTTGGCAGCAATTAAAGACCATAGTCATTATAATTGAATAATGTTTATCAACACATTAGAATGTAGTTCAAAACTTATGTTGACACGCAACGCTCTGCACATTCTATAATTCCCAAAACGTCAGCAACCTTGACTTACATGGCCTAAAGGTCGCTCAAGGAATTGAGACATTAGAACACAATTATACCATAATTGTGACATCTTGCGGCTCGAAAACTGAATTCGTTCCGTCCAGCCTAGTTATTGCAATTAACATTTACATGGCTAGTACGCCCCTGGTAATAACAGATGTATTGTTTTCGTTGAATTTTTCACTGTTTCAACTCTATCATGTTTCGAATAATAGAGTTCTTTTTCGCAGTCTATTTTGTTCATTTTAAAAATCACATTTGTGACTTTAAATAGCATTTTAAAAAAAGATATATAACAATTGAAATGTACGTACAAAATAACAAAAGAATAAAACACATTCAATTGGTAGGAACAATAAAGTGAAGTGACATATTTTGTTTCAATATTCGTTTTACCTCGGAGAATCTATGGAATTGTTTAGAGACAATTCAGTATGACACTTTGGTCGTATTTTTTCCACATGGCATATTCAAAAAGAAGTAGAAATAAGGGTATAGCGAGAATGAAAGAAGATTCTGACGAGATTTTACCATAATTTATCATTTTATAAAGTCCTATACGTGACCATCAGAGCGGAAGTAAGTTCTTGTATTCAAAAATAATTCTATACTGCTTCACTTGACTTATATTTGAGTATACTTCTTGTTTTATTATCTTTAACATTCTTTAAAACATCCCCTTATTTTATATTCTTAGAGTTTGTAAGCTCTTTTAAGAATAATAGGCAGAGTTTCTGTGATAAACGACTATCAAAAATCCACCATAATAAACTAAATTTATATAAGTAAGTTTCCACAAAATTTAAATACAATCAATACCGCAATTATTAAGTTGCAAGAATGTGCTATGAATATTCAACAATTACACCAGGAAAATCATAAATTTACATACGTATAACAATTAAGAACAATGTATTAAACCAAGTGAATACGGCCAAAAGTCAATTCCACTGACTGTGCCCAGATAAGAAGTAGAAGAATGAAAGTCATTGGAAAAGTTCGCGCCCTGATCTGTACCTATAGGTGTTGGTACTATTGCGTTGTAGCGAAACAAATGGGTATATTGGAATTTCGTGAATTAATAATATAATAATAATATATATTTTATTGTATTCAATGTTGTAAATTTTTACAAAAGTCCATAATGTATTACACATATTACAATTTGAATAGTATGCAGTACAATAATATAAAAATATAATTTTAAGAATTGTAAAAAGGAAAATAAACAAAAAAGATTACAAATTGATTGAACATAATGCGAGGTTTGGACAAAAAGCGGGACAAGCCTGATCACAGAACCTCATTCAAGTCACCAAAATCATTTCGTAGGTATTTCTCAGTAGAGTAGAAAGCCTTGGCAATTAAATATTTTTTAGTTTCTTTTTTAAATCTTGTTGGCGGATGGTAGAACATTGCAGAATTTAATTGCATGATAATTTGCGCTATACCTGGATTTCCAGAGTCTGGTAAATTCAGGACGAATATCATTCTTGTTTCTCGTGTCGTGTACGTGGAGAGAACTTTGGACAGAGTACGTAGAGGGGTTGCTATGTACATGCAAGAGGCACTGATGGACGTAAAGGGACAGCAGAGTTAAAATGCCCAATTACACAAAATTTTCTTTGCAGCTTTTCAGTATTGCAGATTGCTCATGATCCTAATGGGTCTGCGGTGTAAAGCAAATAGCCTTCTAGTTTGGGTGGAATGACCCCAAATCAATAAAGCGTACAATAAATTTGACTGGATAGAGGCAAAGTAATATTTTTTAAAACTGACTTAGACGCGCAAGTTGTTTAAGCAAAAAACAGATGCACAAAGTTTATTGGCTACTTTGTTTACATGTTGGTCCCATGATAACTTGCAGTCAATTTCCAATCCTAAAAAAGTTACCGCATTTGAACTATTGGCCTGCTGTAGGTTTCTTGTTGAGATTATCATATGTTGGGATTTACTGTTATTCAGTGTCAACTCATTAGCCAAAAAAACAGTTGTTTTAATAAGTCATAGATAAATGTCTTTGGTCCAAAAGTGACAGTAGTGAACTATAGTGGATGGTGTTTGATTTAATATTTACATGGGGTAAATCGTTGATATAAATCAAAAATAAAATGGGGCCCAGAATAGATCCTTGGGGAACTCCCTAAACATTTTGTTGGTAATTTTTTTAGGGTTTTGTAGCTATAAACAGAGCTGTAACTAGGCAGGGGCACAGTCCCAGGGCCCACATCAAAGAAGGGCTCGAAAATGGTCTCCTAAAATTCACATTTATTACTGAAAATTACGGAATGCCATTCCTGAATGAAAATATGTATTTACAAGAGTAGGTGTATTTGATAAATTCATTCCATTCTTAATCTCTGGGTATATTATTTATTACTGTATCCTGTAAATGTGTCCATACATAATTTAATGTTCAATTCCGGAAGTAATTTAAAGATATTTATATAAACACTTAAGTTCAATTTACCCCTAAACAGGTAATTCCAACCTAACCTTGATACCCTCAACAAATTCCCTGAAAATTTCTCCCCTTTTGTTGGTAAGTTTCACCCTTGTCGGAAATAATTTTTTAATCAGATAAAACAATGGCTATTGTTGTCGGCATAGTCGTCCGTCCCTGGGGGTTTATTTGGAGCATATTATCAAATTTGCTATCCGCACAGAAATCAGATAGTACATTCAATGACAGCCTTATGACAGAGTAAATTTGAGACTAAACAAAGATTTAATGTCTCTCCCTTTGTACGACCAAAATGAAGGAAAAACGATTTAAAATAAATTGAAATTTTTATGAACTAGGCTGTAGTTGACTTCTTTCATCATAATTCTGAATAAGGGAAAATATAAAAGCCTAAAGAACTTCCTTAGAACGTCATATAATGTTCTGTCTTGTTTGTTATCTTCAAAATTCATTTATTATTTAATTATTTTTCAAACATTACAAAAATTCTAGACGATCTTAGCTGTATCGTATCTTAATTTAGCTAGATTTCTTTGGATATTAAACCTGAGCAGGGCTATGAAACTCATATACACGGCCTTGAAACGGTTTTAAGTTATATTCCATCCACCGACAGCGCTAAAAGCGTTTTTTTTTAACCAACATTTTGAGAACACTTCATTATCGGCAACTTGCGGCAATTGTTTTTGACGTTGTAACGATAGGTGACAGTAAATTGTGATTGTGACAGTGATGAATTTTATAAGAAATTTTAAATATTAGCACCACATTTTTTATTTTCAAATGGTGTAGTGTAATTAATAATATTTTAAATGGTAAATGCAAAAGAAATATAAATAGTGTAATAAAAAAAAAAAATGGCACAGACTAAATTTAATATGTATTGTCTGTCTCAATTTGTAATACGAAACTAAGAGGAAAATTTCATTTTATATGTTGTCTATTTAAAATATCATCTTAGGGTGGTACTGCTGAAATGGCACCTTTCAAAACATTTGACAATTCATATTTGACATTAAATTATATGTCAATTTATTTTTTTAATTGAAAAGTATTTTTATACAACCAAAATAAGAAAATAACATCAGAAAATATGCATAAGAGACAACAATTAGATAAATATACAAAAAAACACATATATAACGCTTATGGACAAATTTTAGAAAAAAATGGAACAAAATTAAAAAGAAGCGAAATTATAGACCTTGTGGCAGATATTTTTTTATTAAATCTTAGTGTCCTTTTTGTTGTGAAATATAAAATAATTTACCCATTTCAATTTCTTTAGATTTCTGAAGAAGAAGTAAGAAAAATTTTAAATGAAGGTGCACAAAATTTAAGACCGACGAACATGGGAAGAGGTAATAATAATAAAACATAGAACAACAGACTACATGTTTCGGAAAGATTTGCAGAGAAAAATTTGGGATTTACCTTCAAAAAATGAATATTTTTGTTTAAATATGTTATTAAATTTTGCAAAACAAGAATTAGATTTTAAGGGCAGCACAATAAATAGATAAATTATTATTATAAAATATGTATTTTTGTTTTTTATATTTTATCACGATATTTCATTGATAATCGTAATATTTTCTTACTATTATACGAGTAATAATCGAAAGTTTGATGAAATAAATATTAATATATACATTCAAAATATTTGACATGTCAATCACAATTTTGACATGTCAATTTAGTAATAACCTCAATATGATGAAACTTAACCATACTTTTAAAAGCCAGATTTACAAGTTCATATGATTCTACAAAAGTCTATTTACACCACAACAGTCACTAAAGTAACCAGATCTAGTTTCGTATTACAAATTGAGACAGATTATACAACACGTAGTCCATAATTACATCCCATCACCTGTGAAGTTAATAGTGTCCATATTTCTTTCCATAACATTGCTATATTATTTTTATATTCCGCAGCAATTTTAAATATTTATAATGTATTCAGATCATGTTTTGTTAGGTCGGTAAAAATCAACAGAGAAGTCAGATCGATTTGTAAATAATTAAACAAACCCTTCTGTAGTCTATAAGGGTTCCCAATGGACCTCAACTTACAAAAAACTTCTGAACTTTCCAAATAAACTTAAGACTCTCCAAATCGCATCAATTGTTTTAACTGTATGTGTTAACACCGAGAGGGTAAAGAGAAATGAAGGTTAACTTGGAAAATAAAAAATAAAAAACGAGAAACTTAAAGGTTTAAAGGTGAGAAACAGAGTTAGTTTCCTTTACACTGCACGTAGGATTGACTTCTAAAGTCCATTTACCATAACTATGAAATGACGCCACAGTTGAAAAATTCACCTTGTTGCCAATTCGTAAACTGTCAAACTGTATTCATAAAAAATCAAAATTACATCTTCTAGACGAATATGGAGAAGGAAAATATCTAAATGGAAATAATTCAAAATAAAAAGATATGGCATATTATACACTAATCTAATTCAATTTCTACTGATATTGAATATTTCGTTATCGTTCTTGAAAATAGTTAAACAAGGAGAGTTCTGGACCAAATTGGTTGGTCCAGAACTCTTCTTGTGGTCCAGAACAGCGTTCCGCAACCTATCGACCCAATAATAATAACAAAATTATAAGGCGACCCATGTTCGTTGGAAAAAAAAAGATGCAAGTGCAGGATAATAATTTTATTTTATAAACATATAATAATTTGATACCAGTACATACTATATTTGTCTATATATTTGTCTATTTTATAACTATTTTTATTATGTCTATTTTATACTTGCTAATCTATATGTATAAAACTGAATATTTGTGGGTATGTCCGGAAATTCTAACCCACTTCCAGATATACTACCGCCTTCATCATAATTAGAAAAATCGAAAATCTCAAAAAAGTCCCACCAGAAACGAGAAATTAATAATTTTGTTTTTAATTATATTTGACCATTGGAATATCTATTAAATATGCAGTGAGGGGATAGAAATTTTCGTTCAATAGTTGATTGGATGACTATATTCAGATAGTGGATCTTCGATTTGCCAGGAGCAGTCCACGGTTTCAATTGTTTCTTGGTCTCTGGTGTGTTGTGATGGAACTATGTTTCGTCCACGGTTCCGAAACGGCACATTAATAGTCAGACGATCTTTTTTGTAAAAACTTAAAAGGTAACCCTCATATTTTAAATATAAATAAAAGCTGTTATTATCTAAACTTCTATCTATGTGTTTTTAGTGTGTGTGTCTGGAACATTTATATTTTACAAGTTATAATGAAAAATCTTAAATAAATAATTCATAAATGAAAAACTAAATTTAGATGACAATTTCCTAGCTTCCATTAATAACTTTTTTTTTCCAACTGAGGTTTTCTTGTTTAAATGTAGGGTATTTTTAATGTTTCTTGTTTATTTAACACATTGATTTTATACAAAAAACGTTTTAGCTTAAATATTTTGCCACGTTAATGGATTCCATGATGAAATCTCCATTATAATTCAAATTTTTAATCCAAAAACGATCAACGTTCTTTTGTGAATACTTTCGATACTCAATTTAGTGGAGTAGAAAAAATACAATTGATTTAAAATGATGTAATCCTCTTTAAACATTTGACAAACTTTTAAAAAAACAGTCTAGACATTGTAAACAGAACGAAAGGAATGTTTACTTCCTTTGATTCGTCCTTTAATGACAACAGCTTTCAGTATCCACCTTCATCAGGAAAAGTGTCTCTTGTGGCCTGGGGGACAATTAAATGGAAATGATTACAACAAATATCAACAACTACGGATATAACTAGAAGTATTTAAGTAGAATCACGGCTGTCCCAGAACTGTTACATGTTTGGCATATTTCCTGTTCTTTTTTCTGCATGAGGTGTTTATGGGTAATGAGAGTGTGGCCGATTCGCAGTCTAGTCATTATAACTTGCTCTTTTCTGTCTTCTGGAGTATACCAGTGGCTGATGGATGGTTTTATTCTTCTTAATTTGTTGTTATTTAGGGTATTCCAGAAGGAGTTGAAATTTTCGC
Source organism: Liopterus haemorrhoidalis (assembly GCA_963971575.1). Classification (NCBI taxonomy): domain Eukaryota; kingdom Metazoa; phylum Arthropoda; class Insecta; order Coleoptera; family Dytiscidae; genus Liopterus; species Liopterus haemorrhoidalis. The sequence goes on along the minus strand of OZ020623.1, from coordinate 1,752,699 downwards.
TGGTTTTCTTTTTTACATAGCTTTTAAAGTCATATGGCATAATTGTTGTATCGATGACGTTGCTTGAGGTTGCGTTTTTTGCTGCCTGGTCTACTTTTTCATTACCCATAATTCCCACATGTGATGGGATCCATAACAGAGTGATTTTATTACCTTTATCTAGCGCTGAGTGGAAGTTGCTTTGAATTTGTTGGACCACGTGGTTTCGGTTGTACGTCTGCTGGATACATTGGATTGTGCTCAGAGAATCGGTTTGAATAAGATAATTGCTTGTAGTCTGATTTCTTCCATTTATAAGTTCACTGGCTTTTAAGATACTGTACGCTTCTGCAGTAAACACGCTAGCCATATTTGGGAGGTTGAATTCAAAAATGTCTTCGTTAGCTAACACTGCACAGCCCGTTTTATCTTCGATTTTGGATCCATCCGTGAAAATATGAAAGAAATCTTCGTACTTGCTCAGTTGTTCATTATATAATTTTTTGAACACTTCCGGGTTGGTATCACTTTTTTTATATGACCTCAATATCAGATTGTATCTAGGGTGTTTTCTGATCCACGGAGGTATTTTGTTATATAGTTTTTTACTGATGTTAGGGAAGGTTAAATTAAGTTCTGACAGGTATCTTATGATGTTTTCGTGGAAAGGGTTATTATTTCGGATTGTTATACGATCATTCACATTGCAGAAAATATGTTGGTATGTCGGTATACTAGGATCTGTTGCCAGATTTGTAATGTAGGCTAAGGTTAACTGTTTTCTTCGGTATTCTAGGGGAAGTTAATTCTTTTTTGATATATTTTTTCGGCTATCTTGCTTAATGTATTAAGTAGGTTTATTGGTCTGTAACTTGCAAGTAGGTTTTTTTCACCTTACCATAAATTATTCCTGCCGTTAGGGTCTAATGAAGTCAATTGCAATACCGTTCTAGACAGACTACGCGAAATATAGGAAATGATGTTCAAACTCCGTATTACCCAAGAGACGTTAGTTGATATGACGAATAGACATGAAGAACACGCGTATGAATACGAAATATGTGATAATCATTGTTCTTACATCTCATTTCCTTTTCACGTTTCTCATTTTTGTGAAAATTCCATCATATTTACCCTTCTTACCTCATCTCATATGCTCTTTCATCATCATTTTACCAAATAACATAGTTCGAAATCCTTCATTCCATATTCTGCAGAAACAAATCAATAGAACTCAAACTTATTTTAGAGTAGGCTTTGCTTCAGAATTTCAAACAACTGAAATAACAAATGTAGCGAAAGGTTTTACATGCATAAAAGCGAAAATCTACTATAGATTTGATTCTGTATTTATTATTTTAATCAAGAGCTGTTTAGCAGATGTTTTAACAAAAATATTTGTTAAAAAATGAAAATGAATCTTCCTAAGGATTATGGTTTAATTCTAGTGTCATACTCCGACTGCCGTTATTAAATTTAATTTGCATAGCCATTGTTATATATAATCTGTATCTGGGGAACATATTTTTAACCCTGCTAATGTTGTTTTAATTATTTTTTAAATTATAGCCATTGTATGTTTTTGTAATATTAACAGTGTTAAATGTTATTTTGCTAATTAAAATTTAATATTTAATCAATAAAGTTGTTTAATTTGTCAACATTTAGTTTTTCTGGAAATATACAATATCTTTTCAAGAGTTTATACCATCGAATATCTGGGCATAATATTTATTCAAAATTGGCAGAGTGTAATATACATATAGTTTACCATATACGAGGGATGTTTCCAAAATTCTGGGAATTTAGCTAAAATTATTATTATTTTGTTAATTTTCGTCAATATTACAATGTAGTTTTTCTCCATTTAAATGAATACATTTATCCCAACGATAAACTAATTTTTTTAAGCCGTCCTCAAAGAACTTTCCTATTGAGTTTCTGTTCTGGTCCCAACAGCCTTGGCACCCAGCGCGGCGAAACCTTGCTAACGCCCAAACAATCATGCAAGATGTCATGAACTTGTGTACCTATCCCTAGGCGCACACTAATTTGAATAGTCATTCGCCTGTCCTCTTTCAGTAGGTCTTCGACGGTAGTAATGTTTCTTTCATTTACCGACGTGCTTGGGCGCCCACTGCGTGGATCGTCTTCTAGTGATATTCTACTGGTTTTAAAACGATAGATCCACCGATAAACAGTATTTTTGGATTCTGCAGACTCACCAAATACTTCTTGCTGAATAATTTCTGATGTTTTCACACCGTCTTTCCACAAAAAGAAAATTATTGCTCTTTGAAATTTTGCTGCGTCTTCCATGGTTACAAAAACAGTGCTATGAAAACGCGTCTATATCAGTCGAACACCTAAATCAGACTGAACAATATTGCACTAGATAGTTGCATAAATATGTCAAGACTTGTCTGGCACCAATAACATTGCCTATTAGTTTGCGTAATTTAATTATAGCACAATTCCCAGAATTTCGGAAACATCCCTCGTATATTTTAAGACACTTCACTGCTTGGCTGTTAGTGTCTGAAATTACTGTGGTTACATAATTGATACATAATTAGTATATTGATTGACATTATTTATTTTTGAACTTATATTAGATGACGAATATTGGTTGCCTGTAAGAAGTTGAGTACGTTATTAGTGATTGTTGAGTCTAGTATTAAGTGGTCTTTAAGGTCTTGTAGTAAACTGTAGTTTGTACGCAAGTTAGTGTAGAGTTGGCAGTTAATTAGTATGTGGTTAACGTTGAGTTGTTCGTTAAATGCCTCACAGTTCGCTCAAAACTCAGTAGAAAGACCAGATTGATCAATACTCCTTGCAGACGCTGAATAATTTCTGATGTTTTCACACCTTCTTTCCACAAAAAGAAAATTATTGCTCTTTGAGATTTTGCTGCGTCTTCCATGGTTACAAAAACAGTGCTATGAAAACGCGTCTATATCAGTCGAACACCTAAATCAGACTGAACAATATTGCACTAGATAGTTGCATAAATATGTCAAGACTTGTCTGGCACCAATAACATTGCCTATAAGTTCTGCGTAATTTAATTATAGCACAATTCTCAGAATTTAGGAAACATCCCTCGTATATATATAATATAATATAAATAGAAATTTAGTCTTTACATTAACACATTTTATTACATAAATATGTATATAAAGATTTCTTGCGTCGATATGTGACAATGAATGAAACATGGATCCACTACTACACACCTGAATCAAAAGGATCGTCAACTGAGTGGACAGCAGTCGCTGAAAGTCGTCCAAAGTGACCAAAAACTCAAAAGTCATCTGGCAAGGTTATGGCATCCGTATTTTGGGACGCGCATGGTATTTTGTTCATCGAGTATCTTGAGAAAGGTAAAACTATCAATAGCGAATACTACATGGCATTATTGGATTGATTGAGTGTAGCAATCAAGAAAAAAACGGCTTCACATGCAAAAGAAAACAGTGCTCTTTCACCCAGACATCTATCACAAGTTGATGAAAACGATGGTTAAATTAAATGAATTACGCTTCGAATTGCTTCCTCACCGTACTCTCCAGATCTGGCCCTCAGCGAGTACTGGCTTTTTGGAGACCTCAAAGAGATGCTCCAGGGAAAGAAATTTGGCTCGAATAAAGAAGTGATTGCCGAAACCGAGGCCTATTTGAGGGTTCTAGAAAGGCATCGAAAAGTTAGAAGAGCGTTGGAATGAATATAACTTTTGAAGGAGAGTATGTTGATGAATAAAATCGAATTTCTAAAAAAGTTTTTCGTAATTAGACCGAAGACTTATCGAGCGACGTGCAAAACCCTGAAATGTGTGAAAATTCTCCACATCAGTTATTGAAATATACAGTTTTCATGGTTTGATCACGTTCCCTGAAATTTCATTAAGTTCTTAGTGATCTCAAATAGATCAAATAGAATATTTCCAATAATATCCTGCAGCATTGAAGCTACCTTTTCAAAATGATAATCGTGAAATTGTCCCCGAATATATCGAGGTCTGTGTTCAACGTCTTACAATAGCAATATCTTATATTGAGGTGAAGGGAGATAATACTTTCTGTCTGTTAGTAAGCGAACACAATCGACGTCATTTCCTTTTATCATAATCAAATTATCATCCGTGTTCGGAACTGTCGTGCCCTTGCCTGTCGTTATGAGGTACACAAATGTTTCACTCCGTTACAAATCGCATAAAGACCCCATAGAGACTCGTAGATAAGATTTAGCAAACCAAGGGCGCACCAAAAACCTTCCTGGACATTTTAAATACCAATAAAAATATGGATACATATTGAATAATTGGGGTATGACTATAATTTGGCATTTTCATTGAACTTATCAAGATGACAATGATGCCTGTGTCGGGAAGTATTAGAAGAGTGAAAAAACCTTTTTAGGGTTTTGTAGGTATGATCAAAAAACCCTTATACCTTCATTTTGTCGTTTGTCTGTCTGTTCGGTAAAAATTGTAGTCAAACGGCTAAACCTAGAGAGTTGAAATTTGGCATGCTTATACAACTCTTCAACCCACACATACGAAAAATACTAAAACATCTAAAAAACATATGCCCCTAAAAATATAAACAAATAACGGCTCATCGAAAAAAAAATTTTTTTTTTTAATTCTGAGTAGGGTATCAAATGAAAGCCTTTAGTACGTGGATTTACGATAAAAATTTTATTTTTGCAAATTAAATTATTTAGTCGCGATTTTTGCCAAAATTGTGCAAAAAATTTGTTGTCCACACTCTGTAATCCAGATGGTTTAAACTAAAAATCTGAAAAAATTCTAAGTAATGCACATTTGTGTGAACCGGAATAGTACGGAATAGAACAGAAATTTTTGATCAGATTATGTTTTTGGAAAATAACGCATTTTTTGTGTTCTTTGCTTGACCACGTAAAATATATAACAGCTTATCTAAGACGAAGAATCAGCATGCTTTGATAGTCTAATGGCTAACATACTCGCTTTCTAATTTGCAAACTTAAGTTCGCTCCACTCTTAAGACAATTTTATTTTGGTTTTTTTGCATTTTTATTTTGTTTAAATTATTTTTTCAAAATTCTAGTTATATTTGAACAAATGTTGCATTTATTTTTTAAAAGCGTAAATTTAATAACCAGTGGAAAATTGTTGAAATTGAATACACGAAATCAGAGGGGCTTATGACTAAAAACAACCAATGGAAGCCATAGGCGCAATTTTAGAAATCTTAATAAACCTTGATATATATAAAAAAAAATACTGCACATATTTAGAAACCAAAATAATGGTTTAAGGCATTCAAATTAAAATTAACAAAAAAAATATTTTAACATAAAATTTGTTTTGTCAATAATCATCATTCACTTATTAAAAACTTTAGTATTTGTTGATACCTATGAAACCCTGAAAGCTCTGGTGATTCACACTTCACAAAAATTTTCCTAGGGTAGAAAATGATAGGGTAGAAAAACTACATACATATGTGGAGTGTTTTATTTTAAACCGAAATTCAATTCATCCCAGAAAAAACTCGAAAAGGATTTTAAGGGTTGATTTTAAAAGTGTCCCGCCCTTGTGTTCTGGAATAATAGATTCTACGACAATAGGAATCGGTCGTAAAAGAATATCGATACGGTCCTGATATAAAGTCACAGAACCAAGTTACAGTATCTTACAATTAGAATAGAAATCTCCCGATTGACTCGGTAAGTTGCTAGTTGTCTGTCGATTGCGATTGTTGTTTATGATCTAGCGAGTTTTACTGACAAATGCAGGCCAAATAACATGATGATATAAAGGGTGTTCTTGCTACTTTTCACGATGGCCTTGCTAAGTATTTGATTTAGGGATGATGTCCTTATTGATCCGAACATATTTGTGTCAAGTTCAGAACAATATGATATCAGCAGAGCATGTTTTACAATGTTTGTGAAAATGTTTTTGCATTAGTTCAAATTGAAGTTTAGTTTACATATTGATTTAATACTATATTTTTCTAAAAAAAGGACGTGAATTGTGAATTTGTACACATTTTAGGGTTTTGTAGGTATTTAGCAATAGGGGATACGCAAAAAATTTATATTTCCTTAAAACTAAATTTTTTTTGATATGTTTATGTTAGTTATGTCACCAAACAAAACAAAAATCAAATTTTAATTAATATTACAGCCAAATTTTTTAATTAAAATATTGTAAATTTGAAATAAGCCGACCACAGCGCGAAGGTTGCCGAGTAAATACGACTGAGACGTCAAACCCTAGACAACTCAGACTACAACATAATCTTTACGTGTGTATATTGTATTATTCGAGAGTTTTGTATTTGTTTTTAAACAATTTTTCACGCATTTATTATTAAAATGGCAGATAAAGATTTTGTTAGGGTTTAGAGTGATAATTTACCCAACATTGATGCTTTTATGCTCATGGAATATATGAAAAAAAATGAATGCTACAGACTTGTAAGTAAACCATTTATGTATTCTATTACTTTATGTAAACAATATAAACGCTGCAACTCTGTAAAATGTAAATATTTATGTTATTTAGATATCAGAATTTTACTACATTGTTTACATGAAGTTACAAAACGTTAGAGGCATAATTAAAATACTGCAATATAGGTTATATATTTTAATATAAAATTGAATTCGGTAAACATGTATGAATTGTTTTTATAGAATTAAACTTTATTTTAATTAAAATCACTCTAAGTTTACACAATCTATAAAAGTTATACAAGCAAATAAGTTCACGACAGACTGTGTAGGCTGTACGTTGTAGACTGGGTAGGCTGTACGCAGTACACTTATGCTTCACTCTCGATACAAGAATTTGGCGTCAGTGTCGTGGTCGTCACCTTCTGGACTAATACGTGCAGCGGAGTTGGCTATGTTCCACTGCCTCCTTATTTTGTGACTTCCAGCCTTTTTGTAACGAAAATTAACCCAGTTCCAATATTCATTCGTCATGACAAATATTTCTTCATTACGAAAATGCAATGTTTGCATTTCGTAATCAGGCCACATACGTCAGACACTGACGAATAGTTTTTAATCAGACAGCTGACCGTCACAATGTCTAGATGTCGTGTTCTTGACCTAGGATTACCTATGTGACAATATTGTATAATATGATTAATGTTTTATGATTTATAAATTAAATTTGTGTATGACATAATTTTCATATATAGTGTGGCACTATTGTATATTGTAGTCTACTGCAATGTCTGTATATGGAAAATACAAATATAAACTAAACTAAACTAAGGGTTTTTTTGTCATACCTACAAAACCCTAACAAGAGCTGTAAAAAGTGATGAGATGTAAAAATTGATGAATTAATTAAAATATTCAAGCAATTCCATCCGGGATAATACCTGTACATATAAAATAATAGAGATCTTTAAAATACAGGGTAGATGTCACGATTCTGTATATTATTAGTGAGTTTTCATATTTCCCTTGAGCAATGAAAAGTAGAAATCCAGTCCAAGGGTCCACGGCTTAATCCTTCAGGACTCCGCTAATAGAATTCTGATTAAAATTCTGTATTTAGCCTCTTCTCTGCCGTATAATTAAATTCTGCTCTCTTCCCAAGATTCTGTGTTTTAAATCATTCGTAAAATTAAATGCCTCTTCAGTAATGACTTAACAAAAATTTGCTATGTAATCCTTCTGAAATTTGATTCTAAGTATTGTAGAATAAATTATGAAGCTTTGGAACAGATGTTTGGGTCGTTATTAGTTCAATGTATCAAAGTATTGTTTCAGTTCTTTGTAAAATTTGTGAATTAATTGTTTTTGGTTGTTGGAATTAAACATCTGGTTCAAATAAATCTTAAATAAATTTTAATGGATAGGACACATGAGAATAAAAGGGGATAGAATGGTTAAGTAAATCTGAGTATCAAAATTTACTTTAGCTATCATAATAAGCTAACGTTTAGAATTAAAAAAAGTGTGAATTTTCACACATTTCAGGGTTTCACAAATTTTGCTTTGTAGTAATCACAACAAAATGAACGATATTTTGAAAATAATTTATCGTCTTTTAATCTAAGAACTTTAAAAACAAATTTTATGTTATATGGTTATATGGTTTATGACTCCTAAGAATTTCACACTATTTCCTTTTTAGCTAACTGCCCAAAGAACGATTGGGTAGATGTTTTTATCGAATTTAAGGTGAGATAGTTTGAGGCAAACCATTCTTTAGCTGTTGACAGTGTTAATTGTTTATTTATTTTTAGTTCATCAACGTTGTTAGCCTGAACCAATAAAGTGGTGTCATCTGCAAACAAAATTGATTTCGTACATTGACTGGAAGATCGTTTATGTATATCAGAAAGAACAATGGGCCGAGTATAGAGCCTTGAGGCACCCCGTGGTACTGCTTATTTTTTGTGCTTGAAGACTTTGTCTGATATACAACTTGATATCACTGGGCTAAGCAGGATTTTCTAAGCTGTAACGCTGGTCCTCGGATGCCATCGGATGCCTCGGATGTAACTTTTTACAGAATTGATCTGGGTGTTTCAATAGATACATTCCATCACTTTTGGATTAATATAATGTGCACAGTTACATTTCATCTTTGAAATAATACAAAATCCACCGTTTCGTACGCCATCTATATATCTCGATTAGAATTATATGGCAGTGTTAGATTTTCCCCTCCGGATATTGTAGTCTGGATATTATCCCGAAATGTATTTTTCAGTGTGATTGTCGCATGAGATGTAACCGTGAAGTGATTCTCTATCTAGCGGTTTCCGTCTTTCTTATGACTCTATTCTTGAAGAAAATTCCAATGTATCTAAGGAAGTGCACATTGAAAAACAACTAAATTGGGTTTTACAAATTCTATTTTTGGAAATGTTTTTTATGGATTGTATGATTTATTAGATTTTTATTGATGAAACGTTCAAAAACTTAATAAATATAATGACGTCATTCATTTCAAACAATTTTAAAGTTTTTTGACATAATATCCATGAAAATCAAAAGTTAGTTTGCTAAAAATATTTCTTATACAAGGTGTCTCAAAAGAAATTTTCTATTTAGTGGATCGATTAAAAAAAAAGTAAGCCGTATATAGAAAAATTGTTTATTAATTATTAAAATACACTTTTTGGGGATTTATTTCTTAAAAATAATATCGTCTAAATGTAGACCCTCGCGTTCTCGGCACTCATTTAATCGAACAGTAAAATTACTTATGACGTCTCGGCAGGTGGACTCAGGGATGGCTGCCATTTCGTGACGGATATTTTCTTTCAAATGCGCCAGTGAAGTCGGTTTATTGGCGTAAACTTTAGATTTAAGATAACCCCATAGGAAAAAGTCCATAGGGGTTAAATCTGGACTGCGTGGAGGCCAATTTATGTCACCTCTCCGGGAGATCAATTTGCCTGAGAAAATTTCACGAACACGTGGCAGAGACATATTGGACGTGTGTGAAGTTGCTCCGTCCTGTTGGAACCATGTTCTTTGGTTATAGCCAGGAAAGTGTTGCAGTTCAAGTACCAAGAAGTTGTCTAACATCTCCACATAACGCTCTGAATTCACTGTAACTGCACGCCCCCTTTCGTCTTCCAAAAAGTAAGGGCCGATAATTCCTCGCGCCGACATCGCAGCCCATACGGTCACTTTAGGCGAATGTAGGGGTTTCTGATGTTTGCGTTTCGGATTCGTTGCACTCCAGTAGCGGCAGTTCTGCTTATTTACGTGGCCATTAAGATGAAAATGAGCTTCATCCGAAAACAAAATGTTGGTAAACGTTGAAAATCGCTCAATCACCTGATTTACGAAATTAAGCCTCTGACTGGCATCTTGGGGCTTTAATTCTTGCACCAATTGAATTTTGTAGGGGTGCAGCTTTAGGTATTTGTGCATAATGCGATGTAATGATGATCTATGCACATTTAAAGCAATTGCGCGATTCCGAATTGAAAGGTTCGGGTCGTCACGAACAGACTGATTAACATTCTCCACGTTTTCTACCGTTCTTGATGACCTAGGTCGCCCGGATTTTGTTTTATCCGGCGTTGTACCAGTCTCTTCAAACTTTTTAACCCAATGTCGAATGAGAGGCATGCTTGGCGCATCATTTAAGTGGCGAAAACCTCGAATACTGCAGAATTTTCTACGCGCTACAGTCGCCGAATCACCGTTTTTGTAAAACTCTCGCACGCATAACGCGCGGTCTGCTCCCGAGAAACGCTCCATAGCGACTGCATTCCCAAGAGCCAGGCTACCGATTGACATAACCCCCGCGCCCCTCGGATACGTTGCGTTCACGCAGTAAGCTAAATAAATATAAAATTTCTTTTGAGACACCTTGTACTTTAATTTAAATAAATTTTTGTTAATATATCCCTTAATTCTTCTTCGTAAATTGTATACAGCTTAGGTTATACTCTGGCTAATCGACACGGTTAAATCTTATTCAACTGTTTGTTAGATTAACGTTAGGTTAAATTAATCAGATTAACAAATGAATTTCTTTCTCACACAGTAATTCAGAGTTACTTTGTAGCTGTTGTCAACTATTAGGGTCTTGGGAACAAGTATGAACGAACGACTTAGACGTCAGGGCAATTAAGAGAGGAACTCCGTGAAAAATGACTCGAGATTTTGCTAATGTACGCATTGCGAGTTTTTAAAGTTATTTATTAAAGAAATATGATAATTTTAGATGAAAAGAGTAGTTAAATTTTGTAAATAAATGCTTCTAGATAATTTATGATAAAATTAAAGAAAAGCGAAAGTTTCAAGCCTAAAAGGTATTGCTTGATATAATTTAAATTTTTTAAGTATTTTTTTTCTTCTTCGTTATGGCTACAAGAGGTCCCAGTTGAGGACATAGCTATGGATTTAATTTAAGTTTTCCATTTCTCTCTGTCCTGTATCGCACGAAACACCGAATTAAGAATATCATCAGAGTCAGAGTCAGAGCTAGACACAGGTACAAATAGAATTGTTTAAGTATAAGTATAAATACCTTTTTCAAAAAATCAGCTGTGGCCACCACAGGACCAACCACCATCATAAAGTAACGTGAAAAAATAAAGTGAAAGTTGCTTAAACTCTTTATGAGAGGAACACCCTTAGTTTGAATTAAAGTCTGTATTTTACTTAATCTAAGTTTAATGTTTAGTTAGAATCGAAGGTTATTAATTACATTAGAACTTACAATTTAATGCTGGCTGTAAAATTCCATGAGAGACACTCAAACACAAAACCTCACAATCACCGTATTCACCTCACAAGCCGCTAAACACCTCACAACACACACGGTGTTTAACCCGTTAACGAGGTTCGTTTATTTCATTTAAAACTGTCCTCAACACTTCCAGTTACCCACTACAAACTACCGAGTTTCTCTACCAAAAATACTTGGGAGGTTCATTCACGGTGACGGTTTATTCATCACTGGCTTTGTCTCTCACAAGATTTTTCCAACTCTTTTCTTAAACTAATAATCAGATCTTTGATCCCATTTTTTTAAACTGTCCTCAACACTTCCAGATTACTTCTGGTTTACCCACTACAAACTACCGGGTTCCTCTACCAAAAATACTTGGGAGGTTCATTCACGGTGACGGTTTATTCATCACTGGCTTTGTCTCTCAAAAGATTTTTCCAACTCTTTTCTTAAACTAATAATCAGATCTCTGATCCCATTTTTTTGTCGTTGTAAAAATAATCAGCTCTCCACATTAACAACAAACCCTTTTATAAACTTATCTTTCTATGACCAATAAATTATAAACCCAAGTAATTAATTTTGACTGTAATTACTACGCGGTCCATATCACTGAAAATATATTGTCGCCTATCAGCATCTGTGTAAACATTTGACCATTGCTATTTGATCTAAACAATAACGTTCTTTCAAACAAATCATATAATATACGACGGTAAATCATTGCGTATCTTTTTAATGCTTAACTAGAAAAATATGTGATAAATCTAATCTTTGAGGATGTTTATCTTAAAATAGTTTTTATTTTTGAATAATTTGAATACTTTTTAACTAATTGAATAATTTTACTTTAAATAATAATGAAATTTTATTTCTGAAATTACCACAACCTTAACAGTTTATTAGAATTAAAAAGCAACAAAAATTTGTTCATTTTAATTTGGTGTTAAGTTTGTCTTTTGTAATTTGCAGGTGTCCTTCCTTTGCTAATTTGCAAAACGTGTATTCTGGTCATGTCTGAGAGAATTATAGATATTTTGCGGGTCCTAAATGTAGTGTGACATGTTAGTTAGAGTTGAGACATAGACTAGGACGAAGGACGAGGGTTCCAGTGACAAAACACTAAGGATGTACAAAGGGTTCGGCAGACCCAACCAGCCACACTTTCATAACACATTTTCATTATTTATGCTATGTTAAGAGCAGCTTATTACATCTAAACATTAGTTATTTAAGCTATTTAAATGAAATCTTAGTTAATGAAAAGGTTTGTACATTTTTGTGCTCGGATATCTTCATTTTTATTAATGAACAATTCAAAATATTATAACTTTATTTTTAAAGAATGTATAAGGTATTGGTCTCTATTCGTTGAGGTACATGTTCCAGAACAATTAAAAATATCAGAGAATCAATGAACCATTTTCAAAAGATTTTTCGGCTGCAATTAGAATCGTATTTATTTCGTAGTATCCCATATTTTTTTGTCAGAACTAACTTTTAAGTTAGTTAACTAGGGCTAACTTTTAAGTTTTTACAAAAATTAAAAAAATCACAACTCAAAAATGGTTAGAGATAGCGACCAGTGGTTGAAATTTTTGGATTCTTTGTAGTTTATTTAGTCTATAAAAAAATTGGGGCTTTAATCGTCTAATGCGTTTTGAGATTGTGGCAATTTTTTATTATGGCATAATTTACATAATTTGTGAAAATTGTGAGTTTAAAAAAATCACAACTCAAAAACGGTTAGAGAAAATAACCCGACGCTAGAATTTTTGGATTCCTCGTAGTTTATTAAGTCTAGAAAAAATTTGAGGCCTTACTTGTTTTGCGTATTTTAAACTTATGACAAATTTTAATATGGCGTGATTTATAGAAATATTCATCTTCGCATGGATATATTTCAAAAACGAAATGCAATAAAGACCTGCGGTTGAAATTTTTTAAATCTTGAGGTCCTAATTTACATGTAACCAGATTTTGAAACAAAAAAAATTTTTGAAGTTTTTTCATTTTTTTAAAATTTTTTAGAAAAATTTTTAAAATTTCTAACTAAAAAATGGTTAGCGTTATAAATATGCGGCTTGAAGTTTTTAAATTCTACTACACTGTTTAGTCTAAGAAAAAAATTGGGCTTAAATAAACATATTATTAAGTTTTGTAGGGGCAGTAATCCAAAATCCTTGAAAATGGCCAAAAATCGAAATAATCGTAAGGGGTAGACCTTAAAAAAATCGTGATTTTGAAGTAAAAATTTTTTGTCTCCAATTTTATTGAAAATTGGTACAAATATGTATTTTTGGTCAGAGATCAAGAAAATTTGGTCCATTTTGAAGTTTGGGCAAAAGTTTTGGAATTATAAGCAAAAAACTGACCTAAATCAGCTCTAACTCAAAAACTAGGAAAGGATGAATTTTTCAAATATTTTTTTCATAATCCTCACCCCAAAATTAGCCTAAAACTATATTTTGGCTAAAATCGGAGTCAAAAAAATTTTGACCTAAATTTTCAAAATTTTGACCAAAATTTTCAAAATTTTGAAACAATTTTTTTAAAATTTTTGTTCGAAAATTGGTGTGGTTATATATTTTTAGCCTCAGTTCACAAATATATGGTCAGTTTTGAGTTACGGTCTAAAATTTTGACATTTTCGGCAAAAAATAACGTGGTTTATAACGCGGTGCAACATTTTAATAAACATCACACCCTAGAAAATGTAGCTAGACGTCGACGACCTCGAAAAACTTCAGAAGCAGTGGATCGACGAATAGTTCGATTAGTAAAAACTAATCCCTTTCTTAGCTCCAAATCCAAAAGGAGATATTTGCTGAAGAACCTAATGCACTATCAGCTCGTTCTATCAGAGAAAGATTGAATGAGAACCAACTATTTGGAAGAGCTGTAAGAAAGAAGCCACTACTTTCATCAAAAAACAGGAAGGACAGGCTATCTTTTGCCAAGGAACATAAAGATTGGACTATTTCCCAATGGAAGCATATTTGGAGCGATGAAACGAAGATTAATCGATTGGAGTCAGATGGAAAAAAATATGTACGGCGCCCTTTTAACCAATCAAAATATATGAATAGATGCATATCACAAGATCGTTTTTAATTAGTTCGCCACAACTGTACATTTCACGAAGGATTTGAGATCAAGAACAATTATTTATTAACAAAAGTGGCTTTATTGTTTTTCAAAATATTGTCTATGGAGATCAAATGAGTCACATGACGATCTTGCAGTAGCAGTCCACGTACAGCATCCATGTTTTCTGTGTAAATTGGCAAGTCGACAACAAGGTTGACGACCTTAAGTATCGATCGGCGCCTTAAGTATCGATGCACCAATCCTCTGGGATACGCCTTCCATATTTTGGAGATCACTGCTATAAACAAAACAATTTTGTTAAAAGCGTAATTTCGAATTTATATTGAAGCTATGAGGCGTAGAATTCAACAAATAGATCATGTTTAGCTCAACAAAATTAATCCCGCAAAAAAAAAACAATTAAAATGCTTTGTTCTATTCGAACAAATATGTGAATTTGTTGATCTAAATTTAAATTAATTTTTTATTAAAAAGTTTCGGTAGATTTCCAGTTAACGTGTTAATTTAGTACCGTGAATTTCAAAAGTGCATTTAATTGTCAAAAGTCTGAGTACGACACTTGGAATTTAATTAAAACTATTATTAAAATATTGGCAAATTTATCAAAAATGTCAAACTATGTTACATGACAATTAATTGTTAAATGCAAATATAAATGCACAAATAGTTAATAAAGCTTTCTATAAGAGTGTTTTTCAAACTGTTTAATTATTTTAGGAAATTGCATTGAAATTCGTTGTTTTTTTGTGCGTTCTGAGTATTTATTTCAGTAACAAAATGCGTGAATACATTAATCAAAGTATTTGCCCTCGGCAGTCATTTTCTCGTCTGTCTGTCTGTCTGTTCGTTCTGATTTTTCTTACTGTTTTTTTTTTTTTTGAAAAATTAGCTCTTATTTTATTTTAATAAAATTGTAAAATATACATTCTTTTTTTTTTCCTATATTTTCTTATGTTTTTTTTTTTAATTCAGGACCAGTTCTAGTAAATAGTTATTTATATGAAATTTCTTTGTCATCAGTTCATAAGTATCTTCCAAAAAAAAAAAAAAACGTCGATTTGTGAGTACCTAAAAAATCCTTAAAAATAACACCAATTCGTAAGTATCTTCTAAAAAAACGTAGTCGCCCGCGGGAACACATAAAAGTCGTCCCCAACGTCTAAAAGTTTGGCCACCCCTGGTATAGAAGGTACCTGGATAGAGTAGGAGAAAAGTAATCACACCAAGTAATCGCCTGTGGCCAAGAAAATAGAGATGTGCTATCTACAAATTTTATTTTGATAGTGTTAAATGTTTTCTATTACAATAAATAACTCGATATTAAATCAAGGATTTCAATTATAGAAAATGGAACAATATTTTTCGTTTCCTATCAGTCTTAAATCAAGCTATCCTTACAGGCAAACAGCCAAGAAAATATATTTGTGAATGCTCCAGACACTGTAATGTCCTAGCACTTATACTGAACAAGCCTTTATCAAAAGCTTTTTTGTCTTTTGTTTTTTTCGTTCAAAAGAGTTTTGGATGGTATGATAAATTTGTTGAGTAAATCTGCTATTTGTTTCTGATGAGAAATGGAGGGTGAGATTATGATAAAGGTAGACTAAATGAATGCACCACAATAAAAAAGTAATGTAGAAACGTGTATTGGTTTCTTAAATATATGAGCCATATATGGTCCAGATATAACAGTATATTTCTAGTATTTTTAGTGTCAATTAATTTTATTTAGTCATTTTTAGAGTTTTCTGCGTATGATCAAAAAAAACCTAATACTGTCTTTCATGTTTCCGTCTGTATATCTGTTTGTTTGGTGGAAACTGTGACCAGAAAGTTGAAAATTTGGTTAGCTTGTGTGGTTTGGTGTACTATTAAGAATTAAAAATAAATCACAAAAAAAAAAATGTTAATATTTTTGTCTACATTTTTTTTTTTTTCGTTCCGTTAAATGGAAACATTGTGTTGTGTTTCATATATATTAGGTTGTAGAGAAAGTTTTGTCGTATTTAAATAAAAATATTTTAAGATATTTAAAAAAGTAAATATGTAATATTATTCAATGATATAATTTCCATTATTTGTCACAACTTGTTGCCATCTTTCAGGTAACCTGTCATTCCTTTTCTGTAATGAAAATAGTCCTTGGAATGAAAATAGTGAGCAACTGCCATAGAAACACTTTCGAAAGAATTAATTTTTTTTTTCTGTAAGATAATTATGCAGAGATCTAAATAGGTAGTAATCTGATGGTGAAATATCAGGTGGATATGGTGGGTGACTAAGAACTTCCCATCCAAACGCAAGTTTTTCTTGTATCATCATTGCGGTATGCGGTCTAACGTTATCTTGATGGAACACGATTCCTTTTCTGTACGCTAATACTGGCCTTCTTTGCTTGATAGCTGCATGCAATTTATCGAGTTGGTTGCAGTACAGATCCGCAGTGACAGTTTGTCCTTGTTTCAGCAGCTCGTAATACACTGGACCTTTTCTATCCCACCACAAACAGAGCATTACTTTTTTTATGAATATTTTCAAGAGTTGCTGACGATGTTCCAGGTTTGCAGTAAGCTTTTTATTTCTTAATATTCTCGTAAAGAATTATTTCATCTCCAGTAATCAGCCTGTCCAGAAACGGCTCCACATTGTGTCTAATGAGATGTGATGATTCTTACACGATCTGATAAATTCTTTTGGGTCAATTCATGGGGAACCCAAATGCTTTGCTTTAAGACAAAACCAAGAGATTTAATGTAGTCACCAGCAGTTGTATGATGGATGCCGAACTCTTTTGCAATTTCTCTAGTTGTTAGATGTGGAATTTGCTCCAATATGGACCGC
This sequence comes from Liopterus haemorrhoidalis, assembly GCA_963971575.1. Classification (NCBI taxonomy): domain Eukaryota; kingdom Metazoa; phylum Arthropoda; class Insecta; order Coleoptera; family Dytiscidae; genus Liopterus; species Liopterus haemorrhoidalis. Next base: position 1,735,550 of record OZ020623.1, on the reverse strand, counting down.
AAAACATTATTATCGATCCTGGATGGTCTTCCAAATCGAGTATCTTCTTTTAGGCCCAGATCTCTGGAACGAAATTTTGTAAACCATCTTTGGCAAGTACGAACATTCACAACATCTTTTCCAAATACTGCATAAAAGTTTTCACATGGTCCAATATCATTGACCTTTTAAGGTCCCTGACCATTTAAGATCCCTGATCATTTAAGATCCACACCATTGACCATTTAAGATCCACACCACATTCGAGGGCCCTCATTCAATCTACATATAGACCATGGTCTTAACCTACATAGACGATACCTGACCGTTCAACTGCTCTCAACTAGCAGAGACGGTCCCTTATCGTTCAACTGGCAGAGACGTTGACTCGATCCCACTTCTGATGTAAACAAATAAGGGATTTATTGTTTAAATAAAACTCAAGTTGTTCACAGACTATTTTATTCTAAGTATTCACTCTTACAACGTAAGAAAACATCTGATCTCTCTATCAAATTCTACGTGTGTTTTATAAAAACCAATTAGTGTAATGAGCCGTCATCATTATCGTTAATGAGTCGTTATCATTAGTGGGTCCAGATTACGGATTGCATCGTGATAACATTTTATGGTGACGTAACAGGGCTTCGTGGAAGGCTAGATCCTAACATATATATATATATATATATTTAATCTCAGAACGGAACTAAATGCCCCAATTACATATTTGGGATATATTTACATATATTCACAAAAATACTTGCTATAAAATGTACAAAACGCATTAGAACATAAAAAAAAGTTGATTCATCTCAACTGTTGAAAAAAATAATTGTTTACTCCTATATTTCTAGTTACTAATTAAACTGGATGATGAAAATATTAAAAGAAAATGTTCAGAAATTCCAAGGATCACCTTGCAAAAAAAAAACTCTCAACGGAATGGAGGATAAAAATAAAAGAAATTGAAACTCTCTTTGTTTAGAAAAACAGGAAAAAACAACAGTTGTTTCCAGTATAGTATGGTCACATTATCGACTAGACTTTAAGGTTGGTAGTAAAATTCAAGGAAAAGATTGCACACTGATTGCTGTGTGATTTTTTCGTTCTCCGTTTTCCACGTGATCAGTTTATCCAGCAAAGGCATTTCTCGACAGTAAAGTTTTGTAAGAAAGTATGTGAAAGTTCCAAAGGAAAAGCCAATCAAATTGCTTGTTTTATTGTTAGAAAGAGCTTTGTGTAACTTACCAACGTTTCTATTGGCTGGATATGCAAAAATAACAGAATTACGGTGATACAACTATGTGTGGGATATGAGATAACATAATCTCCAGTTTTATGTCATTTGGGATAATGAAAAGAATATAGAAACCCCAGGAAAGAATAACATAAATCAAATATTGATCCAAGTCTCGATTTCTTACACTTTTACCTCTTACACATCTGAATCAATGCATGTGAATAAAATAATAATAGCAAAATAATATAATAATACAAGGTGTCTCAAAAGAAATTTTATAGTTAGTGGATCGATTAAAAAAAAAGTAAGCCGTATATAGAAAAAATGTTTATTAATTATTAAAATACACTTTTTGGGGATTTATTTCTTAAAAATAATATCGTCTAAATGTAGACCCTCGCGTGCTCGGCACTCATTTAATCGAACAGTAAAATTACTTATGACGTCTCGGCAGGTGGACTCAGGGATGGCTGCCATTTCGTGACGGATATTTTCTTTCAAATGCGCCAGTGAAGTCGGTTTATTGGCGTAAACTTTAGATTTAAGATAACCCCATAGGAAAAAGTCCATAGGGGTTAAATCTGGACTGCGTGGAGGCCAATTTATGTCACCTCTCCGGGAGATCAATTTGCCTGAGAAAATTTCACGAACACGTGGCAGAGACATATTGGACGTGTGTGAAGTTGCTCCGTCCTGTTGGAACCATGTTCTTTGATTATAGCCAGGAAAGTTTTGCAGTTCAGGTACCAAGAAGTTGTCTAACATCTCCACATAACGCTCTGAATTCACTGTAACTGCACGCCCCCTTTCGTCTTCAAAAAAGTAAGGGCCGATAATTCCTCGCGCCGACATCGCAGCCCATACGGTCACTTTAGGTGAATGTAGGGGTTTCTGATGTTTGCGTTTCGGATTCGTTGCACTCCAGTAGCGGCAGTTCTGTTTATTTACGTGGCCATTAAGATGAAAATGAGCTTCATCCGAAAACAAAATGTTGGTAAACGTTGAAAATCGCTCAATCACCTGATTTACGAAATTAAGCCTCTGACTGGCATCTTGGGGCTTTAATTCTTGCACCAATTGAATTTTGTAGGGGTGCAGCTTTAGGTCTTTGTGCATAATGCGATGTAATGATGATCTATGCACATTTAAAACACTTGCGCGCTTCCGAATTGAAAGGTTCGGGTCGTCACGAACAGACTGATTAACATTCTCCACGTTTTCTACCTTTCTTGATGACCTAGGTCGCCCGGATTTTGATTTATCCAGCGTTGTACCAGTCTCTTCAAACTTTTTAACCCAATGTCGAATTAGAGGAATGCTTGGCGCATCATTTAAGTGGCGAAAACCTCGAATACTGCAGAATTTTCTACGCGCTACAGTCGCCGAATCATCGTTTTTGTAAAACTCTCGCACGCATAACGCGCGATCTGCTCCCGAGAAACGCTCCATAGCGACTGAATTCCCAAAAGCCAGGCTACCGATTGACATAACTCCCGCGCCCCTCGGATACGTTGCGTTCACGCAGTAAGCTAAATAAATATAAAATTTCTTTTGAGACACCTTGTATTACTAGTGTTGTTAGAACAGTCTACGACCTGACGTCTTTCTTTGTCTTTTCTTTGACGCACACAGATTCGTCAAAACAGTTTAATGCAAACATTTCAGAATTCGCCTTCTATTTTTTCTTTTTTTTTTACAAATTAAGCCCCTTTGGAAGATTTACGAGTGTTCAGTGTAACAATACAAAATTTAGACCCGAAATTTTGTGCCAATAAAAAACCTATTTAAAAAATAAACAATGTAGTAATTTTTTATGTGTTTCAATGCGGTAACATTATCGCAAAACTTGAAAACAGAAAAACAGCGATAATTTTTTCAAACGGACTAGTGTGAATGTCGTATAAATCAGCTGGTGTTCCCAGGGGACAATGTACAGGACCGGGCTAACTAAATTCCGCAACCGGAAGCGCGTGGACAGCCGGTCACTTTGCTCCAAACGACAATATTATTGATTTCCCCTACCGGTCATATAGGTAACTTTTAACATTACATATGTTACGCCAACCTCCTGAACTTTCGTCCTGACATTTTAAGGATTCCGAACCACCAGATTTTAAATAAACACACATACAGTTGGAACATATTGTGGGGAAGCGAATTGACAAACACGCAACACTCTGCACATTCTATAATTCCCAAAACCATACGTCCGCAACCATGACCTACACAGCCTAAAGGCCACTCAAGAAATTGGGACATTAGAACACAATCTTTATATATAAAAGAGAATATTTGTGGATATGTCCGGAAATTCTAACCCACTTCCAGATATGGTACCGAGTTGAAATTTGGCATACAGGTAGAAAATACCTTCATTATAACTAGAAAAATCGAAAATCTCATAAAAGTCCCATTAGAAACGAGAAATTAATAATTTTGTTTTTAATTATATTGGACTATTGGAATATCTATTAAACCGTCAGTGAGAACACGGGAATTTCCCTTGAATAGTTGGTTGTACAATTATATTGAGATCGGGAGTGTTCGGTCAAAATCGTAAATGGCTCAAATATGTAGGAGTGGGGACGCATTTAATCTCGGTAGTTCGTGCGGGCAACATCGCTCTGAGTACAGTCGGTAGAAAATCTAGCAATAGTAAATCTGCCTTTTAAAAGTAAGTTAAATGGTCGCGCTATTACTAGCCAAAGTCGCGAAATAATTTTTTATATTTTGACTTTTATGAGGCTGGAGAACCTATTATTCCTTTCAAATCAGTTTTTGCTTGAGTGGCTGCTGCAACAGGCGTAACAAGAATTACAAAAAAAAAAAAACAAAATCTATTAAGGTGAACCCTCGAAATTTTCTTCACCTAGAAAAAGTGTACAAAAGGATCGTACGAAAAGAAATATAGACGATTTTGATAAAGGAGTTTTAAAGAGAACTATATTAGACCTGCATAAAACAGAAAAAATAGTACCTACTCTGTCTACTATTTTACCAAAATTTTAAGATTTCACGGGATATGACGGAGATCGGGAGACACTCCGATGGGAGAAATAGTATAGGCATCTTTAAAACAGTTTGTGGCCTCCAGAAATATGTCATTTCGCCTTGAAAACGCTAAAGAATTATCTCACTTAAATTATTTGTGAACAAGCACATATTTATACAATGGTAGAGTAAAACAAAAAATATATAATTAGACCATACTTAAACTATTCGCACCAAATCTAATTTGAACCCATTCCGACATGGGCCCAGTCTAAACCGGCTACGGCTGTATTATTTCCGTTAGCGAAGCATCGGGTACACTGCTAGTTATACCATAATTGTGAAAACTCTGGCAACCACGGCAATTCTTAAAACATAAAAATAAGCTGGTGGGTCAGCTTCAGTGAGATTTAGAAAAATCTGACTGGCATTTGACTGATATTAGGGCTTCCTGGTCATACCTACGAAACCCTAAATATCGTCTGACTTGCTGTAGTTTTAAAGTACACAAAATAGGACAGTGAATAGTTGGATATAGTTACAATTTCATCTGAATCAAAGCACTCATAGTGAATTGCTATATTTTTTTCATATTTTTTTCCTAAATATAGATTTATAATCTATAGATGAATACTCATATGGTTCAGCACCACGAGAGATGAGAGTTATATCGGTAAATGACTCTTCAGTGGCCGTCACAACCAGTCACTGCTACCCTTTAGAGCTTTCCCGAATATTCAAGTACTTTTGCTTTAGAAAATTTTAATTTGCTATCGTACCCATGGACAAAATAAAGTACTTAAATTGGAATTAAGTTTAAAACTAGATTTAAAATAATATAACCATTGTTACTGTGCTCCATAAAATTAACTAGCTCACAATTATAAGAAAAATACATATTGAAACAAAAAGTTATATTTTTGTAAACGAAGTCAAATACAAAGTGTCCCAGGAGATAACCGTTAAAGTTCAAGGTTGTGTACCTTTATTAACTTCAAGCAAAAAAATTATATCAACATACATCCCATTCGAAAATGTTACCGAATTTTAGCACATTGAAAGAAAAATGCAAGACATATCATTTTTTATTTGGGAAATTTAATTAATAGCGAAGTAATCTATATAGACCGAGAGCTCATGACATTTTTGGTCTCCGATTTCATACAGCATGCCTTTTGGAGAAGAGAATATTTACCCTGTGACAACCCCTGCACGTTTTCCGGTCATAGGGAAAATTGTATTTCCACTTGCACAAAATTTTTGTGTTTTTCTTTGATTTAATATTGCTTGCCATTTTGTCAAAAGAAAGTAATAACAAATTTAAAGTCTTTTAATTATAGGCATGCTGTATGAAAACGCGGAAAATCATATTTTTTTATTACAAGATCACATGACCGTTTGATCCCTTTGGGATCCTCCGAGTCGCATGCATATATTTAAAAGACTTTAAATTTGTTATAACTTTCTTTTGACAAAAGGGCAAGCAATATTAAATCAGAGAAAAGCACAAAAATTTTGTGATTAAGTGGAAATTTTCCCTATGACCGGAAAGCGTGCAGGGGTTTAGTACCATCCCTTTTTTGTTGTCACAGGGTAAATATTCTCTCCTCCAAACGGCATGCTGTATGAAATCGGAGACCAAAAACTGTCATGAGCTCCCGGGTCTAATAGTATAGGACAAACCAGCAATGATTCTGAGCGCTCTGCGTTGCACGGAGAAAATTCTTTCTGCAGCGGGCGAATGGCCATTCCATTACTAGAAATTCGTTACTACTAGACAGTGCTTTATCTAGGTCATTAATTCTAATAATAAATGTAGTATCATCAGCGTAGAAGATGCTTTTGATCTTTATTGATAATGGAAAATCATTAAAAAAAATTAGAAATAATAATGGGCCTAGAACGGAACCCTGAGGAACACCCTGAGGAACACTTTATTAATAGCTACATACTGTTTTCTATTAGAGAGATTTTACGAAAGGGCAGATGCCTTCATGGAAACCATATCTTTGACAAGATGACTAGACCGTTAACTGTTTGGTTTAAATATTTCCTAGCGTTTCTTTGTAGATATAGTTTCCCGCTACAAAAACAAACCGAATTAATAATGATAAAAAGAACAACGTAGGGCAAGACGAGTAAAATGGGTAGTACATAAATTCCCCAACCGTCACAGGTTCTAAAAACATGTTTTAAGTGGCAAAAAAACGATAATGCTCATATTTTACTGGATTAGGTTATTTATATTAAGTATTAAGAGTTAACGTAATAGGCAATTATTTGTGACGTCATTGTCTTCTTAAAAATCCGACTGTAACGGAGCCAATTTGAGTTGTGCTGTGAATATTTTTTTTAATCTAAATCGATATTATAATTTTTTATCCAGATTTAATAATAATAATTCTCCTTTTCTCAATCCTTAAAGTACTTGGAAAATATCTTGGATTCTCTTTTAATCTTTACGGCAATTAATATTTATTTTCTTGGTGAAATATCGTTTTAAATTTTTTAACAATTTCCTAATTACTTAAAGGACTTTACAGATATTGAAAATTGAACCAAGCTCATATATTTTGTGGAAAAACAGGGAAATATTATCGTCATTTTCCTTTCACACCCTTTTTCCAATATTTTCACGTTTTACTCATCTTTCATGGATCAATATATAAAGATATTACTATTATTTATTTGTGGGATACTATTACAGAACTGGACAATAACTTGACAAAGGAGCAGACAGTGAAAAAATCCTGAACTAGACGGAGTTATTATTTTTTTCTAAATCAAAATGGAATAGTGAAGATCTTGGACAAGTTTGTATTACTCCAGAGATTTATGATAAATGTGGATATTAAATTATAGCAGAAGAAAAAACTGATATGAGGCTATAGACACCATTACACCATAGTTGATGAGATGACTTTGCACTGACAGATAAAGTTAGCGGGGACCCGTAACGTATGATGGCGAAATCTCAACAAGTATTTTGAATTTAGAGAATATAAAATAGCCGTCAGATTTGGTCTATCAAATCTAGTTTTTGAGATACGCTATATTGGCCTCTTTTACAATAAAATATCTTATTTCTTAACTTGTGTATTTTTCACGTTATTACTGTTACTATTTGCTCCAACTGCCAGTTACAAACACAAAAGAGACAAAGTATTTATTTCACGTAGATAAATATACATTCATCACTTATCACTTAAAAATGTTCTTTTGTACGAATTTCTAGCATGGAGTTTACCAGAACAATTTTTCTGAAGACTCCAACAGTAGTAGGCCATCGTGTGGCTATCTTATCTTCCTTGATATCTATCTTCCATAGTTTTATGTCCTGATGGAATCTTTCCCCCGGTTCTTCACTAAAATCACCTATGTTTTCTGGTAAGTGGTCATAATACATCCCAGAATATTAAAGTTGGAAAGCATATTTTCCACTAATTCTCTGCCTTATGATTTCTAAGAAAATTTTGTACTACTTGAATAAATGAACACAAAGAATTAGATTCTCGTTCATTGATGCGGTTGGATTGGATTGTGGATCTTCAGTAGGTTGCCTTATCTGAGGACCATCAAATATTCTGGCTTTCAGTTAATCCCAGGAAATTTACGTGTCAAGTAGCCTACACAAAGTCCATCTCGATTTAAAGCCTTCAAAAATTGCTACATAAACCCAAACTTGATATGCAAGAGTGGAAATATAATTTACTCTCTCGCAACCAAAGGTTCGTTGACAACGTTTTGTTTCTCTTGAATTATGATATTTCTTAATGGAAATCACCCAATTTCTGTTAACCCAGTGCTGATACTTACCTCTGTCCCAAAAACATAAAAAACAAGGATATTTTGCAGCATTTTGCTGTCCAAGGAGGAAGATTACCGTTTTTAGATAAAAAACTAAAATCAATTAGTCTGTATCTCAAAAACTAGAGCTGCTACGAAAAAGAGAATTTTTTGAATCAGCACATCAAAAATATCCAAAATCAGTTCTTACTTTTCCGGCACCAAGATAAAAAAATTATTTTGGTGGACAGTGTTTTTATTATATATTAAAAAAAAATTGAACCAATTTTTGAATTCTTCTACAAACATATTTTATTGTTTTATTAATTAGGGGAGATGGCCCCAGAATCCGTTTAAGATTCGGGCCTCGATGTGAGTAAATACGGTCCTGGTAATGTTTTATGCAGCTGTGCTATGTGTCCATGCCATGCAGTTATTCTATGCGTTTATTATAAACCAGGCTTAAGCAGTTCTCGTGAAGCATCATGAAAACATTCTCCAATTTTATAATGAGCTGCATCCATTTCATTATGACACCAAACTTTTCATTTCTCTTCCAATTTTTCTCTAGAAATCTCTGTAAGTTTTAAAACACTCCGCATATATGAGCAACTTTATGTTCTTTCATATCTCATTTGTTGAAAAATAAACAAAAGAATTTCAGTTGTCTACAAAAGCGATTTCTTTTTGTCTTGAGTGAAAAAGGTACACCAAGCTGAAAGTTGTGAACATGTGAATATGTGCATATGTAGAAGTGCAGAAACTGCACGATATTACAAAGGACACTTCGCAAACAGAAGCAAGGATAATGCTCTTGTCTTAGTTGATAATAGAGATTAAACTAAATTCATGCAAACTGCATGTTGTTAGCAATATACAGTTAGAAACATCATTTATTTAAAGCAACGTATGAAAAAATTACACGTTAAGAGTATCTTTAAATATCTGTTAGTAGTAAAGTCTCAATATGTAATCTACTATTGTTCTATTAAACTTCTGGTGTATCTTCATTTTTCCGGTAACGCGGAGAGAGGAAAATGTACCGCCGTCTTATCCGGGTGATATTTTTTTAGTGCTTAGGCTTAATTTTATTTCGACAGCGTGTACTGACTAATTTTTATTGATAAAAATCATGCATTTTTTTCCTCGAATCCGTGTCGAATCAAAGTCACCATTGATCGGCACGGACAGGTTTTATCAGACGATAATTCAAAAATATTCTTAATACAAGACGATCGGTCCAGAATATTTTCGGCGAGAATCAAAGTGTTAAATGGTAATAATGGTTCATGATAGCTTTTTGGACGTGCGAGATAATATTTTAAGGTATCAGAAAACATTTTTCAAAGAATCTGGGCCATTATTTGAGCATTTTGAGGCAAAAATATGCTTACAAGGTTTCAAAAGGAGACAGCTGTCGTATTTTTTGCATTTTAAAATAGGAGATATCACATTTTGAACGTGTTTCTTGACAGAAGAATACTAATTAAGGATTTAAGGTGAATTAACGATAAAGTTTAAGACATTTGCAGGGCGAATTTTCATAATATAGTGTTAAAAAAAGATTTATATATTTAAAATTTCAGGGTTAATCAAAGTGTTAAGTGGTGATAATGGTTCAAGATAGCGTTTTTGACGTGCGAGATAATATTTTGAAGCATCAGAAAACATTTTTCAAAGAATCTGGGCCATTATTGGATCATATTGAGGCAAAAATATGCTTACAAAATTTCAAAAGGTGACAGCTGTCAAATTTTTTGCAATTTACAATGCCAAGACAACAAAAACCGAGACATTTTTTCGGTGGGCTTGCACTGTATAATTCTTTCTAAACTTTAACTTATTAACTAAAATATATTTCTTTAGTCTTTCCTCTTTGTTCAAATCTAATTTCTGTTCGACCAACAAAATTAATCCGGCATAATTTTAAAAATTACAACCCCATATTTAACCCTACACAAAAGACATTATCCCAGATAACTTGGCTTCATAACACAGGTTTCAAATTTGCTTGTTACAGAATTTATGATTAAAAAGTTAAGGGTAAAAATTTTTAAACCGCTTTTGTATGTAAAACTCAATTATAGAACTCGTACGAGATAATGAAAAATTTACTAAACTGACCGAAAATTTTAAATTGAAAAATAGTTTTAGATGATAAAATAATAATAGAGACTTTGTAAAAGAAAAAACACCTGTATTAATCCTTTGAAAACACATTCAAAGCACGATACAGTGTTTTAAAAACTTTTTATTCCTCAGTTATAGACAGTGCTGTATTGGTAAAAATTTAGGTACCGGCTTGCATCCCGTTGCGAGATTTGAAGACACCTTTTGGTAATATTGTGTGTTGTATTGCCATTTCTTTATCTAACTCTAAACAATACCCGTTACGACCATAATTTTTATTTTTGTTTTGTTTTGTTTTGTTTATTATTTGAGCCTATTTGAACGTATTCGTTTCATGCGATTCTGGTGGAAGGGAATTATCAAATTCTATGCCAGCAGAAAATCAAACAAATCGAATAGCATCCACAGCAACAAATCATAGCAGGTGATGATTGTATCAAAACTGCCTCATAGTTTCATTATCAAAGTATCTTTGCTTGCTGTTCAACTGCGCATAGATTCAAGTGTTTTGGCAATCAGAGCTGACTAGATAATGAACAAACAGACCCGTGTTATTCTGCCTGTATGCGTGTGTATGCACGTACAACATGTGAATGCCTATATGTATGTGTGTGTACCAGTAGCGTACACTCAGTACTCAGTCTGTGGGTACTCTGATATATATATGAAATGTCACGGTTGGCTGATTTATTTATTTCATTTGTACTTACTCTGTACATCCCTCAACTTTCGGTCTCTCTCACATTATGGGTTCCAAGACTTGCGAGCGGATCAAGTCTGCCCCCCCCCCTATTTGTCCGCTAGCTGGTTGCTATGATTCTTGGAAGGATTTAAGGGTTGTTCAATTAAACTCATCATTTTAGCTAATCTACTTTAATTATGATACGGTTTAAATATTTACAGTAATTACACTAGACTTACAATTACGTCGATACAGCTAAATCCAAAAAGAGACACAGTCACACACACTAGGCACACTACACCAAACTAACGAACACTACCTTAACGTAAATACGAAATTACTTACATTTTACTTGTTCGACCGAACACTCTAAATTACTCTAACCCATGATGAACAAATTTTCACTCTACCTAAAACACGACTTAACTTCTTCACTCTTTAGACTCAACTCTTAAACAGGGTCTTAACCATACGACGGGACAAAATCAACTACCACTTAAAACGCGACTACCCTGAAATTCTTACATCGCCCAACTGTTAAATGTCATTTAACACCTCTTGACTGTCTGTCTTGTATCTTAAAATTCATAATTTAGTTGTGATAACTCAGATAAATATCCCATTAGAAAATAACCCAATCATAATATTTATATCTCAGACAAAAATTAATTATTATTTATGTGCTTATGGTTGACGTATATTTTTAACACAATAATTTACGATTCACTTTTCATGTTACGTTGACAAAGTCTCAAGTTACAATAATAAACAAGTCTACCTTTATCTTGAATGCCCTTTCTAAGAAATAGATTATTTTTATCATTCAACATTTTAAATATTTTACTCTAATTGAATGATTATACTGAATTTATTTATGAAATAATACCAGAACTTCCCTTACAAGTCCAAGGAGTTCTCCACAAATAAATGAACAGCGCAAAATAATTAATTTTTATATAATTAACAACAAAACTAGTTTCGTCTTATTAGGACATAATCAAGTGTAATATTTACAAACTTACATCTAGGTATATATACCCTACCAGGATAAGGATAACAGTGGGGGTGTATATTATAATTTTAGGTTCAATAAGGTGGAGGTATTTAAGTATAATTGTTCATTTAAGATGTTATCTGGATGACTAACACTTCACTCAATAAGTCTCAAGTCTGATATATATGGCAACACTGTTGACAGACCCTTATGATTTCTGGATAGTACCAACCTTCAAAAGATACTTGTGAAAATTTCATAACACTCTGACAATTAGTTTAGAGGTTACAGAGGTTTTAGTGACTCCAGTTTTGTAATTTTCAAAAGAATGGATAAAGAATTTCGTATGTTGATTAAACATTCTTTATTGATGGGAAAAAATACTGTTGAAGCCAAACAGTTGCTTGATAAGTCTTATAGAGACTGCACCAGGCAAATAAACTATTACTGATTGGTAGAGCCCTGCAAATCCGCGGATATCCGCAACTTTTCTGCGGATGCGGATAAATTATCATTTAAACCATGCGGATGCGGATCGGATGCGGATTAAATGTCATATCCGCTTATCCGCAATATCCGCGTGAACAATTAATCTTCGGTTACTTTCGGAGAAACAAGCAATTGTATTCTGACTACGCAGTCCTCGGTTATTTTCGGTTGTCGGTATATACATGATATTTTGAAGCATTCAATCTCACTTTATGTTATTTTTATTAAGACAATTGTCCATGATCAAGACTGAGCTGAGACAATCAACTTAACTTTCTTTTTATTATTGAATATATTATAGAAAATAATATTTTGGACAAAAGTTTCCTGGTACACTTTCGACGTAATTCTTCCTACTTCTGCTCTAATTCTGGCTTTTAAATCTGATAAAGGTTTTTTTTTTACATAAAACTGATTAGTAAGTTTTATTTAAATACCAAAATTTACCTACATAATTTTTTCTCGAAAATTTTATTATGTAACCTACCAATTTTTTTATACTACCCGAAGTAAAAAGTCTTGCAGATCCCAAAAATTCGAAAAATGACACATGTTGCTATTTGAAAAAGTTGCAACGCCTAACTAATGCGCGAAATGGCGTAAGAGAATTACTTGATCCTAAAAATATGAAGCACCTTCTATCAAGTAACTTTTCTGATTTTTTTTTTAAATTCAATATTAAAAAAAGCAGCGCGCCACTTACTCCCTACGAAAAAGAACGCTTAGGCCCCCCAAAATTGTTATCTCTCTCTAGATTTAAATAAGTTATTAGCGCATCTAGGCCTTAAAACTTTTGGGGTCCCTTAGGTTAGGTTAGTAATAAAAAAGCTGGTAAATCCAAAAAGTTTCAGTAACGTTTTAGAGCAGAGATTACCTAAACAGGTGAAATATGTTAGTTCTTTCCAAACTGACAGCAAAACCTGTAGTGCGGATAGTGCGGATATTTTTGCGGATGCGGATCGGATGCGGATTTGTTATTTACAAAAGCTGCGGATGCGGATCGGATGTGGATCATGGATGTGCGGATGCGGATCGGATGCGGATACAGAAAAGCTTATCCGCGCAGGGCTCTACTGATTGGTATGCTGAATTTAAATTTAAATTACCCCGGGGGTTCGCGGACCAGAGTCAATCTTTGTTTACCATTAAACTTGGTTTAAACTCTGGTGTTAATACTGGCCCCAAGTAGGTAAATGGGCTTGTTACATTACGTTAAAGTGCCGGGATATTTTAAAACTTTGTTATTGCCCAAAAAAAGGTATTGCCCAACTTTTAACCACACGACATAAATCAGGATACGCCGCTGAAATGTGCCACATGTGAATGCCTATATATATGTGTGTGTATTGAACCCATCAACATGTATGTGTGTTTGTTTGTCCCATGTATGCACGTAAGTATGTAAATAGAAACTATATGATTGTATTAGTGTTCCTTGCATTTGAGATCACATACGACTGGCAAATGTTTGCTTAAATAAGAGAAAATTATTAATGAAAGGATGTATACTGTCTCGACGACTTCTTACGAATATAATATGGAAAACAACAATTAAAGTTCATGCAAAGTTCAACGCGTACTTGTTAACCTCAAATGCTAATAACCATTGTTTGGAGATTAATAGAATCGTTGTTTGATAATAGGTTGTTACATGACGTCTGATCTTTACTCACTACATTGATTCGAAAATTTATTGCCGAGATGGTAACAATGTTTACATCTCAACACCTATGGGGTAATACCATTTTTGAAAAACTACTGTTCGGGCAGTTGCTGGAGCATTTTGAGGCACATGGATAATTAAGCAAATGTCAATTTGGTTTTAGAAGTGGAAAATCCACAACGAACGCCTTATTGGATTTCATAGACTTTATCACAACTCGAAAATACTGATTATAGTATGGTCACATTTTTCAATCTAACAAAGGCATTTGATTGTGTGCCACATGATCTACTAAAAGTTATCTTGCTATAACATCAGCAGAGCCAGTTGTAAACTACTTGAATCTTTTCTGGTAGACCGAAAGCAATACGTGTGGGCAAACAACTCTCAGTCAAAGGAACAAACCATTCTTTTTGGAATTCCATAAGGGTCAATTTTGGGTCCACTGTTGTTTTTGGTCTACATAAATGACTTACCAACTTATATACAAAATGCCAAAACAATTCTGTACGCAGATACTACACTATTAAATCAGTATCCATCGTTTCAAGTAACAACCAACAACACAGTAGCAAGAAATGCTGCGAATGATTTTTAGCGAATAAATGAAGCCCAAATGAGACGAAAACCAAACATTTATTATTTTCCCTACAGGAAGTACCATATGATATTATCCAGGACCCTGCAAAATTTTTGGGGTTACCATTGGCGTTAATCTCAGCTGGGAAAGTCATATTGGACAGATCGCTCAGAAATTATGGTCGGTATACTGCATAAAAAACTTAAAATCCAATGTGTCTCGAAATGTTCTATTAACTGCTTATTACTCGCTGTTTGAATCCCATATCACGTATGCGTTGCTGGTTTGGAGACATTCTACCCATACCCAGCGAATTTTTCGCTTGCAGCGACGAGTTGTTAGAATTATTTGTGGTCTAAAGTATAAACAGGACTGTCGAAAATATTTTAACATCTTAGGAGTAATGACTTTGCCGTGTCTGTACATTTTTCACTGCCTGATTTACATGCACATAAATAAAAATAAGTTCAATAGTCAACAAGAAATACATAGATATGAGACAAGGGGTAAACACTTAATACGGCCGACATACACCAGAGTTGTACCAGATATTCGGTTAATTATTACTCCACCAAATATATAATTTTGCTTTAATCTGAATTCGCGTAAATGCAGACCACGTAAATAGAGGGATTACTGTATATCGTTCACGAGGAGCTTTATCAAAATGACTTTACATCCAGAACATATACTCTAGTTTAGTTTTAAGACTTGTGTTAATTTTTTGGAAACTTTGATAAAAAAAAGAGCATTTCAGATTCGAGGCACCCTTTCTGAAGTTGAGAAGGTTATCTAAAGGTGTTCATTCCCTTAACTGGTTGATGTTTGTTCAATAAAAGCGATAAAGCACTATCACAAGTACGTAAGAGTACATTTTAGTCGCTCATAACATATACATCACGTCTGGTACTTTTTCTGCTCGTAAATCAATAGCTAGTCTATTTTTTCATCCAATCATTCACAAATTCTGTTTACATTTACCAGTAACTCACACTCCATTAATTTCACACAACAGCCAGATCAGGACTTGCCCACAAAGATACTTTAAAAAGTTTTAAAGTTACAAACTTTTTCCATACAAGAATTCTAAGTATTTGAACATTTATCAACTTTAATCTTGTTGTATTTTTCCCAATACTGTCATAAAATTATATCTTATTTCAAAATGTTTTATGGCTTCGATAAAATTCTAATTGAGATGTCTGATATTGTCAATAATAAATTCCCTAACATCTAAAACTTTTTTGAAAAAAGTATAGGTTTGTGTTACGTACTAGATGCGTACAGTCCATCTATTTAAGCCTGGCAGATGACCTTGGGTGCGCACTAGCAATCACTAGAAATTGGTGTGGGGACGTCAGTTTACTTCAGACTGTCTTGCTGCAAGCATCAGTGAAAGTACATTCGGATGAAAAAGTATAATGGAATTTAAGACGAAATTATGCGGGCGCGTAAACCATAGTCAGTGTAAGGAGATTATTAGTAATGTGATTGATTTTATGACTAAGGAAGCTGCAGCAGGGAACGTGATTATACCTTTGAAGAATATTTTGGATCGAGTTTCAACGTGCACAGACGTTTCTGCAAGAAGTTTAAGTAGATTTAACAAGGAAAAAAAAGTGTCTGCAGGTTAGACAAGTTAAAAGTTGTAATACAATATAACTTTAATACAAAGATGAGACACGGACGGAACAAATATTTTGAACAAAAGAATCCGAAATTTCACGTTCTAAATTAACAATCATAATAAATATCTTTGTTATAAGACGCAACAAAGCTGTTCAACAAAAACATTTATTTTGTTTGGTAAACTTAGTTTAGTTCTTAACAGGCTTTTCATTTTTATTTCATTGTTATATTATTTATACATTATTATTTTCTATATTCAGGTGAATGTTCCACATTTTCGTCACCTAGAAAACAGAAAGAAAGAAGTGAACAGAAAATATGAAATATAAAAAGTAATCCATTAAATTGTGGAAAAAATTAATATTTTGATGAAAACTTGTGTCTCGTACTGTACAGTCCAAGCGCTCGACCCTCTCTTTCTTTCCGAATGCGTTCTTCCTCTGCGCGAAACTGATTTCCCACACGCCAGTACTAAATAGATTTGCTGTACATAGTATGTAACTTTTCTTTCGTGTTCGTATTGAAATTCGCATCGTTCAACTTTTAGTAATGAAGCACCATCAGAAATTTTACAATTGGTTTGTATGATTTCGTCGTGTTCGTGCGTCCGTCAGTGATGAATCTCGTGATGGTCAACAAAAATCGGTTGTGATTCAAGAAAACATCGATGCGCAAAATGATTGAAGAAGATCGGCATGTGACTTACCGTAAGATAGAGGGATTCTTTGGCATATCGCAGACTGCAATACATTCGTTTATGCATGATCATTTAGTTGTGAAAAAGATCTGTTCCAGATGGATTCCGCATTATTTGACCGAAGTTTAAAAAAGGCTCGTGTTGATTGGTGTAAGGGAATGCTAAAAAAAATCAACCTAGGCACTGCAAAATCCGTAAAACCAGAAATGTCATCAAAATTTTGATTGAAAAATCCAGTATTTGTAATGTAGCCATAGGCAACCATTTGACCGATATCGTTTTTCATACTTAATGCCAAGCATGATAAATGATCCATAAAAAACAATTAATTAAAAGTGTTTTTTTAAACGTTCAGCTCATTTAAATACATAACGGCAACCAATCTTTTTTTTTATGTATTAGATTTGACCAGGCAGCCGTCATATATACATAATCGCAGTTGAATAAAAAAAGTTAAATTTTTACTAATTATTGTTTAGTTATGTCGATAACTAATTAGGTAACAACAAATACAAAAAGTCTTGACCATTTAGGATTTTTATTAAATGACTTATTTGAATAAAAGCGACAAGTTGGGGGATGTAAAGTTAATGTCAAAATTGTTTCTCGGACACCAGGTAAAGGCTACGCGGACCACTGTTTAAGAACCGCTGACATATAGTTTGATAATTATTAGTATAGAAAACATCTGGAAAGATTTGACAGAAAACAGGATATCAGAGTATTACCTGTACATAGATGAACATTTAAGTTAGAAAGCCCATTGTCAAAAACTACTAAAATCATTAAATTAAGCTCACTTTCAAATAAAAAATATTGTAGTTCATGAGACCATTATTAAATTTTATTATGCACAATTTTATAGTAGGCTTAAGTATGGAATATGTTTCTGGGGATCATCAACTATGGCAGATGACATATTTATTTCCCAGAAAACAATAATACGTTGATAGCAAATAAAAGACGCACTGAATCATGCAGACCTCTTTTTGTAAAATACAATTCATTAACAGTTCTTGGTATTTACATCTTAGAGTTGCTGGTCTATGTATTTAAAAATCAAATATACTTTGCTCGCCATTTGAACCAGAATTCATATAACAGAGGAAATGATTGTTTCAGAACTCCAGCAAACATGCTGGAACTGATAAAAAATTACCAAAAACGGTATTAAATTATTTAATTCACTGCCATTCCATGTCAGAAATGAAACGCAGTTTGCTGTATTTAAGCGGAAGATTAAGGTATTTCTTATTGAGCATTGTGTATACTCAATGAATGAATTCTTGAAATTTTGTAAGGACTGGTGTCATGCCAATGGGGAACATTGATTTTGGGTAATTTAATGTATGATTTTATTGTTTTATCAATTGTATGACTTGTTTTACTTATCAAAATGTGTGTAAAATTATAAATTCATGTACTGACATATCCTACATGCAGTCCTGTATTTAAAGGATTAATAAATATTACTATTATTATTTAAAAAATGTTATTACGATTCTGTAATTCAATTTTTTACACGTCATTTTAAGTCTGCCGTAAAACTGGAATTTAAGAGAGTTTACAAGATGAAATAAGTCAAGGTCGTCTGTGCCATAAACAAAAGAAAACATTATATTTTCCGAAAGCTACAGGATGGGAAATTATTTTCACTACATAAACTTCTGGATTCTTTTCATGCGTTTGAACGAGTGGTACTGTGTGTTTCGGAGATATGGACTGGCTTACATGTACGCCCCAGCTTTTCCCAAAATTAAATAATATATCCAGGAATGATGTATTGAATTTTCCAACGGAATTGTTAAAATATATTTGGGAGCTTTCATAAAAAAATATAATATCAACGAAAGGAAAATATATTCTGTTACCAACCAATGATAAAAGAATTTTTCATCTTTAAAATCTTTACATTGTGATTTATAAAATGGCTGTTGGTAAATGAAAATCTGTACGCAGTTAAAATCCTTAAGGGTAGGGTAAATATCACAGATTATATTGTTACAGATAGTGTTTATGATTTCTCGACATATTTCATTTCTCGAGAAATGAAAAATTAGACTTGTTTACTCGAGAAATCTCGCCAAAAATAATTATTAAAATATACATCATTTTTTAATGTTGAAAATATTGTAGAGGATAAAAACATGTTAAAATTATAGTCAACTTTAAAGTACTAGAGTATTAATTTAAATAACATTAGAAAAATTGATAACGGGGCTTTAAAAATGATTAATTGAAAAAACATATGTATAAAGAAATTTTCAAGAAATTAAGAAATTAATAATAATTGTAATAATTAATTTATTTAACTTGTAGGTAATCTTTTACATGACAGTTTTAAACTGAACATAAAATGAAATGTAATACATTATAAGAAATAATATACTAAATTAAAATAAAATATTGTAACAATAAATGCTAATTAGCTAAATATTATAAATCGCTTTCCTCGGCGAAGTATGAGAATAAAATCAGAAGGGACGAAAGAAGGAAGATATTAAGAGAATGCTGGGAAGAAAGAATGAAGGAAGATCAAAAGGGTAAACTGACGGAATGGGGAGAAACAAGGAAATAGTACTATTGGAGATGTGGGATGGACACAAGGGAAGCTGAACGAAAGAGAAACGGAGGAAGAAACATATTAGAAGAATTATAGAGAAGAAACAAGGAGGCACAGGAGCAGGAAAGAACAGTAAGAATAGACAATTCAAGGAATGTGAAAAGATATAGAGATAAGGACGGTAGGAATACCTAAATATTTGAAAGGGAGAGGAAAGGCAGGGGGCAGAGTTAGAAGAATTGCCAGATTAAGATGTGGAAATGAAGAACGGAGTAATAGATATTGGGCAAAACCAGAGGATAGGCTATGCAGAATGTGTAGGGAGGAGGAAGAATCCTTGGAACACCTAACAAAAATATGTGGAAAGATGATAAAATTGGAGGAAGAGATAAAGGAGCTGTTGAGTGAAGAAGAAAAGGGAGAAAGGTGGGTGAGAATACTCGAGGAAAGAAGGATGCGGAGAGGTAAGACAGAACTGAGAACAGGAAGGAAGAGAGAGGCAAAGGAGGAGGAAAGAAAAGAGGGAAGAGAATCGAAAAATGAGTATATTTTCAACATTAAAAAAATATATGTATATATTCTAATAATTATTTTTCTCGAGATTCCTGGAGAATTCTCGAGAAAATAAGTCTAATTTTTCATTTCTCAAGAAATAAAAATGTGGACAAATCAGAAACAGTAATTTCAGTATAATCCTATAAAAACTGAAAATAGGCAAAAGCCTAAAAATCCGGTATCTCGTGATAACGATGATGAGAAATGTTATGGAACTTTCATATTTGTTATTTTCAAAATAGCGTTGCTCTCATAAAATCTCTTTAATGAAATTTGCCCTGTATTTGAAGTGAGTTTTTCCGTTAACGCCCTGTATTTGAAATCCAGCGTACAGTTTATAGACCGCCAACAGAGATCCGAGTTTCTCGCGCATCAGGAGTTGATAACATTCTCAGATCATTTCGGTTTTTATTGTGAAAAATTTCACGATATAAAAAAATACTCTGAAGAAAGTAAAAATGCGTGTACAACCCAGAAGTACACTTAGAAATACTAAAATAAGATGTGTGAGATGTTGGAACAAGAATAAATGGAAATATGGATAATAATTTGAATAAAAATGCTGTAAAAATGATACAGCTGCAGATCTGAAATCAATGGCATTTGGATGAAAGGATGTATGAGTAAAAAATATATCAACTGTATTATACCAGGAATAAGAGAATTATGCAACAATGAGCCAGGTACTATGGCGCATTTATATTAGGACAGTAAACGAGCTAATAGCTTGCTGGTGACAAAGTGTAAACGCTTAAGATTGAACTAGCTCTAGTACTCGCATTAGTTGTGATAGGATAGTGGATTTTTAGACAAAAATGAATAATACTGCCTAACAAAATATTTTTTTTATCTTGGTGCCGGAAAAGTAAGAATTGATTTTGGATATTTTTGATGTGCTGATTCCAAAAATACCTGACTCTTTTTCGTAGCAGCTCTAGTTTTTGAGATACAGACCAATTGATTTTTATCTAAAAACGCTAAACTTCCTCCTTGGACAGTAAAGTGCAACAAAATATCCTTGTTTTTTATGTCTTTGGGACAGCAGAGCTAAGGATCAGCACTGAGTTAACAGAAATTGGGTGATTTCCATTAAGAAATGTCATAATTCAAGAAAAACAAAACGTTGTCAACTAACCTTTGGTTGCGGGAGAGAAAATTATATTTCCACCCTTCCATAACAAGTTTGGGCTTATGTAGCAATTTTTGGAGGCTTTAAATCGAGATAGACTTTGTGTAGGCTACTTGACACGTAAATTTCCTGGGATTAACTCTGAAAAACTGAAAGCCAGAATAATTGATGGTCCTCAGATAAGGCAACCTACTGAAGATCCATAATCCAAACCAACCACATCAATGAACGAGATTGAATCTAATTCATGGTGTTCATTTATTCAAGTAGTACATAATTTTCTTGGAAATCATAATGCAGAGAATTAGTGGAAAATATGATTTCCAACTTTAATATTCTCGGTTGTATTATGACCACTTTACCAGAAAACCAGGTGATTTTAGTGAAGAACCAGGAGAAAGATTCCATCAGGACATAAAACTATGGAAGATAGATATCAAGGAAAATAAGATTGCCAAATGATGGCCTACTACTGTTGGAGTCTTCAAAAAACTGTTCTAGTAAACTCCATGCTAGAAAGTCGTACAAAAGAACATATTTAAGTGATAAGTAATGAATGTATATTTATCTACTTTGTGAAATAAATACTTTGTCTCTTTTGTGTTTGTAACTGGCAGTTGGAGCAAATAGTAACAGTAATAACGTGAAAAATACACATAAGAAATAAGATATTTTATTGTAAAAGAGCGTATCTCAAAAACTAGATCTGATAGACCAAATCTGACGGCTATTTTGGATTCTGTGCCCAAAAAGTACCTAGAGAGAGTTAAAAACTCGCAGGCACCAAAATGTCTGTTGGGCTGTGTAAATTTTACCAAAAATTACCGGCCGAATTTGATCATTTATATCAGGGCTACTAGGTGACAACTTATTTGTGTAAATTTGAAATTGGTTCGAAATATTTAAAATATTTTGGTAAAAATTACAAATTGATACATTCAATAGTTTGCACCTTTGAAATTGTACAGTCTGTTTCAAACGGTTAGGCGGAACTAAATGGGAATTTTGTTCTTTAAGGTTGTCACGAGAAGGGACCTTGCTAGGGTTATGTAATTGTTCATGTTGGAATGTCAAAATTTAAAATTCCATCAATGAAACCATGGAAACGAATGATATATGTCAATGTCAATTATTTTTTTTATATATTTTAATGACAAAAATATAAATAATTGGGTAATTTGTAATAAGAATGACACAAAAAATTAACATATAAAGAAAACGACATTTTAAAATGATGAAAAAAATTACCAAAAAATGTTTATTGTAAGTATGATTTACAAAGCTTAAACAAAACGGCCGAAAAGCACGATTTAAACGATGAAAGTAACTAGATTGCAAAATCTAGTTCCGCTTAACCGTTTGGAACAGACTGTATGCCATGTTAGTATTAAACCATGGTAAAAAAATTCACTTTCTAAAAATGTCATTCCATTTGACATAAGTCAAAAGATTAAGGTCAAAACTCTCTTTACAAAATGCAGTATTAATTGAAATGAGATATAAAAGTAGCGAATACCAGATAAAAGAGTGCAAAGAACCAATAAAACGAAGACGTTAATAAATTTAATATCATTTATCAGAAAAATTGTCATTACTTCTATCGATTGCTATAAAACTGGAATAAAAATTGTTTTGAAACTTTTGAAAGTTCATCCAATTCAAAATTATCATGAAAGCCATAAAATAACCACGTGTTATCTCAATTTTCTCTTATCATAAGAATCACACCATTTAACGCGAACAATCAATAAATTAAAAACCGTTCTTACTTATTCGCAATTCGTTTTGCACCACACGAATTTAACGGCGAGTTTTATAACAAACTTCTTAAGCTTCGGTAGTAGAAAACTCCTGAAAAGATATCTTTCTTTCCATGTCATTCTTTGTCTTTCGTTTTTTTTTATGCCTTGGATTTTATCGCGTTTTTTTATTAACATTTTATGTACCTTCTGCAGAATTTTAAAATATTTTTGGTTAATTTGTTGGGATTGAATAAGAAGTTAATTATGGGTGAAATCTGAGATAATTAGAAGTGTTTTTGTCCTTTTTTTCTGGAGAAAAACATTTTTATTTTTGAAGAAAATTAGATTAATTAATGAGGAATTGCCAGTTTTTTGGGGTTGTCAGTTTAGAGTCATAAAAAGGATTTAGAAAAGCACAGCGTTAAAGAGCTTAAGCTTTAAGGTAATAAGTACTAGTCTATATTAATAAAAATTTTAGTTTTATTCTATTAATTTATTATAGAGTTTATTTCTGTTTTTTATTTTTTCGGCAACATATTTGGTTTTCACGAACACGTGGCTGAGACATATTGGACGTGTGTGAAGTTGCTCCGTCCTGTTGGAACCATGTTCTTTGGTTATAGCCAGGAAAGTTTTGCAGTTCAGGTACCAAGAAGTTGTCTAACATCTCCACATAACGCTCTGAATTCACTGTAACTGCACGCTCCCTTTCGTCTTCAAAAAAGTAAGGGCCGATAATTCCTCGCGCCGACATCGCAGCCCATACGGTCACTTTAGGCGAATGTAGGGGTTTCTGATGTTTGCGTTTCGGATTCGTTGCACTCCAGTAGCGGCAGTTCTGCTTATTTACGTGGCCATTAAGATGAAAATGAGCTTCATCCGAAAACAAAATGTTGGTAAACGTTGAAAATCGCTCAATCACCTGATTTACGAAATTAAGCCTCTGACTGGCATCTTGGGGCTTTAATTCTTGCATCAATTGAATTTTGTAGGGGTGCAGCTTTAGGTCTTTGTGCATAATGCGATGTAATAATGATCTATGCACATTTAAAACACTTGCGCGCTTCCGAATTGAAAGGTTCGGATCGTCACGAACAGACTGATTAACATTCTCCACGTTTTCTACCGTTCTTGATGACCTAGGTCGCCCGGATTTTGATTTATCCAGCGTTGTACCAGTCTCTTCAAACTTTTTAATCCAATGTCGAATGAGAGGAATGCTTGGCGCATCATTTAAGTGGCGAAAACCTCGAATACTGCAGAATTTTCTACGCGCTACAGTCGCCGAATCACCGTTTTTGTAAAACTCTCGCACGCATAACGCGCGGTCTGCTCCCGAGAAACGCTCCATAGCGAGTGAATTCCCAAGAGACAGGCTACCGATTGACATAACCCCCGCGCCCCTATACGTTGCGTTCACGCAGTAAGCTAAATAAATATAAAATTTCTTTTGAGACACCTTGTATTAAATATCTACAATAAATATGAAAAAATTCACATTAATTTTTTAATGAACTTATGTTATAATTATCTCTTAATCATTCAATTTCTGTAATGTAACGTAAATTGGGGTTGAAATGAAATGTACACAACCTTTTCTAAATTTCATTTAATTAATATACTTTGAATTTCAACTTCTTTAAATTATTATGAAATATTTCAGAAATTAATTCGTAAAATTCAATCCTCTTCAAAATCTCTTCGTGGAAAGTATTCGTACAGAACTGGACTAAAATAAATTTAAAATACGAAGTAAAGATTTAAATTTTTTATTAACGATGTACTTCTGTGATATAGGGGAAAGAAAAAGTACCGTATCATCAAAATAAAAAATTCTAATGTAACTGTTTTTGTAGATATTTGCATGTGGTAAAATTTTAATGAATTCACCCCTGTTATAACCTTGAATTTAACGTATCCTTGTGTCAACAACTAGCTTAGATAAAAGTTTAAAATCTTCTGTAGGCTTTAGTATCTGAACCATATTTGAAAATTTGATTTGCCTGAAGCAGTTTTCTCAAGAACATTGGGCTGTAAAGCCTGGAACAGAATGCACAGCGCGCTACAGCGTCAGCGCGGCGTCATTTGCGACAGCGTTGCGTAGCGCCGTTGAGAAATTTCGCCTGAACACAATGCAATAATTTTTAACGCCGTCAAGTGTCACTTGACAACCTATATCTGTATTTATACGTGCGCTTTCTTTTATTAAAAGTATAATGGATGATGAAGACTTGTGAATGATGTTATTTATGTTGTATGCAAGTTATTTATACATACAAACACTTTATTATTCAGTAACAACTGAGGTTAGGTGTTCTGCGTCAACGTTCAACAGCGTCAAAAGTTGGAAGTTGACGAACATTCAGTATCAACGGCGTAGAACGTTGTCCATTCTGTGCACTTGCGTACGACAGCTTGGTTTTAACTTTCTTCTGACAGATGGTGCCGTACGTACGCCGTTAACGCGTCGTAGAACTCGGTGCATTCTGTTTCCCACTTAAGAGTCTACAAACCCTTTTCACCCTTCAAACTACCCTTCGCGGAGTCTGGAGAGTTCATCACAGACATCTTGAGCCTAGCAAGTTAAGAGACGCGATCAGACTGATTTTATTTCATTTAGAGAATTAATAAGAAGATCTTACTTCATCTTGAATTTTTTGCTTTTTAACAAGAACGAGTTTTAAGTAAGGGCGAATGGACAATGCCTCCTCAAGAAAAAAAAATGTTTTTATATTTTTTAGTGTTAAATATTTACGGATACATGATCTTCTACAGGTTATTAGTACCACGTCACTTAATAAGTCTCCGGTCTAATTAAGAAAATCATTTTTTTTTTAGAAATTCGACTTTATTCATCAATAGTACAATATAATGAGTATTAGTATCAAAAAAGATATAATACTTCAAGAGTAATATAAAAAATTCGGACGTTTCGGAAACTGCTCAACAATCTGTTTCCGTCTTCAGCGATCACGAGAAGTGATAAACATTTCAGTTTTCATCGAGTTTTTATACCTAGTATTGTAAGAGTGGGAGCAGGTTACAGGTGCGTTGCTTTTGGTTGGGTGGTTAGGATCAGGTATGGGTAGGGACGCGACTACCTGCTGAGGATTAACGACCGGATTAAGGTTGTTTGTCACATTATTGTGTGGTAATGAGTTGTTTGTTACTGGATTAGTGACTTGAGGATTAAGAGGATTGTTTTGAATAATGGAAAGCCAGAGTTGAGGAAATTCTATGCTGGCTTGGCTGACAGCATCTCCAGAGTTTTCGAACAAAGCAGACTCTTTCAATTTTCTCTTGAACTTGTTTTCCTCATACATTAAGGTTTTAGCATCTTTCCATTGGAAATGGTGTTCATTTTCCCAAGCATGTTCAGGCAGTTTGGAACTGTAAATTTCGCCCTGTTGAACTTTCTTCTTATGCTCGTTTACCCTAACATGTAGAGGTCTGCAAGTCTCTCCAATATATTGTTTCCCGCACTGGCAGGGAATAGAGTAGACACAGTTTTTGTTTAGGACAGATTTGGGTTTTGTACATGATAGGATAGATCTTAAAGTCGAACTCGATTTGAAGGCTACTTGGATATTATGCTTCTAATTTTTTATATTACTCTTGAAGTATTATATCTTTTTTGATACTAATACTCATTATATTGTACTATTCTAGCCTAGTACTATCAGCAATGGCAAACGTCCAAAATAAAGGTGTCCGCATTAATATTGGACCATTGCAAAATAATTTCAAAGATATTATTTATTCATCAACATACTCTCTTCAAGAATGATACATTCATTCCAACGCTCCTAAAATTAAAAAAATTAAAATTAATTAAATAATTTAAATTCAGCATAGCAATCAGTAAGAGTTAGTAGGTAAACAGGGGGAGTTCTGGCTCATTATCTACGAAACCCTGAAAAAGCAGCAAATTCACAGGGGGGCGGAGTCCACTCCAAAAGGGCGGTGCCCCAACCCGATAGCGACTTTTGGTTGCGCAATGTGAATTTGCTGCTTTTTCAGGGTTTCGTAGGAAATGAGCTGGAACTCCCCCTGTTTACCTACTATAGTTGATTTGCCTGGTGCGTCTCTATAACGCTTATCAAGCCACTGTTTGGCTTCAACAGTATTTTTCCCCATCAAAAAACAATGTTTAATCAACACAAGAAATTCTTTTTTATCCATTATTTTGAAAATTACAAAACTGGAGTTACTAAAACCACTGTAAACTCTAAACTAATTGTCAGAATGTCATGAAAATTTCACAGGTATCGTTTGAAGGTTAGTACTATCTAGAAATCATTGAGGTCTGTCAACAGTGTTGCCATATATATGTCAGACTGGAGACTTGAGTGAAGTGTTAGATGATTAAATACAAAAATTATAGTTATAAACAGTTTTTGTTTTTGTTGTTGCTCAATTATTTCCAGTGTCTAACATTGCTGTCTTTCACGGTTTAATCTGACGATTTTCTTTTTAAATCACACGTAAGTAAAGATTAGTAAAAATAATTTTCTGATATGTATATTTTACACTAATTTATAAAGTAATTTTCCATGTTTTCACTGATGAGAATTTATTGTTCGCTAATTTTTGCGCCCCTGTTGTCTCTGGCCCTGTGTTGTGCCCTTCACCACATTCTGTCTGACGATCCGTGTACATTATACCAGTGGCGCACCCAGGAATGGGGCCCGGGCCCTTCTAAGAAGGAAGGAAATAAAAATAAAAACACACAAACACAGAAATCGAAGTGATGAGCAAAAAAAGTCAAATCGAACTTGGCGGTCTAAAAACGGCTATTGTCCAACGACAAAACGGCATTGTATAACCAGGGGTGGACCGCCCTTGGTTATATATGAGGGCTACCTGTTAAGTTTTTACAAGAACTAAGAAAGAAAATTTGTTTGTGGAACAAACTGTTAATTCGGCACTGTGTATATCAATACGAAATAGATATCCTATAAACTTTATTATTTTATATACAAACTACAAAAAACTTCCTGTTCCGTAAAAAAAAAATCCTAATAAAAACTTTATTTTCAAAGTCATCCATCTTGTTAATATCTGTGGTATACCACGTGACTTCAAGTCTAGATTTGTGGGCGTGGTATCTTGAATAAAAAGTCCTGTGTTGTTTTTCTTCCCGTTCATTTGTTCCGTCAAGGATGACGCGATGCAGGGCTTATCATTCCAAAGGATTATGAAAGATAGCCTTCGTTGTGATAGCCAAGAAACAGCTGTGTGAATTCTTGGATTTCTTTAGCATGATTTTTTGGATTTTACGTCAATGTATCAAATGATGGTTAGCCTTCCAGATAACATAGAATATTAGATGTTATTTTGGACACTTTATTATTCTATAAATCAGTGGTGTGCATGCTTTTTTAGGGTTTTGTAGGTATGACCAAAAAACCCTTATACCCAGGCCTGTAGTCGTAAAATCAGCAGAGGGTATACCCACAAATTATAAAACAAGGAAGATAGCGGACTCCCACGTTACGGCTTTGGACAGCGATAGTTGCGACATTCGTGGTTGTAATATAAACTAGGATTAGATAGTATGCAACCCGCAGTGCACACAAATATATTTTTATATTTTAAATTGCCATGAATCGCGCGATCATTAATTTTCTACCAAAATTGAAAAATAAAATGTAATTTTGGTAGAAAATTAAAGATTGCCTTGAACCGAAAATTATGATTAATTTATTTACAACCTCCTAATTAATTTCATAAAATTAAAATTAATTACAATTAATACTTCAGTAAGCATTAAGTTTTATTATTTTATTTGCAAGCAAGCATATGAAATAAATAAACGACCTGTGTGTCGGGATCATGTTTGCAGTTCATATATTGCAAGAACCGGCTCTAAGCGACGTTCTACTTACGAACGAACGACCGACCTGTGTCTTGGAAACATGTTTACTTAACCGGATCACTGAGCCGGATCAATCAACCGGCTCAACAAACTGAACAACCTCCACTGATCCGGTTCCGCAAACTCAGCCGAAATTCCCATCTCTAATCAGTACCCACCTTGGTAGTACCACCACTAAATGATGATGATGATGATGATGAACTTTGAACATCTGCATCACTATAGGTGACAAGATGTAACTATGGATTCTATCACTATACAGCTGATAAGATTTTTGAATTACACTAAAATGCAAAGTACTATATGCAAACATAAAGTCATACTAGTTATGAAACTTGCAAGCTGTAATACAACGTTGCATTTTCTCTAATAAAAATAAAGGAAACAGTATTCTGTGAGATAAGAAAAAAGCTAATTTTCTTTGTCTCATAACAAGATCAGAAAAAAATGGAATCATAGACATTTGTATTCATTCTGAAGTTGAGACGTTAATAAAAGTTAATCCTATGGTATTAATTTCACACTTCCTTCTCAGATCTTGTCCCACGCTAAAGGGACTTTTAACGACCCTTTTGTGAATTTTCACGGCAACTTGTATCACCACTGTTCTAAAAATTACTTTTTAAGCTTGAACATTTTTTTATTTCTGTACTTTTGATGTTTCTTAAACTGGAATGACGTGAATATGCTAAACAGAGATTTTTATTTCAAGAACTTGTCTTGCTCATGATCAGTAATATTGCAAGGGGTGGGTCAGAGACTGGGCCGAGCAAATGGGGGTGTGATGGGTGCATAGCACCTGGGCCTCCTAATTATGGGTCAATAAATGGTAATATTTCTAATATCGTCAAATATATATAATAATTTATACAAAATTCAAAATTAATTTAATATTCGTAAAAATCTTAAAATCGACACGAGTAAACTCCTATTTTTGTTCAGTTAATTTTTGATAGTTGCTTTGCTTGCACGTGTTTTGGCTCGTCTTTGATTTTTGCCTATACCAAAAAATGGATCAAAGAATCTGTATCAAATTTTGTGTGAAAAACAAAATTAAGTGCGCGGACGCATTCCGAATGTTGACTGTGGCATATGGTGAAGCTACCTTGGACCGAAGCAACGTCTATCGGTGGTACAAAATATTCTCAGAGGGCCGAGAAGATGTGAACGACGAAGAGCGTGCCGGACGCTTGAGCACGTCAACAACAGAAAACATTGATGAACTGAAGAAAATAGTATTGGCCAATCGTCGAATCACCGTTAGAGAAGTTGCTGAGGACCTAAACATATCGATTGGCTCGTGCCATTCGATTTTTACCAATGATTTGGGCATGAGACGGGTCGCCGCGAAATTCGTACCAAAATTGCTCAATTTATCTAATCAGTAATAATGCCGCAGCCACCGTATTCCCCAGATCTGGCCCCCTGCGACTTTTTCTTGTTTCCGAAACTGAAGAGGCCCATGAAAGGACGACGCTACGCTACGAGTGAGGAGATAAAGACGGCATCGAAGGAGAAGCTGAACAAGATCACATAAAATGATTTTTTCAAGTGCTTCGAGGATTGGAAAAAACGATGGCACAAGTGTATAATATCTGGTGGGGATTACTTTGAAGGGGACAAAATAGATATTCATGAATAAATAAATAATTTAAAAAAAAACACAAACTTCGCGATACTTTTTGTACAGACCTCGTATATGTTGGCGGTCGGTAAAAATACAAATAGATGCTTTCTCTTTCCTTCACTTATACCCTTTTCACACTAGATCTTTAAGATGAGTGAACTTAAAGTTCACCGATGTTTAAGATCGGTATGCTTTCACACTTGATATTTAAATCTCTGGTGCTGTCATCAGCTACAGTAATTTTGTCCTTAAGTTACCGTCATGAAATTACCAGTTTTGAACTGTCTGCGCAGACGCACATTTTGAATTATTATAAACAATTAAGGATATTTCATTTCATTCTCCAATAAAGGCACTTCAATAAAGAATATATTACACCTGTATTAACATGTAAGTCGATACATTTTATCTCAATTATTGTAGTTCTGTATTTTATTAAACACATTATTAAAATAAATAATTTTATTATAACAATAAGTATAAACTTCTTATAACATCGATATAATACTATTCTTGTTTATGATAATATAAAATGTTGACAGCACAAATTCAAGGAGTATTTTTTTATAATAGAAATTAAGTTGGCAATGCGGGCGAAGTTTAAGACGCAGATCTCTGCCTTAAACATCGCTTGTGTTTAAACGAGGCCGTACGGTTTCACATTAGCGTTTAAAGATACATTCACTTTAACATCCGATCTTAAAGATCTAGTGTGAAAAGAGTATTACCAAATTATGTTCTCAAGAAAATTACATTTAATTTAACAATATTATAACAATAAACAATATTTTTTTTAATTTTCGCAAAAAAATTATGCGTATGTATATGATATAGAATTTTCTTCCAGGGGAAGGGATATTTCGCCCATCATCCCTTTGCTGGATCCGCCCTTTCCAATAGTCAAGGTTAAATGCTTTAGTGGTTGAATGTGTTTATTGTCGTTTAAAATCTTATGAATTGATTCTAGTTAATATTGGAATCGGTAAATTGAGCAAATATCCTATAATTTCTAATGCATTAATCTGCGAGGACAATTTAATACCAATATATGGGCCAATAAAGGACAAAGGACCTAAACTGAATTAAACATAAGTCATACGAACACCAATGCCATCTATGAAATAAACGAGAGAATTAAATTTAATGGCTGATTAAACTACATGAATAAAAGTTTATAGACTGCTGATCCAATTATCACTGTTGTTTCGTTAATAAAATGAGAAAAAAATAAATAAATAAACATAATGCTTTCATAGTTATTTTTTATCATCTATAACAGTGTTCTTCAACCTTTTTGCTCCCGCGGACCGGTGAAAATAGGATAAATATTTCGCGAACCGGCTGAAAACTAATACAAATAAAACCCAATATATATAGTATTTCATTATTATATACGTATATATTATACAGTTACATAATTATAATTTTTAGTGCGATATCTTCTGCTGCTTTTTTGTTAGAAAATTTGAGTTATCACCAATAAATTATGAATTTTAAGATAGTACAAGACAGACAGTCAAGAGGTGTTAAATGACATTTAACAGTTGGGTGATGTAAGCATTCTAGGGTAGTCCCGTTTTAAGTGGTAGTTAATTTTGACCCATCGTATGGTTAAGACCATGTTTAAGAGTTGAGTCTAAAGAGTGAAGAAGTTAAGTCGTGTTTTAAGTAGAGTGAGAATTTGTTCATCAAGGGTTAGAGTTATTTAGAGTGTTCGGTCGGACAAGTAAAATGTAACCAAGTAATTTCGTATTTACATTAAAGTAGCGTTCGTTAGTTTGGTGAAGTATGCCTAGTGTGTGTGACTGTCTCTTTGGATTAAGCTGTATCGACGTAATTGTAAGTCTAGTGTAATTAGTGTAAATATTTAAACCGTATCATAAGTAGATTAGCTAAAATGTTGAGTTTAATTGAACAACCCTTAAACCTTCCAAGAATCATAGCAATCAGCTAGCGGACTAATACGAGGGGGTCCAGACTTGATCCGCTCGCAAGTCTTGGTACATATAATGTGAGGGATGTACAGAATAAGTACAAATGAAAAAAATAAATCAGCCAACCATGATATTTCATATTATATATCGGAGCTCCCCACATTTGTTTTAACTTTCTTTTGATAAAAGAGCAAGCATTATTAAATCAGAGAAAAACACAAACTTTTGTGAAAGTGGAAATGCTTTTTTTTCCATATGACCAGAAAGCGTGCAGGGGTTTAGTAGCCTCATTTCATTGTTGTCACTGGGTAAATATCCTCCAAAAGGCATGTTGTATGAAATCGGAACCATAAACTGTCATGAGCTCCCGGTCTATAAATATAAGACCGAAAAAAATAGATATAGCCTTCAATTTGATTAATATAGATATTAGAGTGGTCCGCGAATTCTGATGCGTAAAGAACAAAAGAGGGTTTAATTTAGATTTTTACAAATATCTCTATCTGTAAATGGAGCAGTTCAGGTATTCAGAGATAGTTATAAAAGTTTATTTTTTTTGATAATTCAGTTCATCTTCGTGTATAAATCTTGCTGCTGACACACGCAATACTTTGCGCTTTGTCTATTGTTAAGTGGAAGAATTAGCCAAATGGCAAAAGTATTAAGATAGATTACTGCGCAATTGTGAGTTATTAGCAAGATTTCATTAATGCATGACGTATACCGAACAGTACCAAAACCGTTTTCCTTCCGTTTGTTTTTTTGTTTTTCTGGTTGCTAATTGTGATTTGTTTGTTTTCTGTTTTTGTTTTCAATTGTTTTTAATCGAAAACTTTTAGTGTTAAAGGTATTTCAAACTAATTTTGAATTTATTAAAATTAATGAAACATTATTGTTAACAACTAATCTAATTTCATCGTAAAGTTTGGATTATGGAACTAAATAGTTTCGCGAAATAATAGCAAAATTACATAGTCGATTAATTACATGCAAATAAGAACAGGAAGTTTAACAATTGTGTTTCAACTGGAAACATATTACTTAGAAAGAAACATTGCAATACTCCAGAAATAGAAGAGATATAAGTAAGCACACAAGAGCCTCTTAAGGGGAGGCACTACAGTATAGATTTTACATCAGAATCTGAATTTTGAACTAACATCAGAAGTGGGTACTTATTCTCGAATATCGCAAATCTATGCCCGGTTGCATAAAAGTCTTACAACTAGTTAAAAGCTTAATTTAAATATAAAATAAAAAATGTGCGTTGCAATATGGCGCTGGGACAGTGTCCCTCTAAAAAAAATTAATAAGGAATTTATAATATTATTTATTTTTAAAATTAAATTAAACTAGACAAATAAATCTGCGTATTACCAGGTCTACAAGTATGAAATGCGGATTTTTTTTTTAAATAAAACACATTAATCTCAAAAGAACAGTAAAAGTTTATTTATTCAAAGTATGCTCCATTAGAAGTTATACATTTTTCCCATCTTTCAGGCAATTTGTGAATACCTCGCCAGTAGAACTCTTCCCCATTCCCCGCAAACCATTCATCTAGCCATTCTTTCTCATTTTCGTATGAACAAAAGTGCTACTCGGCAAGTGCGTGACCCATCGATGCGAACAAGTGGTAATCTGAAGGGGCCAAGTCTGGTGAGTAAGCGGCATAGGGTAGCACTTCCCACTTGAGTCCCTCCAATGTGTGGCAAACTGTTTTTGCCTTATGTGATGGAGCGTTATTGTGAAGAAAGATTACCTTGTGCTGTCATCTTTCCTATTCTGGTTTTATGAGCAGCGAATGGTTCAATTCGATCGGTTGTTGTTGGTAGCGTTGGGTATTAACTGTTTCACCAGGTTTTAACAATTCATAATAGACCACACCCTTTTGGTCCCACCAAGTACAGAGCATTGTCTTTTTGCCAAAGCGATTCGGTCTTGCAGTTGATGTGGATGGTGAGCCTGGGTTCACCCATGATTTTTTGCGTTTGGGATTTTCAAAATAAATCCATTTTTCATCGCCAATAATGATACGATGCAAAAAAGACTTTCTTTTGTATCGTGCAAGCAAAATTTCACAAGTGTTTTTGCGTTTTTCCATCTGCTTCTCATTCAATGCATGTGGAACCCATCTGCCGACTTTCTGGATCTTACCCATCTCTCGTAGGCGATTGAAAACAGCTTGTTGATTAACGCCTAACTGCTCTGCTAGTTGTTTTTGTGATTGACTATCGTCTTCCTGTAGCAATGTTTCCAATTTTGTATCTTTATATTTTTTTGGAGGTTTTCCATGTTCTGTAAGATCAGTCACCACTTTTGAAACGCCGAAGTCGGTGTGATTCAGCAGCAGTTTTTTTCAAATGAAAACAAAACGGTAGTATTGTCTGCGAATGCTCTTTATTTGGCACAAAATTTTACATTTTTAACACAGTAAAACAAAACTATATGATCACTTTTCAAATTATAACCTATACGCATTTGACACTTAATGATAACTTTACAAAACGCCATATGTGTTGAAACTTTGAACTATACACCCTGTTTGCGCGGCAAGTTTGAAAAAATCCGCATTTATACTTGTAGACCTGGTATCTGTATTTATTTTTATTATTTCTAATTCAAAGATTTTTTATAACCGGGCATAGGTGTGCGATATTCGAGAATAAGTACCCACTTCTGATGTAAGACCAAAACGCAACCTGACTGACACTTCCCATGAAACTAGAGTGAGTTTCTGGAGTAACACAGTTGTGTTCACAATTCTAATTCTCATCCTTTTTCGCTGCTTCTAATATTTCATTTTAAGTAATGTTTTTCTTTCACGTTTTTCTGAATACAAACCCACCTTTAATATTTTAAGAAAACGTATCATATTACAGTATTTATTTTAAGAATCCATTAGTATATTTAAACAATTCATTTTATAAAAGTTTTTAAATTGTATGTAGGTGGATTATGTCTATTTTCAATATATATGTTTAATGTAATGTAATCTGTTGTAACGATAAGTGACAGTAAATTGTGATTGTGACAGTGATGAATTTTATAAGAAATTTTAAATATTAGCACCACATTTTTTATTTTCAAATGGTGTAGTGTAATTAATAATATTTTAAATGGTAAATGCAAAAGAAATATAGTGTAATCAAAAAAAAATGGCACAGACTAAATTTAATATGTACAATAAAAGTAAATATAAAAGTAAAAAATAAATACTTGTTTATTTATTTCATATGCTTGCTTGCAAATAAAATAATAAAACTTAATGCTTACTGAAGTATTAACTTTTAACAATTGTAATTAATTTTAATTTTAGGAAATTAATTAGGAGAGTTGTAAATAAATTAATCATAATTTTCGGTTCAAGGCAATCTTTAATTTTCTACCAAAATTACATTTTATTTTTTAATTTTGGTAGAAAATTAATGACCATAGCAATTTAAAATATATTTGTGTGCACTGCGGGTTGCATACTATCTAATCCTAGTTCATATTGCAACCACGAATGTCGCAACTATCGCTGTCCAAAGCCGTAACGTGGGAGTCCGCTATCTTTCTTGTTTTTATAATTTGTGGGTCAAATCCATCATTTTCACAGCTAAATCATGCAAAATCGTATTGCAATCTGCGATATGCCAAAGGATGTCTCTATCTCATCCTAAGTCACATTCCGATCTAAATAAATATCTTTTATACCATGAAAAAGAAATTACATAATTGGCTATGGAAAATAAAAATCATGTCAACAGCAAGTAGAATTAATTAACTATCATCACTGTTGTTGTTGTCTGATATAGTTACATAAAGCTTGAAGTAGACATTATTTTATTTTTCTATAACCAACCCTTATGTAATTTCTTTTTGAATTCATGGTATTTGCAATGTCTGACACACAGAAAAATACGCTTGCACGGATTATCGCACTCTAGTCAATATTGGTGTCTGTTGAGTCTTGTAAGAAATAGCACCGAGTGTTGATCTTCTCGGGCGCTATCCACAAATGTTCATTACTTTGTGAACGACTCTTTTATGATGGTAGCTTTTGTACGGGCTCTTATCGTCCTCTGTTCATAGATAAGCAACCCCTATGCAGGATATCTGCTATCAAGAACAAAGTAAAATGTTTTCTAATTCAAAGTTTACATATTATGGGAAATACTTTGAAAGAAAATATTATTTCTAAAAGGTATTAAACTGAAATATGCATGTGTTATGTTTTATTGTGAACGGAATCTCTCAAATATGAATTTAAGATTTTCTTTCTGGAAAAATGTTTTCCGTATCACGATTCTCATATTTTTATTGCGTTCATTCTAGCGCAAAAAAAGAACAACAACCTACCACGTTCTCACAACTTTCAATACTCTCATTATCCAACTTATACGTGTTCGTTTAGCATCGTGTTTGTTCGGACATGGAAACAGTATTTCGGTCAGAAATTTCTGTTAAATCTTGTGTCAATTCCTTGAGGTTGAAATTGGTTGTCACTTGAAAGAATTGTTGGTTAAATAAATAGATAGAAATCTCTTGTATCTACAAGTGTTGTCAATGAAAGACTCCAGATTACTTTATTGATCTACGTTTTGATTCTTGAAGGATGTCTTTAGCGCATTTTATAAAAGAAATATCCGCAAATCTATTTCCTGTCAAGAAACTGTTGCTGATAGATTTGCAGTGTAACTACTTCCTAAACCTGGTTTAAATTAGTTTTAACTTTAAGGCCTTATCACACTAGAGTTATTATTCAAGTCTAAACTTGGAAAATTAAAGTCTTTGCATTCGAATCGAAGTCTTATGCGTGTGATGAAGAAAAAACCTAGGTTTTGAAGACCAAGCAAATGAAACAGGATACAATTTCTCGGTCTCTTTACCCAGGTCTTACAGCTGACGTCTTTGTTTTAAAATAAACTTTCAAAATATAACTGTCAACTGTCATAATTTCACGATGTGCGCATGGGTAAACAAACAATTTCCAAGTCTTAACTAATATTCAAATACCGTGTGATATGTCAAGACCTGAAGACTTGGATCCTGAAAAAAAACTACAAAAATAAGACTTGGATAGCGTTCTAGTCTTACACCTTTCACACTTCCTGGTCATATTATTAGATGCACCTTAATGTTTGAATTTGTGATGTTTCACCTCCAACCTTCAAACAGAGCTCTATTATTTTCCTTAAATTAGATATTGCTTGTCTAACATCTCTTCTCCTTATTTTATGTGTTAGAACAGTGGTTCCCAACCTTTTTTACTTGCGGAGCCTTTTTTAGAATCAATTTCTATGACGGAGCCCCCAGGCCTACCCTTTGTCTTACAAATTAATGGTGTTTAGAAGTAATGTTACGGGGGAGGGGGTAGATTTTTTAGTTAATATAAATTCACTTTTCTCTTTCACAGCTCACATATTGGTAGACAGATTTTTATAAAATTAAGCAAACAATCAAAATACTCGTAGATTATTCAAACAAAATAGTATCTAAGGTGAAATTGTGATCTGAGGCTAAAAATATATAAGTATACCAATTTTCGAACAAAAAAAAAAAAAAAATCTTCCAAAATTTTGAAAATTTTGGTCAAAATTTTTTTGACCCGGATTTTAGCCAAAATATAGTTTTAGGCTAATTTTGGGGTGAGGATTATGAAAAAAATATTTAAAAAATTCAT
Source organism: Liopterus haemorrhoidalis (assembly GCA_963971575.1). Classification (NCBI taxonomy): domain Eukaryota; kingdom Metazoa; phylum Arthropoda; class Insecta; order Coleoptera; family Dytiscidae; genus Liopterus; species Liopterus haemorrhoidalis. Next base: position 1,697,594 of record OZ020623.1, on the reverse strand, counting down.
GCTTCCCTACTTTTTGAGTTAGAACTGATTTAGGTAAGTTTTTTGCCTATAATTCCAAAACTTTTGCCCAAACTTCAAAATGGACCAAATTTTCTTGATCTCTGACCAAAAATGCATATTTGTACCAATTTTCAATAAATTTGGAGACAAAAATTTTTTACTTCAAAATCACGATTTTTTTAAGGTCTACCCCTTACGATTTTTTCGATTTTTGGCCATTTTCATGGATTTTGGATTACTGCCCCTACAAAACTTAATAATATGTTTATTTAAGCCCATTTTTTTTCTTAGACTAAACAGTGTAGTAGAATTTTAAAATTTCAAGCCGCATATTTATATCCCAAACCATTTTTTTGTTAGCAATTTTCAAAATTTTGAAATTTTTTTTAAAAAAATGAAAAAACTTCAAAAAATTTTTTTGTTTCAAAATCTGGTTACAAGTAAATTAGGACCTCAAGATTTCAAAAATTTCCACTGCAGGTCTTTATTGCATTTCGTTTTTGAGATATATCCATGCGAAGATGAATATTTCTATAAAGCACGCCATATTAAAATGTGTCATAATTTTAAAATACGCAAAACGAGTAAGGCCTCAAATTTTTTATAGACTTAATAAACTACGAGGAATCCAAAAATTCTAGCGTCAGGTTGTTTTCTCTAACCGTTTTTGAGTTGTGATTTTTTTAAATTCACAATTTTCACAAATTATGTAAATTATGCCATAAAAAAAATTGTCACAATCTCAAAACGCATTAAACGATTAAAGCCCCAATTTTTTTCTAGACTAAATAAACTATAAAGAATCCAAAAATTTCAACCACCGGTCGCTATCTCAAGCCATTTTTGAGTTTTTTTTTATTTTACAATTTTCACAAAAATGTATATTATGTTATTCAAAAATTTTGTCATTATCACAAAACGTTTTAAACGATTAAAGCCCCAATTTTTCTCTAGACCAGTGCTTCCCAACCTTTTTTGCTAGCGGAGCCCTTTTTAGAATCAATTTCTATGACGGAGCCCCTAGGTCTACCCTATGTCTTAAAAATTAATGGTGTTTAGAAGTAATGATACGGGGGAGGGGGTAGATTTTTTAGTTAATATAAATTTACTTTTCTCTTTCACAGCTCACATATTGATAGATAGACAGATTTTTATAAAATGAAGCAAATAATCAAAATACACGTAGATTATTCAAACAAAAATGCATCTCGCCGATCACATTCCAGCTAGTCATAGTCATAAACCGGCTAGAGTCAGAAATCACTTGGACATACATACATACAACTTTACCAATTTTCTTTCAGAATGTCATTTCCAGTTTTATTATTTTGATTCTGTTTTTTATTTCTAATACTTTTGATTTTATTCAATTTTTATTTATTTTATTTCCTGGAACGGCTGCGGAGCCCCTGAGAAGTGCACGTGGAGCACAGGTTGGGAACCACTATATGCTCGTTAAATGAAATACTTTTTTACTTGTTAAATCGATTTGACCGACAGATCTGTTCTCCACCCTATGAACTCCAACTATGAAACGATGATTTTTAAGTCCGCCCATGGCAGTGGAAATATATGGCATTGTCCTATATGTTATTCTTTTGTTGCACCGTGGAACGAGACCAAAGATACGCAACATCTAATCTATTATTTATGTCTCTGGTTGTTTGAATACATCACCCATTGTCAACGTACCTTTCTTACGATGTAATACTGTCATATTTTGACAGCTTTTTACTTTACGCGCCCTCTTCCATTTTTTATTTTTGATTAATTTTTGAAGGGTTTATTTTTTAATGCCCTTTTTAGAAATTGGATTGTTTTTGGTATATTAAAATATTAAATGCACAATTCTGTTTCGTTCTGTCAATCAGATTTTTTAAAATCGCTTATTTTTATACCTAGAACAGTGATGGCGAACCAATGACACGCGTGTCACGGGTGACACGCAAAGACATTTTAGGTGACACGCATCGTTTTTTGGCCAAGAACAATGAACGCATCTGGGCTCAAGTGTTTGTCGACTTGAGGTCGAAACTTGAGAATCTGGAGAGAAATTGTTTGGAGAATTAAAAAGAGTTTTACTACGAACAGGAAATTTGGAGTGTTTGGAACCGATTACCGGACACTTTAGCAATGAAAAATCTAGCGATGGCTTTATGCACAATTTTTCCATCTACGTACTTTTGTGAGACCTTATTCTTGGCGTTAAATAATATTAAAACCAATAAAAGAAACCGACTGACAGATGAAGTTAGTAGCGTTTGCTTGGGTTTAAAGTGCACGAAATACCAACCTTCAATTGAATTTAGCAAATGCAAATCAGCAACAAAAAAGTCACTAATGTAAAGAATTATTTGTTTTTGTGTTTTTAACAAATAAATACATCAAAAATATAACTATTTTACAGGGGCTGCGTATATCACAAAATTATGGATATTTCTATACGGGATACGGTACCCGAGTTAAGCTAGGTTTTTATCCAATTTTGACACACCGAGCTCAAAAGGTTTGCCATCACTGACCTAGAACTTAGTGGACAGTCGATGTATCTGCTTTTAAAAATTAACCGGTTTGGAATAATTTGCATCTTGGTGGGAAACGTTTCGCGGGTGATGTTGAACGAGAGGTACGCATGTGACTGAGACTGCAGCGCAAAGACTTGTATACAGCAGGCTTTGGTTCATTCATAAAGCAATGGGATAAGTGTATTAATGTTGGTGGCGACTTTGTTGAAAAATAAAACTTGTTTTCAGCTAAGTATTTCTTTGAGTATTTTTTAAATAGCCTTTTGTGACTTAATTACTCACTTTCCCTCATATATTATGGTTTTGGGAACTGTTTTCCCGACTTCTTTATCATAAGAGATGTTAAGAGTAGAGGAGCTATACACGTTCTGGCTCATTTCAAGGTCACAGACACTTTACTTCCACATTTTACTTTCTCATCACATCGCCAGGTGTTTTCAAGGTCATTTTCAGACCTCCGTGTTTAGCCTGAGGCGAGTTGCAACCCTAATTGAACACCCCGCCCCTAGCCTAGCCTAGACATGTTATTGTCTAGTGTAAGTATGGGCAGATCTGAATTACTCCAAAAATAAATCCCCGTCTAGAAACTCCCTAAATTAGAAGGCAACCATGCGTTAGCGCGACCCGAGTAAAAACCATGAATTTTGTAAGAAAGTTAATAATATATCAAGCATGTACATGAACTAAAAAAGATCGCTAACTTCTTCAGTGTTACGCTATGAATATCTCACAAGAAAATATGTTCAACACTGATGAACAACCAACTTTTTCACCACATTTAAAAGTAAAATTATTTTCCGTTTAATTTAAAGTTTAGATTGCTTTGCGTAAATTAACATTCTGTCAATGAAAACAACTGAAAAACAAATTTACTCTGAAAATTTACTACCTGAAATTGATGCCGGAAGGATTGATGAAATTCAAATATTTTTTACAAATGTACAGCCTTTGATGATACTAAAAACACCTCATTTTAAACGTAAATTAAATATCACAGCTCAAGTTTTTTACAGAAAACTAACAAACTGAAATAAAATTAGTTACAATCTATAAACAAAAGGGAATATTGGGCCCAAATAGGCCCAAGGGATTTTTAAATTTTCTTGAAATCATCGATGATACGAGGGATGTTCCTAGATTATGGGAATTGTGCTATAATTAAATTACGCAGAACTTATAAGCAATGTTATTGGTGCCAGACAAGTCTTGACATGTTTATGCAACTATCTAGTGCAATATTGTTGTCGGATTTAGGTGTTCGAATGATATAGACGCGTTTTCATAGCACTGTTTTTGTAACCATGGAAGACGCAGCAAAATCTCAAAGAGCAATAATTTTCTTTTTGTGGAAAGAAGGTGTGAAAACATCAGAAATTATTCATCGTCTGCAAGGAGTATTTGGTGAGTCTGCAGAATCCAAAAATACTGTTTATCGGTGGATCGATCATTTTAAAACCGGTGGAACATCACTAGAAGACGATCCACGCAGTGGGCGACCAAGCACGTCGCGACCTACTGAAAGAGGACAGGCCGATAGGTACACGACAAGTTCATGACATCTTGCATGATTGTTTGGGCGTTAGCAAGGTTCCGCGCTGGGTGCACGCCCCCCCCCCTAAGAAGGAAGGAAATAAAAATAAAAACACACAAACACACTAGAAAATTTTAAAAACAGAGATGAGGATCTTTCTTTAGGTCGTCACTTGTATTTCCGAAGCGAGGACCTTTTTTTAGGTCATTACTTTGTATTTCCGAAGCGAGGACGTTTTTTTAGGCCATCACTTGTATTTTAGAAGTGAGGACCTTTTTTTTTTAGTTCATCACTTTGTATTTCCGAAGTGAGGACCTTTTTTTTTAGATCATCACTTGAAATTTAGAAGTGTGAACCTTATTCATAACTTAAATAATTTTGTCTTCCCTCCCCAACAAAAATTCCTGGGTGCGCCACTGATCTGTAGTACTACAAATTTACTGATTTTCATGGTGAACATATGTTTACATATAGGTAAAAACAAATTCATTGATTTTTTCTATAAATATTCGCAAAGTTTGCAATCAATAAAGCAATAGTTCATGTTTAATGTAAACCAAAATCTCGGTTGTGTTTTCAATTCTAGAACATAAATGTTTACTTTTAATTAGATATTATTAAAAACAACGACAGAGAATGTACTTGTTACTATGGTTACCCATGAATAAAATATGAGCGAAGATGGAAAAAACTCAACTGTGAATATTTTAATTATATACTGTATCCATAGGGTCAAAATATAATCTTTTTTGTCAGCACATTCCTGAAATAAAATTTCCACTAGTGTTTTTATAAAAACCTTTCGAAATAATATATAAGCTACTTAAATCTTTTAACTTTGAAAAGGATTAAAATAGAGAAAAACTTTCGACCTAAAATGAAACGTAGGCGATTATAATGAATAGAACACATATACTTATTTTCTACTTTTTCGTTTCTACTACTCGTATTTAAGTAGAATCTTTAGAGTACAGGTTACCCCTGTTCAACACGGGGGATACGTTCTGGACATGATTGCGTTAAGCGAAATTTCGCAGTCAACGAGGGATTTTTGAAAAAAACATTGTAAAACTCGAAAAACACTTTATTTATTAAATAAACATTAAAAATAACAAAAAGGCATACATTAAATAATTAATAATTTATTTATTTTATTCCACGTTGCAAAAAGAAATCTAGATTCCCTTGTTTGGCCCTCTACGTTTATTGCGCAAAATTTGCCGATAACTGTCAAGTAATGCATTATAGCCACGTTTAACAGCACTCACCCGCACGTAATCTTCGTCGTTCTCTTCTAACAACTCCATGCATTGATTGTGAAGAGAAAGGGCCTTTTCGATGGTTTTAACAGTTAAATTTCGCACGGGAACAGGTTCGTTATTTTCTAGGGACGTATGGCAGTCCATTTCCTGCAGCTCTTCATTAGTCAAAGGTTCACCGTGTGATTTTAACAAAGTCTGAATATCATCTTCATCAAAACCTTCGATGCCTTTGGAAATGGCTATATGACTAATATCTTCGATGATATTTTCAACATAATTTTCATGATTGTAGTGAACTTCAGCAATTTCACTAAACAATCTTTTCCAAACACCCTTCATGCACGACTGGGTGACTTCATTACACGTTTTGTTGATGTGTCTGATAGCTTAAAAATCTTAAATTGTCGGTCGCATTAAACGAATCCGCACTAGCCGGGGTCGCAATGAACGGGGTTACCTGTACACAATGTTGTGGTCAACTATTTTTTTTTTATGAAAAATGAGTATGTTAGGAACTACGGGAGTATATTAGGGTAGGGAGATTCTAGGATCCCTGCCCCATTTTTTTTTTTTTTTTTAATAAAATCTAGGATACCTAGAACAATAACAACGTTATTAATGCAATTTGTTTTGCACAAACTATTGTTAACATGCAAGAAGCTTTTGGAGAAAGATTTAAAGAGTTTAGAAAATATAAAGCTACACTAGCTCTTTTGACAAAACCAATTGAAGCAGATATGCAGCAATTACATTTATCACCATTCCCATTGATTGATCAGGTACAATTTGAACTTCAATTATTGGATTTGAAATCCAAAGATTTATGGAATAATATATTCTTAAAACTTAATTCTGAACTGGAAAGTTTAGAAAGAGAAAAGTTCATTTTATCCAGCATAAGTGGACCGAAATTCGCAATCTTCAAGATGTAGATAAAGCTGTTTTCGAAGCTTGGAATCGTCTTCCAGAATCGTTGAATCATTTAAAAAATTATGCTTTTGGACAACTGACAATTTTTGGATCCACACATTACTGTGAGCAAGTCTTTTCACATATGAAATTAATAGTCAGTTAAGAAGTAATCTTATTGACCTGAAACTTGAGTAGCTGCCTTAAGTTAAAGATTACTGAATATTTACCAAATATTGTCTTATACGTCTTATTGTCTTATACGTCCCAGTAAAAATTATTATATTGTAATATACTGGCAAGTGCAATAAGTATCACAAACTAAATATTAATTTATTTATACATTATATATTAATAACAAGTTTTACGTTTTTTCTTAAATATAGCATATAGTTTTAGAGGCTCTTTCATGTTATTGTTTTTGTTTTTAATATAGATTTGGCTCTTTGTCACTGAAAGGTTGATGACCCCTGGACTATACCTGTGAAATTAGGAAGGTCACATTTTTTCCCCGGTGTTCTCAAACATTGTATTACCTATAGTTCCACCACTTCTAGGTACACAACTACTATTTTATTCCTTATTATTTCCCTTTTAAAACAAACTTTATAAAAATTCATAATTTATTTATTAATGTAAATAAACTACAGAGAAATTCCATTAATTTTAACTTACGGAAGTGAAAATAATTTGACAGATATGTACATAACAACAGCCAATAGCAACTCGTAGCAATGATGACTTAATGGAAATGACTGCATTTGTTGTACTTTTTATTTTTGAAAAAATAAACAAAAATTTCTCTGTACCTATTCCACGTCTAAAAATAAGTCGAGAAAGTACGTGCGCGCGACATTGGGCTAGTATTAAGTTCCATTTGGCGGGCCGAAAACTCGATTTGAGCCCCATATAAATTCAGGTTGACCGTATATTGATTTATAAATTATTTATTGGAAAATATACGTGCCGTAAGATACTTATGTCTCTACGCAACGTGCTAGCAGTGTTAGGATTGCTGATTCAGGTGTGGGCAAGAGAGAAGCACCACAAAATGTTTGCCGCTCGCTTAAAAACATAAGGGAACACACACAGATACATAATAATGCTTAAAAACTTCCCTATACGGTTATAAACAAATTTACTGAACGGAAAATCTTGAATTGTTAACAGAGACGAAAAATTACATATACAATTACAGTAGTGCTGTCCACTGGTGTGTCATGATATTTTGTTGCAGTAGTGTGATGGAGCAACACGCGCGAATTCTTTATTAATTTTTTAATTAGATAGAATAATTTGTATTTTCTATTATGCAAGTAGTGAAAATATATGCCTGTGTGCGAATACTGTGTTACAGCAAATCTATTTAGTACTGGCGTGTGGGAAATCAGTTTCGCGCAGAGGAAGAACGCATTCGGAAAGAAAGAGAGGGTCGAGCGCTTCTAAACAACAGTGCATTACGAAAGGAAGATAATTTTAATTCAAAGGTAATAGACGAATTTAGCAAAAAGAAAAGAAGGCTAGGAGTCAAGGCAAGATCATGGCATAGACAAATGAGACAAATGTCTAGGGCCCGGTTTTTTGAGGGGCCCGGTCAAACTGGACTTTGAAAACATGCTCTACTTGATATATATCTAGATGAATCTCAGAAATGTTCTGTAAAAGTGGAATCACGAGAAAGACCAAGCAAAATTAATAATTTAGAATTCATTTTATTAACAGTTATTTGGGATATAATTCTTTCCACAATAAAAGCAAGCAGTAAATTCTTACAAGATCCTACTATGCCAATCTCGTTTGCGGTAAATATTTTTGACAATTTATTACGTTTATACGCAATTTTTTTTTTATGTAGCAATTTTTGAAGGCTTTAAATCGAGATGGACTTTGTGTAGGCTACTTGACACGTAAATTTCCTGGGATTAACTCTGAAAAACTGAGAGCCAGAATATTTGATGGTCCTCAGATAAGGCAACCTACTGAATATCCACAATCCAATCCAACCGCATCAATGAACGAGATTGAATCTAATTCTTGGTGTTCATTTATTCAAGTAGTACAAAATTTTCTTGAAAATCATAAGGCAGAGAATTAGTGGAAAATATACTTTCCAACTTTAATATTCTCGGTTGTATTATGACCACTTACCAGAAAACCTAGATGATTTTAGTGAAGAACCGGGGGAAAGATTCCATCAGGACATAAAACTATGGAAGATAGATATCAAGGAAGATAAGATATCCACATGATGGCCTACTACTGTTGGAGTCTTCAGAAAAACTGTTCTGGTAAACTCCATGCTAGAAAGTCGTACAAAAGAACATTTTTAAGTGATAAGTGATGTATATTTATCTACTTTATGAAATAAATACCTTCGTATTCTTTGTGTTTGTAACTGGCAGTTGGAGCAAGTAGTAACAGTAATAACGGGAAAAATACACAAGTTAAGAAATAAGACATTTTACTGTAAAAGAGGCCAATATAGCGTATCTCAAAAACTAGATCTGATAGACCAAATCTGACGGCTATTTTGGATTCTGTGCCCAAAAATTACCTAGAGACAGTTAAAAACTCGTTGGCATCAAAATGTCTGTTGGGCTGTGTAATCTATGTATAATAAAGAATAAAAATTTTGTAACATTAAAGTTAAAGCTACTTATCCTTTTTAAATAATAAAACAATGAACAATTGTTACATTCGCGGCTCACCACTTTAAGAAGCTCTGTTCTAGTGCACATTAGTGCATTTTTAGTTACAATCAAAGTTTGTAGTGCATATTTTGCCTGTCTCTACTTACAAAAGCGTCCATATTTATCTCACTTACTGGTCCTTCTATTATTCCAACCTTCCATCATAATTCCCGTGTTTGTAGAGTTTCTCGGTTAAATTTCGTGCGATTTATCTAAGTTCCTGGTGTGCACTAAATGTTGTTCGTACATACGCGTAGAGAAAACCACAAAGGAAATTAAAGTATATACATGTGTGTGTCCGGGGATTAAACTGTGCCAGTTCTTCCACTGAATTAACTGAAAAAGCACTGAGTGTATGACGTACGCTAGAGATTAATGATACCAAGAATAAATAATAATAACATCATTTACATATTTTGTTACATACTGATTTATTCACAGATGCATTTTCATCTTTATTTATTGTTTTAATTCTAGATATTTCTATAAATATACTCACAGTTTCCGAATTCATTTCAGACGATTTCTGAATTTAATTTAAGAAATAATATTCAGCTATGCAGATGTCTGTACCCAGGGCTGGATTTACCAACAGACAGTATAGGCCCGTATCTAGGGTGACGAAATCTTTGAGGCATTTACTGTTCATTTTAATTTGTCTATTACACCGGTCAACAGGAATTTTGAGTCTGGGTTCTGCATATCTGATTTTTATTTCTTCCACATTGTTAATTAAAGAAAAAATAGTTTTACCCGAAAAAGTTTGCTTTTGTAGCTATCAGAATGAAATTACGGATTTTAATAAAATTTCCCTTTTTTCAGACCTTATGTAAAAATAATACAAACTTTTGTTATGAATTTGAATCAGTTTTATTTACAAGAAAACCATTCGAAACAAACAACTACTGTAATAGAATATATAAAAAAGTTTAGAAATGATTATTTTTCGTATTTTTTCTGTGATTGTATGGACTTTCTCGTATTAGCCCCCAAATATAGTCTCCCATCATACTCTCATTGTATTGCCCCTGATAACGACGTTCAAAGTCCATCACACCTTGATGAAAACGTTCACCTTGTTCTTCCGAATAGGCTCCCATGTTATCTTTAAATTGGTCCAAGTACGCATGTAAAATATGCACTTTAAGGGACATTCTGCAACCCATGAGTTTAAAGTTATCAAGCATAGTTGCAATAAACTCTTTGTAATTGTCTGCTTTGTTGTTTCCGAGAAAACCATGAACCATTGCTTTCAGGCTTTCCTTTCATGAGTATTGAGTATCTGTGTAAATTCGTTACTGGCCATTATTTTCTTTATTTGTGGTCCGACAAAAATAAAGGTAGCAAGGATATTTAGTATAACCGCCTATGCAAGGCGGTCGGAATCTCATGCATTCCTTCTGACTGGCGTCTTTTCATAGACAGTTCTACAAAAAGTTTAAAAGCTGTCCTTCATAATGGAAATAAATTTCCATCTCTTCCTTTGGCTCATTCCGTGATACTCAAAGAAAATTACGAAAGTATGAAAATGGTGCTTGAGAAGAAGTATGATGAGTATACCTGGCCAGTGATAGGGGATTTTAAGATGGTTGGATTTCTGATGGGATGCATTCCCATCAGAAATCCAACCATTCTATTGTTTTGATAAATTCGCTGCAAATATAGCAGGATGAGTCTACCTCGTGTTTACAACTTTTTGACGTCATTTTTGGATCTGCCGCCACACAAAATGTGTTGTATCACTGCAGTGCGCATACGCATACTGACTATGAACCACGTAAGTGAAATGCCACTTGCTTTCCACCCGCTCATTTCCACCTTTACTTAATATAACACGCTTCTCCTTATATGGGCATAAAAATAAATAAACATATATTGATCGTTGTAAAATGTACAAAAGCAAAGTTTTTCAAAAATAAACGAAGGTTTTAGTTATTTTTCGATATAAATAATTAGAAAATAGTCATTAAAATAAAGACTCAAAAAAATTTTTTTTATTGACCTGTGTTATACAGATATCTTCGAGTTATTAGCATTCTCAAAAATTCTGTAACCAATTAGGCCTATTGTAAGACAAATATTGGTTGTGGAACATGCTAATTAGTCCATGTCTAGATACGTATTTCAATAATGACAGATAAATCGATACGTGGACAGTATGTATCTGATGATATCGTAAGTTGAGATGCAACTGATCTTTAGTAATTACATGTAACTGGCACAGTAACTAATCTAATAGTTGTGAAAGCAATGCCATCTGTATTCAAGGAATCTAAGCAGGTAACTAGACTAACATGAAACTCGTTTTATCCTCATATTGTGTGTATTTACCACATGAAATGTTTCCAATATATTTTCTATTCGCGCAACGTCTGGCTTTGGCGAGAATCACCCGTTTACAGAATACAGAAATTGGAATATGTCAATAACGGACAACAGAGAACATGTAAAGCCCCTCGGAATATCTGGGTGTGTGTTGGAATTTATAGTGTGTCTATTATATATCATTGCACACGACTGTGGCTTTTCTAAAGCTTTTAAAAATATCCATTTCTGCTATACATATTGACAATTGAGACCGCACTGGATGGATGACATTTTTAGAAATATTTTCACTATATGAGCCGTTGATTTTGAAAGTGAGACAAGTCCACTTTTCGTTATTTCTAGATTTTAATGTTTTGCATTTGAATGGAATTAAAAATATTCGTAAGGAGTAATAGACTTATTTTACATTTTTGGTATTCTCAATGCATGTAATTTTATTATACGATAAGTGTTATCGGCGTTATTTAAAAAAAGTCGTGATTTTAGTGAACCTCAATGGATTGATCTTACTTTCAAAGGCAATGATTTGCTGAAAATGTTGATTTCTCCGAAATGGAATTATAGTAGCAAACAAATGAAAATTTTATTTAATTATTTATTTTATTTCAATATAATTTTATTCTTTGTTAAAAAAATAACAATAAAAACAAAACAAAAATTTAATTTTATATGAAAAATATGAAAATATCTGAAAAAAATATTTATACATATAAATTATATTTTGTTAGTTTAGACTATTATGATTTTTAAAGTATTCATGATGAATGGGTGATATATAGAGTAATAAATCCATCATATCTTTATATTTTTCTTTAGTAATAGCCCTAGTTTTTTCATATAAAGATGGTAATATTATTTTTCCGAAATAACATGGCCTACCGCGCTTTGGTGTTAAATCAAGAGTTTTAAATTGTGAATCTTTTTCTATTGACGTTTTATAAAACATTTTATATGGCGCATTTCTCAAAAATCTTATCCAGGAAATATTCAACCAGTTAACTATTTCTTCATCAGTATTTTTTCTTCTTAAAATTGCCTCCTCGAGAGGTTTGGTAGAGTAAAAGTCTTCACTTTTCATTTCATGTACTAAAAAGGGATTATGCTTGCGACATTTTTGTATCAATATATAATAATCCTGGAGTATTAATCGGGTTTCGGTAGAATTTATTCGAGTAGACTTGTCTTACTTTCAAAATCAATGCATTTGAAATACTGTTGACCATTTAAACTAACAGTAACAAATATGTACTGATATTGAGTCGATATTTATTGTAAATGATTAAAAATATGTTAATCTCAATAAGACGTAACATTAACTCATATTTTTCACAAAATGGATTTATCTCACTTGTATTGGTATCCCTGAATAAAACTATGTTTACATTTGTCATTTAATAATACAGTCCATCTATTTAAGCCTGGCAGATGACCTTGGGTGCGCAGTAGCAATCACTAGAAATTGGAGTGGGGACGTCAGTTAACTTCAGACTGTCTTGCTGCAAGCATCAGTGAAAGTACATTCGGATGAAAAAGTATAATGGAATTTAAGACGAAATTATGCGGGCGCGTAAACCATAGTCAGTGTAAGGAGATTATTAGAAATGTGATTGACTTTATGACTAAGTAAGCTGCAGCAGGGAACGTGATTATACCTTTGAAGAATATTTTGGATCGAGTTTCAGCGTGCACAGGCGTTTCTGCAAGAAGTTTAAGTAGATTTAACAAGGAAAAAAAAGTGTATGCAGGTTAGACAAGTTAAAAGTTGTAATACAATATAACTTTAATTCAAAGATGAGACACGGACGGAACAAATATTTTGAACAAAAGAATCCGAAATTTCACGTTCTAAATTAACAATCATAATAAATATCTTTGTTATAAGACGCAACAAAGCTGTTCAACAAAAACATTTATTTTGTTTGGTAAACTTAGTTCAGTTCTTAACAGGCTTTTCATTTTTATTTCATTGTTATATTATTTATACATTATTATTTTCTAAATTCAGGTGAATGTTCCACATTTTCGTCACCTAGAAAACAGAAAGAAAGAAGTGAACAGAAAATATGAAATATAAAAAGTAATCCATTAAATTGTGGAAAAAATTAATATTTTGATGAAAACTTGTGTCTCGTACTGTACAGTCCAAGCGCTCGACCCTCTCTTTCTTTCCGAATGCGTTCTTCCTCTGCGCGAAACTGATTTCCCACACGCCAGTACTAAATAGATTTGCTGTACGTCTGTTGCGTTTTTGTACTGACTTGTGTTTAAATATCTAACTTATAGTAATTTATAAAAACCTTTTTTATTTAGTTTGTTGTTTATTTAGCAGTTTTGTGTCTAGTTCTATATTTTCTTATAGATTTTATTATTTGATTTTGTGTGTACTGCATAGTTTTTAGGTTATATTCAACTTATTTTTATTTTCTTTTCCTTGATCATATTTTTGGATCAGATTAGCCCTTTGTAGGACTATTTTGCCAATTAGAATAGTTTATTTGTTTCTATTCTGTTCTTATTCGTATATTTTCATTTCATTTCCATACAAGTGACAGCGTACAAATATTACATTCGTTAAATAGATGAATGTAAACGTACTAAACCTGACGTCACATTTTTTTGTGACGTTTCAAGTGACGCAACTGCACTGGTTCTTCTATCTTAACTATATTTGGTGTAATACAAAGGCCATAATTATATTTTATCTAATTTGTAATACGTTCTTGTTCCTTGAGATCAATAACCCAATTCCAAAACAAACTAACTTTTCCTCCGTTAAATAGAAACTTTAAACATTTCCGAAAACTAGAACAAATATTCACTTTCATCTTTACATTAGAGTAATTGCATATTCCTTTATGCAGTATTTATCTTTGCACTTAATAAAAGTACTTCTATCTTATTTCTCAAACATACATATATATTTGTATGTTTACTCTTATCGTAAAGTCAAATCTTTGCTTAAGACTGATAAGCCGTCTTGTTGAAAACTTTAAGAATCTTTGAGTCGCAGTTATACATCAAGAGAGCGTGTCTTGCCTATCTGATAAACTGGGACATGCTTATTTCCTGGCAAAGAAACGAATGTCATTGTTATCGAATTACGATAATATCGATTAAATTAGAAATTTATAGCTGTTGAAAGAATTATAGTAATTAAATGCCAAGTTTTAAATGCGACGCAGTTGATTAGAGTGAAAAACATGATGGCTAAAGAAAAAAGAACACAAATTTCTTCGAAAACTACGAAGGTCCAGAAAGTAAAAAGCCTTTGGTTATTAGCAATATGAAAGCCAATACATGTCAATGAGAACAGTGTTAATTCTTAATACATACTAGGGTTACCTTTTATGATTTTACAAACGACCACTATGAAACAACAAAAACTGGTCAAAATTAGTTGCAGTTGTAGTTGTATCCCACTTCTGATGTAAACACTTTTTATTGTTAGTAGTAATATCAATTACAACACACAAATAAGTATTTATTGCAACCGTATAACTTATTATTCTGATATAATTTTCCGGTTTATATTTTATTTAAATTTATTTCTTAAGACTACCTTAATAAAAAGCACTTTAAGCGATAGATGAAGGTGTGTTTAGTTGTTTCACAGCATGTTACATTTGTTACAAAGCCACCTTGCCTTTCATCGACTTCTGTAAATTACATCTTTCAAATTAAGCAACTTGTCATCTCTCTCCGCCAAATTACACACGGCATTTACCCTCTTTGTTCATCTTTCCATGCTATTTATTTCTGCATCTCTCTCCTACATATTCATATTATTATTCCATCTCCTTTCACTTCGTAAGGTATTTTGTATAGCAATTAACAAAATAAGGATGTTTTAATCTATTTGTCAAGGATATTTTGGAAAATATTAAATTCTAGTGTATTAATTATATGTTATATTACGTTTAATTACCTTCAAGAAGATTTGAATAGAAGACATTTGATTTAATTATAGGTGGATTATAAAATGACGCAGTGTAGAGCAGTGATTCTCAATCCAAAATCTTGCCATGGACCGGCAATAAGACTTCTACGAAAAAGTATGAAAAAAAGTCTTATAAGCTTGTCATTTTTATACACTTTCCATAAGCATAATACATCGGCTAATACTCCGGTTTTTTTTCAATTCTAGGTCTTGGAAAATAATTTGGAAATATATTGAAATTATAGAAGCACATTGTCTTCGGCAACATCAACAGGATTTATGAAAAGTTTTACAACCGGTTTTAATGTTACAGAAGCCTCAAATGTGGAAGAAAACTTTACCAAGACTGAATCGATGACTTTAAATATGACGCAGCAGTAAAGTTTTCATCATTTAAACTCTGAATTATGTGTTTTAAATTTTGGAAATGTGATAATGATTTTTTTTTCATTACAAAGACTTGAATAATGAACATTTATTTCAAACAATAATTACAGATGAACACCTAGGGCACATTAAAAATATAACAAGGGCACATTAGGGCCTGCGGCTTCAGTGTTTGACCTCTGCTAATATATAGGGTTACCAAATTTTTTAACTGTCAAACAAATTTTTAAAGGGTCAAAAAAAAACATTAAAAAAATCCGTATTATATAAAAAAAAATGAATCTAGCTTTATATTCATTTAAATTCAACTCTTCTTTTGCTGTGCATATTACTTTCTTCAAAAAAAAAAATTATTTGATTTAATTTTGTTGTAAAATTCAACACATTGTAAGGCTATATTATTTTGTAAGACATAGGGTAGGCCTAGGGGCTCCGTCATAGAATTTGATTCTAAAAGAGGCTCCGCAAGTAAAAAAGGTTGGGAACCACTGGTCTAGAGAAAACTTGGAGCTTTAATCGTTTAAAACGTTTTGATATAATGATTTTTTGAATGGCATAATTTACATTATTTGTGAAAATTGTAAAATAAAAAAAATCACAACTCAAAAATGGTTAGAGATAGCGACCAGCGGTTGAAATTTTTGGATTCTTTGTAGTTTATTTAGTCTAGAAAAAAATTGGGGCTTTAATCGTTTAATGCGTTTTGAGATTGTGACAATTTTTTTTATGGTATAATTTACGTAATTTGTGAAAATTTGTGAGTTTAAAAAAATCACTACTCAAAAACGGTTAGAGAAAACAGCTTGACGCTAGAATTTTTTAATTCCTCGTAGTTTATTAAGTCTAGAAAAAATTTGTGGCCTTACTCGTGTTGCGTATTTTAAAATTATGACAAATTTCAAAAAAAATTGGGGCTTTAATCGTTTAATGCGTTTTGAGATTGTGACAATTTTTTTTATGGTATAATTTACGTAATTTGTGAAAATTTGTGAGTTTAAAAAAATCACTACTCAAAAACGGTTAGAGAAAACAGCTTGACGCTAGAATTTTTTAATTCCTCGTAGTTTATTAAGTCTAGAAAAAATTTGTGGCCTTACTCGTGTTGCGTATTTTAAAATTATGACAAATTTCAATATGGCGTGATTTATAGAAATATTCATCTTCGCATGGATATATCTCAAAAACGAAATGCAATAAAGACCTGCGGTTGAAATTTTTGAAATCTTGAGGTCCTAATTTACTTGTAACCAGATTTTGAAACAAAAAAAATTTTTGAAGTTTTTTCATTTTTTTAAATTTTTTTTGAAAATTTTGAAAATTACTAACTAAAAAATGGTTAGGGATATAAATATGCGGCTTGAAATTTTAAAATTCTACTACCCTGTTTAGTCTAAGAAAAAAATTGAGCTTAAATAAACAAATTATTAAGTTTTGTAGGGGTAGTAATCCAAAATCCTTGAAAATGGCAAAAAATCGAAAAAATCGTAAGGGGTACCCCTTAAAAAAATCGTGATTTTGAAGTAAAAAATTTTTGTCTCCAATTTTATTGAAAATTGGTACAAATATGTATTTTTGGTCAGAGATCAAGAAAATTTGGTCCATTTTGAAGTTTGGGCAAAAGTTTTGGAATTATAGGCAAAAAACTGACCTAAATCAGCTCTAACTCAAAAACTAGAAAAGCATGAATTTTTTAAATATTTTTTTCATAATCCTCACCCCAAAGTTAACCTAAAACTATATTTTGGCTAAAATCGGAGTCAAAAAAATTTTGACCAAAATTTTTAAAAATTTTGAATGTTTTTTTTTTTTATTTTTATTCGAAAATTGGTATACTTATATATTTTTAGCCTTAGACACAAATATATGGTCAGTTTTGAGTTACGGTCTAAAATTTTGACATTTTCGGAAAAAAAATTAAATAAAAGATCCACAAAAAGGCTCAGAACCGATGAAATGTTAGCCTGCCCCTCTTTTTAATCTTTATAAACTAATACTTTTTATCTATCATATATATCAGCGGTTCCCAACCTGTGCTCCGCGTGCACTTCTCAGGTGCCCCGCAGCCGTTCCAGGAAATAAAATAAATAAAAATTGATTAAAATCAAAAGTATTAGAAATATAAAACAGAATCAAAATAATAAAACTGGAAATGACATACTGAAAGAAAATTGGCCAAGTTGTATGTATGTCCAAGTGATTTCTGACTCTAACCGGTTTATGACTATGACTTATTGACTATGACTTATTTTTGATTGTCCGCCGTTACTGTCACTTGTTAATCTTAACGTACCTTCTCGTGATTTTCGAAACAAAAATTTAATATACCAACCGTTTGCCCGAACTAATTCTAACTTAAATGCTCCACTTATAAGATTTCCGGCAATACTAAATCAGATTTCAGCTCATGTTGATTTTGATATTTTCTATAATAACCTAGAATATATAAAAAAACATATTAAAGTTCACTATAAAAGCTTATACATTCTATAGATGACTTTGTTACACACTGTCAAAATTAGTCTGTCTTTTTTTTTTTTTTTATCTTCTTGTTATATATATATATATATATATATATATATATATATATATATATATATATAAGTGTTGGGTTTGTCCCGTTTACAACGCCGCCATCTTAAATAAATAAATAAATGACTAGCTGGAATGTGATCGGCGAGATGCATTTTTGTTTGAATAATCTGGGTGTATTTTGATTATTTGCTTCATTTTGTACTTGTGATAATCATGCTTCTCCATACTTTATTACTCCAAGTATAATTATTGAACTGTGATTACACAATCTTGCCTGGTAATAAACACATTTATTAGTTTGTATCGAATCCCAAACACATGTTTATAACATTGAAACTACAAATCCTAGGACCCTTTAGGTCTAGAGTTGCAAAAACTTTGTATTAACGGTTTATCCGGAAGTTCGTTTCTTGTGCACCGGAAGGAAGGGTAAAACGTTGTCCTCTTGATATATGGTTCAGTACAGTATCATCCTGATCGTTGGAACACACCCATTTCCAGGCTATTCCTTTTACAATACCACCTCTCTCACCCCCTTCCAAACTAACACACAGCCATATGTAGAATTGCAGATTTACCAACACATACATTCTACAATGATTAATGGACAACAATTCAAATCAAGGCATGCATGCTGAAGAAAAATAGTCCTAATGTAATTTTCTTCAAGATTTAGTTTACAGATTACTCATAGTTTTTATATAACACACTTAGAAAAGAACAGTATGGCTATAATTTTACCACGAAATATTCTATGCAACTTAGAAAGAACAAAACTGAACTAACAAAAGAAATGTTTCACATAAAGCATTTTTGACCATTATCTTTATACTGTCAAATTAATACTTGACTCAAGCCAAAATTCTGAAATTAAGTTTTTGACACAGCCACTAAAACTGTCGCACGTTTCAGTTCGGTATTTTATAAGACGGCTGAAGTAGGCATATTTCTGTTAAAATAATACGAGCCCTGTCCACTATCAGTTGGCTCAGCTACTAAATTTTTACTTATTGGTGTTCAATTAACAGAATGCGAATAGCTTATGAAATCTAGGTAATATTTTATTTTCAATTAAACATTTTAGAGATTTACGATTAATATTTACGAAAGAAAAAAAAATTCCATTGGAAAGCCATTAACTTGGAAACCTATTTCAGTAGTTACCACTGGGTAACGTCACCTTTCATTTTTATAACGGCATTAATTCTTCTAGGCATAGTATCTACAAGGTCTTGGCATTGTCGAGGAGTAAAATTATCCCATATTTTTTGATGCTTTAGTCTTAATTCTGGAATTGTTCTAGCCGGTGTTATACGCAATCGTTTTTTCATTTCATACCACTGTTTTGTAACCATGGAAGACGCAGCAAAATCTCAAAGAGCATTTATTTTCTTTTTGTGGAAAGGTGTGAAAACATCAGAAATTATTCAGCGTCTGCAAGGAGTATTTGGTGAATCTGCAGAATCCAAAAATACTGTTTATCGGTGGATCGATCGTTTTCAAACCGGTAGAACATCACTAGAAGACGATCCACGCAATGGGCGCCCAAGCACGTAAATGAAAGAAACATTACTGCCATCGAAGACCTACTGAAAGAGGACAGGCGAATGACTATTCGTCAAATTAGTGTGCGCCTAGGGATAGGTACACGACAAGTTCATGACATCTTACATGATTGTTTGGGCGTTAGCAATGTTTCGGCGCGCTGGGTGCCAAGGCTGTTGGGACCAGAGCAGAAACTCAATAGGAAAGTTCTTTGAGGACGGCTTAAAAAAATTAGTTTATCGTTGAGATAAATGTATTCAGTTAAATGGAGATTATGTTGAAAAACTACATTTTAATATTGACGAAAATTAACAAAATAATAAAAATTATAGCTAAATTCCCAGAACTTTGGAAACATCCCTCGTATGTATTATGAAGTAAAAGAAAATTAAAATAACTTCTTCGTCTTGAGAAATTCCTCTAGAAACTTTGTAAGAGTATTTATGGTAATAATAGGTATACACCTTATACTATAGTTATGAATTTAATGCAGTTGCAACATAGTAGTTTGAATAAAGTTGTAAGGTGTCCCTCTGCTGTCATTGTAGTTTCCATTTCTATTTCGCTAATAGTTTAAGAACTGTCTTAAAGTTGTGTTGTAGTTCTCTGCGGACCAATCTCAGGCCATCTCTATTCCGTGACATCCTTAGGGATCTTGGTTGACCCATGTAAATCCATAGGGAACACTTTCCCTAAATGATCATATCATATTGTCATTCCAGGTTTAATTATAACATCTAATCATTATGTGAAGGAGATGGGGAACAAAATCTGATAATATGTGTAATAATGGATGATAAAGGAGCCAAGAAGGGTTTGGTGAAGAATATGTGGTTGGAATAATGAGTAGATTCAATATGTTAAACCAAAAGACGTTTGTTCTTCTTACTTTATTAATTATAAAAGCTTTGTCGTCAGAGAATATTTAAACCGTTTTAGATTACATCACCATTATAGTCTAAGAGCTAGCAACGTCACAAAAAAGTTTATTTTAGGTCAGCTGGTTTTTCGATATTTCTCTTTCTTATTGAAGTTAGGTAGGGATGCGGTACGTCTGGCACCTAGGAGCGGTTGCGTTTACCTGTGCGCATCTCGCCTTTTTTTTTATATAATTTTCTATGTCTTTTTAGCATTATAAATTTATAGTTGCCAGACAGTTTCGTTGTTGCTAACATTGCGCCAGATCTAATTCAAGTATTTAAAAATTAATATTTTTCAAACCATTTTAGTATAGCTGTAATTTTAATAGGATATAGTTCTGTAATCAAAGAATACAATATTAATTTGCCAGACGGAAATTCCGTTTTAATTAGGAACCAGACCCATTGAAGTCCCGGGGAGAATAGGTGAGTTAGAAGAGATAACAGTAAAACAATCACAGCTGCTATTTTTTAAGTTGGCGTCGTCCATATGAGTGTTTATGTTTGCTTGTTTTTATAAAATAAAATAAATCAGAATTTTATCGTGATGAGTGAGGAAAACGAAAAATGTGTTTTTTGTTCAGACAAAAGTGGTAAAATAATAATAATTTTATTTAATTTTTTTTTTTTAAAATTTTTTTTACAGATACTCGGGTCCTAGAAAATGACGATACATCTGAATACAATAATAATAATGATATAAGGAGTGATAACGATGATAGCAGTGACGATGATACTGACATTTTATTGTGAATTATTCAATAAGAATACTGAATTACATTTTATGTTTCATTTCCTACATATTTAAAATAAATGATTTGTTTTATTTTGCTAATAATATTTTTAATCAGTTGTTTTCATCTCATTTTACTTTAATTATTATTCTGCTCTATTTTTTTATGAAATTCTAACCTATATAACCTGTCTCTCTCTAACGCCCTCTGTTGCAGCTATCTCTCTCACGCAACCAACGAATAAGCTGCCACACTCTTCTAACTTACCTATTATCCCCGGGACTTAAATTGGTCTGGTTCCTAGTTAAACAACGGAATTTCCGTCTGGCAAATTAATATTGTATTCTTCAATTACAGAACTATATCATATTAAAATTACAGCTATACTAAAATGGTTTGAAAATTATTATTTTGTAATTACTTAAATTAGATCTGGCGCAATATTAGCAACAACGAAACTGTCTGGCAACTATAAATTTATAATGCTAAAAAGACATAGAAAATTATATATAAAAAAAAATGTCTTAAAATGATTTCAAAATATCCACTTTTTACCTGTACAGGAGATGCGCACAGGTAAACGCAACCGCTCCCAGGTGCCAGTCGTACCGCATCCCTACCTTCAATAAGAAAGGGAAATATCGAAAAACCAGCCGACCTAAAATTCTTTCTCGAAAACGTTGCTAGCTCTCGGACTATTAATATTATTTCAGAATATTTTCCGATTTATGCTAAAATTATGTGTAAAACCATACCATGCTCCAACTGCTACTTAAAAACAAAAAATACAAAGTAAGGTATTTATTTCACGATTAATTTTCGATGAACTCGTCGGTTACCAATTGCCCTTGCAAGAAGTATGGTAATTTAAAGGTACGCCACTGGGTAAAATCTCCACAATCCCATGTTCAACAGTAGAGAAATTCGACTAGTAAATGATAATGAGAATTGACCTAGTGGACAATGAATATCTAATCTGTCGATCCATATCGAATGTAAGAATAATAGTTATAGTAATGAGAATGTTGTCGCGTATATATTAAATCTAAATGAAGTAGTAGGTGTAAGAACAGTCCATGTACAGAAACGTTTAATTATTTATCTGCATGCAATCAATGTTACGGTGGACAGCTCATGTATTACAAGCATTGCATCTAAATTCATGAATTATTTACATGAGAATAAACAGCAGCCTGTAATTGACAAGACATTTTTAATTCGTTAATGGTGTACCTGCTGTTTAGCAAACAAGTTTAAACATTTATTTTTACCTGTCCGACCCAATTTACCTCATAAAATTTAAATTTATGATGATGGAGCTTCATCTAAACACCAACGATATGATGCGATAAGTTATTCGTAATAGAGGGTGTTGAAATTGAAGCTTTACTACTTGCAGGGTCCATATCACTTTTGGACAAATCGAATTAAACTTAAAAAGTCTTATGAACTATACCAACTATGGTCCGCGACCACGAATTGTTTCCCAAAATAATTTTTTTTATTCCTTTTAAGTGTAACCGACGAGTTCATCGAAAATCAATTCATCGAAAGTAAATTCATCGAAAATCAATTCATCGAAAGTAAATTCATCGAAAATCAATTCATCAAAAATGAGTTCAAAAGTTCTAAAGTCTGAGGATTTCAAAAATTCAAACCGCAGGTCTCTATCTCTTACCGTTTTTGTAATATGATTGTTTAGAAAATTAAAGTTGGCATTTCAATATTTAAAAAAATGATAAATACATAATAATATTAAAAAAAGAATAAGTAAAATAATGTAAACCTATGTTTGTTAATAATAATAGTTTATTTATTTAGCTAATGCTACTAAGATCCATATTAACAAACATAAACATATAAACAATATAATAAACATTCAAATCAAATTTAATCCTTATTTTGTCAATTTAAACCATTATTTGTCCACTTAGTTCATGTAAAACGTGATTTTTGTCAAATTTAAATATCGATTTTTCGTAATTTAGCGCTTTAAAATTTTAATAATATATTTGAATTAATTGTTTGGGACCTTAAAAATAATTAGGTCGTAAAATTAGGTTCCAAACTTGTTGCAAATTGGTTTGTATTGTTTTCTACAATAATTTCAAAACTGTATTACTGTGATAAATCATATTTTGAATGTTATCTTCTCAAATATTTTTAATATCAGCCTTGCCTACGAAATCCTGTAAACTATGAAGATTCACAGTTTATATATTTTTTCAGATAAACAGGTTTCGTCGCATAAATGTTTACGTAATTCCTGCTAATGATATAAAAATAAAATTTCCTTATCAACTTATTTAAGAGGATTAATTATTTTTTTAATCCCATACTAATTCATACGTGTTTAACAAAACATCGAGATAACATTAAAATGTCTTTCTTATAAATTCTAAGTTATTTTTTATACGTATTTTAACATTGAATATATTGTGTCTCGTGAAAGTGTAGTTATTTTTGGAAATTTGGATACTAAATCAAAAACTATACCTCAAAAATGGTAAGAAATAGAGACCTAAGATTTAAATCTTTAAAAAATTTAGTTTTACGATGTTTTTTCTGTAATATTTGGTCCGTAATGACGTAAAACTAATTGGTAAAATTTTGATTTTATTTTGTAAATTTCAAAAATTCATATCTCAAAAAAGGTAAGACATAGAGATTTGAGGTTTGAATTTTTGGAATTCTCATATCTTGTTTTGTCTAGAAAAAATTATTGTTTGGTCCGTAATGACCTAAAACTATTGAAAATTTTGATTTTTTTGTAATTTTAAAAATTCATATCTCAAAAAAGGTAAGACATAGAGACTTGAGGTTTGAATTTTGGAATTCTCACACCTTGTTTTGTCTAAAAAAATATAATGTTTGGTCCGTAATGACCTAAAACTATTAGGGAAAACTTTGAAACTTTTTGTAATTTTAAAAATTCATATCTCAAAAAAGGTAAGAAATAGAGACTTGAGGTTTGAATTTTTGGAATTCTCACACCTTGTTTTGTCTAGAAAAATATAATGTTTGGTCCGTAATGACCTAAATCTATTAGGGAAAATTTTTAAACTTTTTGTAATTTTAAAAATTCATATCAAAAAAGGTAAGACATAGAGACTTGAGGTTTGAATTTTTGGAATTCTCACACCTTGTTTTGTCTAGAAAAATATAATATTTGGTCCGTAATGACCTAAAACTATTAGGGAAAAATTTGAAACTTTTTGTAATTTTAAAAATTCATATCTCAAAAAAGGTAAGAAATTGAGACTTGAGGTTTGAATTTTTGGAATTCTCACACCTTGTTTTGTCTAGAAAAATATAATATTTGGTCCGTAATGACCTAAAACTATTAGGGAAAATTTTGAAACATTTTGTAATTTTAAAAATTCATATCTCAAAAAAGGTAAGACATAGAGACTTGAGGTTTGAATTTTTGGAATTCTCACACCTTGTTTTGTCTAGAAAAATATAATATTTGGTCCGTAATGACCTAAAACTATTAGGGAAAATTTTGAAACTTTTTGTAATTTTAAAAATTCATATCTCAAAAAAGGTAAGAAATAGAGACTTGAGGTTTGAATTTTTGGAATTCTCACATCTTGTTTTGTCTAGAAAAATATAATGTTTGGTCCGTAATGACCTAAATCTATTAGGGAAAATTTTGAAACTTTTTGTAATTTTAAAAATTCATATCTCAAAAAAGGTAAAACATAGAGACTTGAGGTTTGAATTTTTGGAATTCTCACACCTTGTTTTGTCTAAAAAAATATAATATTTGGTCCGTAATGACCTAAAACTATTAGTGAAAATTTTGAAACTTTTTGTAATTTTAAAAATTCATATCTCAAAAAAGGTAAGAAATAGAGACTTGAGGTTGGAATTTTTGGAATTCTCACACCTTGTTTTGTCTAGAAAAATATAATGTTTGGTCCGTAATGACCTAAAACTATTAGGGAAAATTTTGAAACTTTTTGTATGTTTAAAAATTCATATCTCAAAAAAGGTAAGACATAGAGACTTGAGGTTTGAATTTTTGGAATTCTCACACCTTGGTTTGTCTAGAAAAATATAATGTTTGGTCCGTAATGACCTAAAACTATTAGGGAAAAATTTGAAACTTTTTGTAATTTTAAAAATTCATATCTCAAAAAAGGTAAGAAATTGAGACTTGAGGTTTGAATTTTTGGAATTCTCACACCTTGTTTTGTCTAGAAAAATATAATATTTGGTCCGTAATGACCTAAAACTATTAGGGAAAATTTTGAAACATTTTGTAATTTTAAAAATTCATATCTCAAAAAAGGTAAGAAATAGAGACTTGAGGTTTGAATTTTTGGAATTCTCACACCTTGTTTTGTCTAGAAAAATATAATGTTTGGTCCGTAATGACCTAAAACTATAAAAGGGAAAATTTTGAAACTTTTTGTAATTTTAAAAATTCATATCTCAAAAAGGGTAACAAATAGAGACTTGAGGTATGCATTTTTGGAATTCTCACACCTTGTTTTGTCTAGAAAAATATAATGTTTGGTCCGTAATGACCTAAAACTATTAGGGAAAATTTTGAAACTTTTTGTAATTTTAAAAATTCATATCTCAAAAAAGGTAAGAAATAGAGACTTGAGGTTTGAATTTTTGGAATTCTCACACCTTGTTTTGTCTAGAAAAATATAATGATTGGTCCGTAATGACCTAAAACTATTAGGGAAAATTTTGAAACTTTTTGTAATTTTAAAAATTCATATCTCAAAAAAGGTAAGACATAGAGATTTGAGATTTAAATTTTTGGAATTCTCACACCTTGGTTTGTCTAGAAAAATATAATGTTTGGTCCGTAATGACCTAAAACTATTAGGGAAAAATTTGAAACTTTTTGTAATTTTAAAAATTCATATCTCAAAAAAGGTAAGAAATAGAGACTTGAGGTTTGAATTTTTGGAATTCTCACACCTTGTTTTGTTTAGAAAAATATAATGCTTGATCCGTAATGACCTAAAACTATTAGGGAAAATTTTGAAACTTTTTTCGTGATATCAAAAAATGTTTCAAATAAAAGTTGTTAGCTATTGCTTTTATAGCAACTTTTGTTCAATAATTTTTCTGTTGTGAAATATTAGCAAAAATCTTAAAATCGACACGAGTAAACTCCCAGTTTTAGTCAACCGATTTTTATCAAAAGTTGATCAACTCGTGCCATTGAAAGCAGAAGCTTAAATATGGAGTTTCATAAAAATCCTTTCAGCCGAATTTGCTCTGCACGTGTACACAGACAGACAGACAGACAGACAGACATCATGCTAAAAATAGTCAAAACGTTATGTAGGGACCTAAATTCGTGGAGATCCATCGAAATCTCTAAATGTCAAAATTGGTATGATCACAATACCTCCCTTATATATGTTGGCGTTCGGTAAAAATGCTAAAGAATACTGATCTATTGTATTCTTATTTCAAATGGACTATATTTCACGTTTTTGCCACTGATTTTTATACATGTTAAGCTGCATTCAGAGCTCAGTAAATTAACACGCTGTGCGTTATGGATAGTTTTTAAACGAGTGCAATTGGTATGATCGGACAAGCTCGTACTATATCGCTCAACAGTAGTATAGCAACGACAAAGCACGAGCATGTCCGATCATACCAAATGACCTCGTTTAAAAATTATCCATAGCGTACAACGTGTTGATTTACAGAGCTCTGAATGCAGCTTTATATTATAGTTTTAACTCAATTATATCTATAGATTCGACAACTACTTTGGAATGATAATCTAGATTTAGAGTAAAATTTATGAGAGTAATTGTATGAATTTAATTGAATTTAATTGAATTTAATTTGATTTATGAACTTCTGTATTCTTATTTGAAATGGACTATAATTCATATCTTCCCTGCTAATTTCTATACTTGTAACTTTAATTATATCAATAGCTGCAATATCTAATTTGTCATGATAATCTAGATTTAGAACAAAAGTTATGAGAGTAATAAAACTTGCAGTTTATCATTGGTCCACAATCAAGAAACCTCATTCAAAATCGTGTAAAAATATCTATAAAGCTTTTTTGTGTAATAAAACAGCAATGAAAAGTGACGTAAAATCAGTGTATAGAATTAAATTTTTGCTATTTCCAAACCGAAATAAAAGAAACTAATAAAATAAAGAATTCTTTTATTTCCCCGAAGGTTAAAAATTCCCATTCGCTTCAGAACGGCATATTTATATGGAGAAACAGATTTAAAGAGAGTCATGTGGAAACATACCACTTCTCACGAACGGAGTTAAAGGGATTCATGCGTTAGAAGCTTTATATGCATACAACGAAATACCGATGACCATATTCGATTATATTCATACTTCTTAGAAATAGGCGACACAACAATAGACACTATTACTCCGGAAAAGACGGAATTGTATATACGTATATACAGTACCTAGACAAAATATTATAACCACTTACAAAAACAACTGTTTATTAAAAATGCCGACATATAATCATATGCTACTTTATTTATTTCTTTAACATATCGTGTATTTATTAAAAGATAAGATATTTTAAACATCTTCAACTCTGTATTTTTATTCCGAGACTGATTTGCAAGAACAAAAAGTACCGATTTTGTCCTGGCCAGGTAATTCGCCGGATATCATTCCTGTCGAAAATGTTTGGAACCTCCTGAAAAGACTTGATTATGATTTAAATAATACTAATAAACAAGTTTTAATAGATAATATTAAAAGAGTATGGCATAGCTCTCCAGATATTGAAAATTGTATTAGGGCATGTATTGAGAGTATGCCTCGAAGAATTGCGGCAGTAAGAAAAGCAAAGGGGGGCAACACAAAATATTAAAAAACATTTTATAAATGTACTAAAATAATTTGAAATAATAAAATACAAAATAAAAATAAAATTGATGTATTACTATTTTGTTGATTTTGTGTAAAACAATGAATTTTTAAAAAAATCATAAGTGGTTATAATATTTTGTCTAGGTACTGTATATATATATATAATTTTTTTTTGTCTTTTCCCGTAACTAGTATTACAATTTTTTCATACTTATATATAACGTTTCCATGGTCATGATAAATAATATTTCTGTTAGAAAATATTAGGCCAAGTTATTTCTACTCTGCTGCTAGAATGTATTTTATACAAATACTTTATGATGGCGGTTGGTCCTGTGGTGGCCACAGCTGATTTTCATACATATATGTAACGTTTCCATGGTCATGATAAATAATATCTCTGTTAGAAAATATTAGTCCAAGTTATTTCTACTCTGCTGCTAGAATGTATTTTATACAAGTACTTTATGATGGCGGTCGGTCCTGTGGTACCCACAGCTGATTTTTAATGCTTACCTACAACTACAAAAAGTTGTTAGCAACGTTTGTTAAGTAATTTTTTTTTCGAAATATTTCTCTGTTGCAAAATATCCGCAAAAATCTTAAAACTGATATGAAAAATCTTCAATTTCTAGATGATTTCTTTCTCTGATAAAACGAGCTGATAGTGAATTAAATTAGTATTTAAAATTAGTACATATTTGGCGATTTATTGGCTATAGTTAAAACTAGAGAACATTGTCTGTAATTTTACCTGTTCGCCACAACTGTATATATGCCGTTCCTATAATATATCAGCCCTGTAATAGAACAGTCACTCAGCTGTATATTTGTATTTCATATAGGTTAAAACTTTTTCAATGACCAATTGAACCATTGAGATTCGAGCGCTTTTATTTACATTTATTGGGGGCAAAAAAATATTACCGTACCCGCTTTTGATATCTTCCCAGCAAACATTTTTATACGGGCCAGTACTGGTAAAGCACATACTCCCCGGCATTGAAAGTAATGGGCCAGTACCCGGTGTCCCCGTGGCCGTTACTGGCCCATTGATGTATCCGGCCCAGCAACGGTAAAGTGCAAAATAATCGCATTAGTTGCAAGATTTATTTCTGATGGTTTTAAGTAAAAAGTATGAGTGAAGAAGAGTGCTTATAAAATGCTGGTAAAGTACTTCGTATAGGCGGAATGCGAAATACAAATGTGAAGTACATTATTAATACTGGCGTTGTACTTACTTTTGGTGCCAGTAATGTACCAGCATAAAAGTAGTTTGCCGGCATTCGGCCGTTAGTTGAATGTTTGCTGGGTTCAGTAGTTAAGAATTTGAATACAAATTTAGCATTAGTATAGTTTTCTAGCTAAGAAAAATTGAGGCACTAGAGGGTTAAATGGCTTCCTTGTTGTTGAATGTTTACTAAACTGGTAGATAATGATGATGATAACTATGGATACTAAATTCTACAAGAAATAGGTGATGTGATGTAACATGGAATACATTTATTCACATAATTTTTTACCTACCTGAGTTGTTTTGATACTTAATTTTTGTTAATAGGAAAGATGTCATCATTAAGAAGACGAATGATAACAGCAGTCTGATTTCTTTCTATGTCTGTATAGTTACTGCTGTAGATTTTTATTAGCAAGCTTTCCAAGCTCACTGTACTTTATTTGTGCTTTACAAAAAGCACAAAACATTACTTCAATTAATTTTCTTTAAACTAGCAGCATATAAACAATTATCGAATTATTTTATTATTATACACACACAGGCAAATTGAAGGGAATAGATCGAATATTATGTTTTTTTTTTTAAATCTTAGTATTCTGTAACCTATATCCAGAGCCGCAGTAAGGGGGGGGGGCAGAGGGGGCAATGGCCTCTAGCGCACTAAGGAAAAGGACGCTGACGAGCTTGACTAAGGTGCGCCACATTGCGAAGGTGAGGACCTTTTTTTTGCTCATCACTTGGATTTTGGGAGGTGAGGACCTTTTTTTTGCTCATCATTTAGATTTTGGAAGGTGAGAACCTTGTTTTTGCTTATCACTTACATTTATTTGCCAAGGGCACCGAAACACGGTTTTGCCCCTAGCGCAAGTTTTCCTTACTGCGGCTCTGCCTATATCTAGATAACTTTGAATGCTCTACTAAAAAATTGATGTGAAGTGTGAATATTCACACATTTCAGGGTTTCGCAGGTATATAATAAGTGAAAGCGGTATACTGAGTGTGTAGGACAAATTTTACTTTGTAGTAATCACGGCAAAATGAACGATATTTTTAAAATAATTTATCGTCTGTTAATCATATAATAAGATAATTATTAAATTTACGCTCTTAAAAATTAAATACAACATTTGTCAAAATATAACTAGAATTTTGACAAAATAATTTCAACATAATAAAAATGCAAAAAAAAAACAGAAAAAATAAAATTCACTCAGTACTCGAACTCGAAACCCTTCGTTTACCAGCGAGTTTTAGCTTACGACACCAGTGCTCTAACCAATAACGCCATCGTACGCCTTGCATGTGAGTGTCTTACATTGGTATAACTTTTGTACTTTGTGAACCAAAAACCACAAAAAATTCGTTATTTTCCGAAAACATAATCTGATCAAAAATTCCTGTTGTACTATTTCGGTTCACACCAATATACATTACTTAGAATTTTTTTAGATTTTTAGTTTAAACCATATGGGCTACAGGGTGTGGGACAAAATTTTTTTTGCACAATTTTGGCAAAAATCGCATCAAAATA
This sequence comes from Liopterus haemorrhoidalis, assembly GCA_963971575.1. Classification (NCBI taxonomy): domain Eukaryota; kingdom Metazoa; phylum Arthropoda; class Insecta; order Coleoptera; family Dytiscidae; genus Liopterus; species Liopterus haemorrhoidalis. The sequence goes on along the minus strand of OZ020623.1, from coordinate 1,666,677 downwards.
ATTTATTTTTCAAAAATAAAAATTTGATCGTTAATCCACGTACTAAGGGCTTTCATTTGATACCCTACACATAATTTAAAAAAAATATTTTTGTTTTCGATGAGCACATATTTGTTTATATTTTATGGGGGGGTATGTTTTTTAGATGTTTTAGTATTTTTCCTATGTGCGGGTCAAAGAGTTGTATAAACATGCCAAATTTCAACTCTCTAGGTTTAGCCGTTTGGCTACAATTTTTACCGAACAGACAGACAGACAGACAGATAGACAGACAGACAGACAGACAGACAGACAGACGACAAAATGACGGTATAAGGGTTTTTTGGTCATACCTACAAAACCCTAAAAAATATTGTATCAAAAGATTCTACAAAATGCACCATTTAATTTTGCTACTACTGTATCATTTGGTGGAGGTTTAATTATGGTGTGGGGTGGAATATGTTTGGGAGCTCACACAGAGTTAGTGGTGATTGATGGCGTAGCATTAACTGCAGATAGGTACATCAGAGATATTCTTCATAAACTTAATATTGAACTGTAATTTAGTAAATTTATATGCCGATGACACGCTCTTAGCTATTTCTGATAGTAATTCAAATACTGCTGTAACGAACCTTTAGACCACCGGAAAAATAACTTTCACAAACCACCCGTCGCGAGAATATCTTTGAAAGGCATTTTTAAGGGAGATTTTTTAATTAACCTTTATTTTTAGCACGTAACTTTAGAAATATATTTTTGAATGGTTGATTGTTCAAGGAGACATTTGTTCGGAGTTATTGCTTAATAACTTTGAACACTAGCATCTCCTTGAACAATGCTTTTTTCCTAGAAATGCCAAGAAATGACTTATTAAAACACACGTCTCTCTGAAGACGAGATCAGACAATATTCGGTCTGGTTAGAATTAACATCTAATTTGTTGAATTCAATTTTGACCCGTCTGGGAAAAAATGTTCGCTGCCTTATGTTATGACTCACATCTAGCCAGTTTATTTATGTAACATCGGTATAAGAATGTACAAAATAAGGGAATACTTCAAAATTATAAAGTCCTTTTAAATATTCTTTTTTAAATTTTCCGGAATTTTTAGTTAAAAATGATGATTCTTGTATTTTATAAAGCAGCAATATTTCACTTGAAACAGTATACCCGTGTTTTGAAATAATTCTCTTCAGCGTTTCCCTAATACTTCAGGTAGCATTAAAAGCTTAGAAACGCGAAGGTGAAATTTAATTCTGTAAAAGGGCTTTCACAAGTAGGTTTTACGGCTTCTAATTACTTTATTGTCAATAATTATGACAACAGACGTACTTTGTACATAAAACAATTATTTTATACTTTACTTTCGTACGTAAAACTTTCATATTTCACCGTTTAATGGTACACATAATCTCCACAGATTATAAGTTTCATATACAAAAAGAACAACATGAAATAAAATTAGTAACAAATATACATCAAAATTTACAGCGATTTTTATCTATCTAATAGGATACTTTTAATTGTGGAAAAAATGTTATCGCTTATAAGTTAATATTGGCATCAGAATTCGTATATTGAAATGGATGCACAATACGTTGAAGAATATTATCTAAATATTGTTGTGCTGTTAAAAATCCAATGGGTAAAACCTCATGTAACCATAACAGTGCCTCTGTAGCTGTGAACTTTCTGGACGTGCCTCAAATGTTCCAAATTACCGGATCTTCACCATATCCTTGTTCTACGAGAATCTGGATGATTTCCAAATCTGGACTCATCAGTAAACAAAACTGTAGCCCAATCATTATCACACCAATATTGTGACACCAATCTAATATTAGGGTGATCATTTGTCCCGCTTTTTGCGGGACTATTCCGCATTTTGATTGGGCGTCCCGCATTAAGACACGTCCCGCAAAAGTCTATTCTAACTTTTGAATCTTTTTTTTGCTCTTCACTTGGATTTGGGAGGTGAGGACCTTTTTTTTGCTTTTCACTTGGATCTGGGAGGTGAGGACCTTTTTTTGCTCTTCACTTGGATTTAGGAGGTGTGGACCTTTGTTTTTGCTCTTCACTTGGATCTGGGAGGTGAGGACCTTTTTTTTTCTCTTCACTTGGATTTGGGAGGTAAGGACCTTTTGTTTGCTCTTCACTTGGATCTAGGAGGTGTGGATCTTTTTTTTGCTCTTCACTTGGATTTGGGAGGTGAGGACTTTTTTTTGCTTTGTCCCGCATTGCCTTCTTAAGAAAATGGTCACCCTACTAATATTGCTCTGCGATTGCCTCCAGAGAGGCAAATCTGAATGGTCGAGATAAAATATTAGCTTCGTGCAGACGATTTCTTACAGTATCGCTACTAACGGTTTAGTTTTGCGCTCGCTGTAACTCATCAATTCGGGTACTGTGACAGTAGGTTGTCTTCTAGCATTTAGATCCAAAAATCTTGAGCTACTGTTGTACAGCGACCACATCTCGGAGCTTGTTCAACCGGACATCCTGTTTTCCTGTAATGCCTCCATAACTGATGACACTTTGATAAACTCCTATCCTCTCGGTGACATCAACTTGCCTGAAGTCAGCTTGGAGAAGTCCCATCGCATGATTCATCTCGTGGATAGTTAAATGCTGTCCATTATTAAAAAAGAATGCCACTACTTAACACTGCAATTATTAATATAAACGTTTTAAATCGAATTAAAATGAAACATGTGAGCAACCTACGAATCTTGTACTGAATAAAATTTGTCAAATTTGTATTTGTTTTGTCTTGTCGGTTATTATTTTTACTTGTTTTCCATAGCCAACTACTCATAATTGCCTACTTTAATTGAAATACAACATTAAGTCCCGGTTTTTCCACCTTCAGATAAACTTCCAGGTTATCTGACAGATAAGGTTATTTGAAACTTAGTCTGCTGAATAAATGTTATCCCTTCTTTCTATACAAATTTATCTATCAGATAGTTATCTAACGGATAATGAGACTGACGTATTGGATTCACTGATTGGTATTGACATTTATTCAGCAGATGACGTTACAAATATCTGTCAGATAGTTACCTGGAACTTTATCTGAAGATGGAAAGACCGGGCCTAAATTTACAATAAGCAATATATATTTTTCAATATCCCTAGACTTTTCCGATGTATATGTTTAGAATTATAATTGTATGGTCGATATTCGAAGAAATAGAAAACTTACCTTTTTGTGCCATTATGCACCCCTTACCGTTGAGAACCTATAATAATAATAATTATACAAAGGATACTTTAAGGACTAAAAGGGTTGGGCTGCACCTAAATAACAAACAGATTGACCAGAGAAAAAAACAAATATATATGACGATAAAAATTTTTATTCAACAAATTCGTATATAAAAATCTAAAATACGAAACGCTTATATATAGCCATATATACCCTGATTGTTGTAAAACGAGACAGTTTAGTCTTCTTTTAGAACAACAGGGTTGTAACTCAACATTCATACAGTCATTTCATATCGCAACAATCAAGAATCCAACCACTATATGACCAACATTTCCTATCTAGCCAGCAGATATAAAATGACGAAACATACAATGATTCAAAGTGTTGAGAATGCTGACAATAACTCGGTTGATAGCAAGCGCTACCCAGTCAGCATTTATCAACTATTAGATGAAACTACTGACAATTGCTTAACAGTTTGATGGCACTAACTAGTAAATGATGATTCGTACATAAGATAAGTAAGGGAGAAAGAGGAAGGTCAGGAGGGAGAGTTAGGAGGATTACGAGGCTAAGGTGCGGGAATGAAGAGAAAGGAAATAGATATTGGAGGAAACAGGAGGATAAGATGTGCGGGGAGGAGGAAGAAGATATAGAGCACCTCGCGAAGAGGTGTAGAGAGATGACAGTATGATCGGGCAGCACATTAGACCTGTTTCACAAAGATGGAAAGGGAGAGAGGTGGGCAAGGGAATTAGAGGCAAGAAGGATGGAGATTGGGGAAGGATAACAGAAAGGGGTAAAGGAAAGAAGGAAGAGACCCGGTGGGAAGCAGAAGGGGAGAAATAAAAGGAAGGGGGATGAGGTTACCTAGAAATGGGAGGTAAAGAAATGGTTGGAAGGGAAGAGAATGAAATAAAATAAATCAAAGATGGGCGAGAGAACTGGAAGCAAAAAGGAAGGAGATCGTAGAGGGAAACCAGAAGGAGAATAGGAAGAAGGAGAGGGACATTGGAGCAAGAAGAAAGAAAAGGGAAAAAATATGGTAAATTGTATTGGATGGTATTGTTATTTATTTTTGGATTGATTGTTTTATTTTTTTGTAATGGTTAATACCCTGAACGCCGCAAGGTCTAGGGAATAAAGAATATGTATACATAAAATAAGCACCAGTAAATGTAGACGTGGATCTCGTCAAATTAGATGCTTTTTTGCTACATTAACAGTAAAATTTGTTGTGGCTACAAAACTGATTGTAAAAGTAAATGTAACAGTTTAGTACAAAGTCCTAATTTTTATTTTTTTTTGTAACGTGACTTATTGTTAATTCTAATATATCGTAATATAAAACAAATTACGCCTGCGCGCAAAGAACACCCATAATGCAACTCCACTCAGTTAACATAATACATAAATACCCCATGTTTTTTTTTCTGCTGTGTAGTGACGAACAGCATAAATAAATCCCTTTTTTGCTATTCCAACATAAACTTTCTCTCCGTGTGGGCCCTAAAAATTCTGCGGGGCTTTAGCTACGGCGCTGGCAATGACTGTACTGCGGAAAATGCTTACACTAGTTTTATAAGTTCCCGTTGACTTTAAGCGCATTGTCAGTAGTTTTCGTTGTATTTTCATTGTAATTTTAAAAGTACATATTTATAAAAGAGTCAGACATAACAAAACGTGATATGCTTTTAAAATTTTAATCTTTATAAATCACAGAATTTCGCTTTGAACTGTTTTAAAAACATTTTTAGAGGGCGTAAAAATGTCAAAAGCAGTCATAACAAATGTTAGACTTTCATTTTGAAATTAATTAATATAATATTTAACACATGGAATTAAAACCAAATTAATATTATGATAAGAAAAATAAAATATGAATTAATTCAGTTTAGGCTTTTATTGGATTTGGGATCCATGTTAATTCAAGTTATTAACAATTCGGAACATGTTTATGAAATATATTAAAGCTCTGATGGAGATTTAACCATTAAATTGACGTTGTATTCGTACGGTTTAAAGGGTTCGTTCTGGTACCAAAATATTCTACTATTAATTGGAAAACACCATATTGGTTTTTAGGAAGATCTGAAACCGGAAACAGAATAGTAAATCAGCTGATAACTGACTGGTAAATGATACTGTTCTACCGGTATAATTTTCGTAAACACCTTACGTTACGCATCGTGTTATTATTTCGTCTGATAATCTTAACGACTAGCTCCATAATGATTGACGATATGATCCTTATAACATTAATAAGGATAATAAACATGTTTCGGATAATTAATGACTCACCTACTTATATTGTTTGAAACAAAGTCTTATTTCCATCCAGGACATACCTTACGTAACCACAAATTGGCCTAAAGAATCAAAACAAAATTTCCATAATTTATAAAGACCCAAAATCTATCAAAGTTGAACATTTTCATCACAAACGTCAACCCTATGTCAAAGTTCTCCATTAGGTATACTCTTTCCTTCTTTTTTAACATCAATAGTAGAAACAGAAACCTTTCTATCTGTCATTTCCAAAGGAAATTTAAAACTAATTTCACCGTTCTGTCCAAAAATAGCAGTAGCACTATCCAAAACTGTTTCCTGCGTCTGTGATCTTGATTTATCTTCATCTTTTTCTTCTTCAAAATAAAAATTAGGATCTGTCCTTTTAAAACAACAACGAATTATCGAAATAGTACCTACTAATATAACGAGAACACCCACAGATGTCACTATTATTATTATTATAAGTCCGTTTGTTTTAAAAAAGTTCATTAGTGTACCATCACTTGGATTTAATTCGTCAAGTTCACCACACCAACGAAGATCTGTTTCTTGAAGGGAAGATAATGTTCTTTCCAAAAGATATTTCGGTGAGGCACATTTTAAATTATTCAAATACGAACCAGTCGTCTTGTTAAGTCGATTTAACATAGGGACAATATTACACAGGTCGCAACCCCAAGGGTTTTCTTCGAGGTGTAATACAGCAATTCGTTCGAACTTAGTCATTAGTCTTTCGGAGAACCCAGAAAACTTATTTCTAGATAGATCAAGTTCTACTAAGTTAGGTAGTGTTTTAAATACCTCAATAGGAAAGTTGCTTAAATTATTCCCAGATAGATTTAAGTATTGTAGCCTTTGGTTACTAAATAAATCAACTGGAATTTCAGAAAATTTCATATCTGCCATAGAGATGTGTCTTATATTATTTCCTAAAGTTTGGAGAACACCTTTTATATCACTTAATGGCACTTTATTCCCAGAAATATATAATTTCTGTAAACTTTCTGCTATTGGATGAAAAACGACAGGTTCTAACCTATATAATTTATTATAACTTAAATCCAATTCTACCAACGTTGAAACGTTAAAAAATGCTGTATTTGTCACTTTTGCTAATCTGTTTCTGGCGAAAGAAACTTTTTGAAGTTCTTTTTGGACGATGAATGTTTTTTCTAATACCACAGAAAGACGGTTTCCATCTAGCCAGAGGTACTTTAATTTGCGGAGATCATGGAATTCGTCTTTTGGAAGAAAATGGAAGTCGTTTTCACCAAGATCTAGTGATGTTAGATGAGGAAGCAGGTTGTAAATTTGGGGGTTGATATTTCGAAGTCCACAACGACGACATTCCAGTACTTTTAATTCCTGAAACAAAAAGAAAAATATATTGGAAAGAATTATTAAATAAAAAATGTTTATCCGGTCAGCGTAAAAAAAAGTTTGCCGGTCCACGGTAAGTTTTGGCTAGAAAACCACTGGTTTAGTAGACTACTATAAAAAAAAACGCCCCTAACTTAGTGAAGAAATTAACCGAAAGCTGACAAGTTTACGAATATACGTGGAATATATTGAGATTGCATTTTTTAAATTTTACTTTTTCTGTGAAAAGAATTGATTTACCTATTATTTTATTCTTTTATTTATAAAAGTTATGTCTCTATGCTATGCGGATGATATGGTTGTGTTGGCAACAAAAGAAGAAAAAATGCAGGGAATGCTGAAAAGATTTGAAAAATACCTAACCAAGAAAAAACTCAATCAAAATGCAGCTAAATCCAAAAACATGCTGTTTCGAAAGGGAGGTGGAAGGGAGAAAGTAGAAAAATGAACATGGGGAGAAAATAAAATAGAAAAATTAAAGGAATATAAATACCTAGGGTACTAATTTAGAAGCAACGGAGGAACAGAGGCACATACCAGACTATTAAATAAGAAGGCCATGCTAGCCCTACCGCAAGTATGGAGTATTGGGGAACGGAAATTCAAAGAGGATTATAGAACTCGTAAGCTCATGTACGAAGCGTTGATAAAAAATATAATAATGTATGGAGCAGAAGAATGGGGATGGGCGGAACGAGAACATATAGAAAAAGTACAAATAAAATACTTGATGTTGGGAGTAGACACGAACACACCAACATACATTATACTGGAAGAGACGAAAATGAAGAAAATAAAAATAGAGGCAGTCAAAAAAGCTATAAAATATGAAGAAAATATAATTAATCACCCGGAAAAAGAAATTATTTATGAATGTTGGAGGGAAATGGAAAAACGGAATCAACAAGGAAAGCCACTATCAATATGGGAAAAGGAAAGGAAGGAAATGTACGAATATTGTGGCTACTCAACAACAGCGGTAACACTACAAAGAATGAATGGAGAAGAATTGGGGCACGAAGTAACAGAGCGAATGATCGACATACAACAAACAGAGCAAGATACAAAAATAAGAGAACCAAGATATAACAGAAAATATGGAAAGACCTGGATGGTGAGAAAACCACAGTATTTGACAGAAAAAGGCAGTAGAGAGAAGAAAAAGTGATAGCAAGATTTAGATGTGGAAATGAGGAGAGGGACAGTAATTTTTTGATGAAAGAGGAAGAAAGAACATGTAGAATGTACAGGTAAGGTAAGGAGACAATAGAACATTTGTTAGAAGAATGTGAAGAAATACGACACAGAACGGAAACGAGAAAGGAAATTTTGGATGAAACAGGAAGAGGGTATGAATGGATGAAAGAAGTGAAAAACAGATGGGAGGAAATTAAGGAAAAGAGTCAACGAAGACATTAACTAAAGGAAAATGAGAGTAGATTTTAAGCCGAAAGGCAAAAATTATAATTATTATTAAGTTAATTACTGTAAAATAAAATATAGTACATAATATTTAATAATAAAAATATCTATTTATCATCTTTTATTCCTAAAAAATAATCCTGAATCACTTGTTTTTTCTGTTCATGCCTGACGTATAATTTCGTATTTTAGAAGTGTCATTTTGTTCACATTCACATCGGTTACGACGTGACCCATCATGGTCCAGTAAATGAATGACTCGCACCCATCTCTAGTTTTTTAGATAAACCTACCAACTAAACAAATAACAAAGTTATGGATTACCTGTACGTCCATGAAAATTTGTGGATTAAGTTCAGCTAGACGATTTCCAGATAAGTTCAACTTTTGTAATTTGCTCATTCTTTCAAAAGCTCTTTCTACAAGTTCCCCAATTCTGTTTCTCGCTAAGGATAGTATCTTTAAATCAGTCAAATATTTAAAAATTCCAGAACTAAGACTTTCAATATTGTTATCATTTAAATATAGTTCTCTTAAATTAGCAAGTCCTCTAAAATTATGTTCTTGTATTTGGCTTATATTATTTTTCATTAAATTCAACACTTCCAACGTCTTTACACCCCAGAAAGAATGTTTCCCGATTTCTTGGATATGTGATGAAGTTATATGAAGTTCTTCCAAGTTTACCAACTTCTGGAAATTTGGAATGATGGTTAGATAATTTGGATTCTCTCCTCCGGATGTTATTTCTAAAACTTGAGTTGATACGTCGATTGAATTTACTGGAACTGGTCCTATAAGACCTCCTTGAAGACAAGATGTTTTTCGACGTCCATTTTCATCAAGACGACACGTACAGTCCAAAGGGCAAATTGCTTCAGTTGTGTAACACATTATGAAAAGTAGGATGAAGGTATTGGCTTGGAACATTCTGGAACAAAAGAAAACAAAATATTAGTTAACTTGAACTGGAAATAATCAAAAAATTGTATTTTATTAAACAAGCATATAATATAGGCATTAGTCAAATACAATATTGTGTAGAATCGGGAGGACAGCGAGGCTAAGATGCGACAACGAAGAGAGGAACAATAGGTACTGGGCAAAACCAGAGGACAAGCTCTGCAGAATGTGCAAGGAAGAAGAGGAAACCTTGGAGCATTTAGTTAAAAGTTGCAAGGCGACGGCAGTCTGAGAGGATGAGATAAAGGAACTGATGAGTGAGAAAGGCTAGGGAGAAAGATGGGCCAGAGAACTGGAAGCAAGAAAGGAGATCGGAGAGAGAAGCCGGCATAAGAATAAGAAGAAAGAGAGAGACACTGGAGGAAGAACAAACAATGAGATAAAAAATATTGAATTAGATGAGTTACGTCCATAAGTTAATACAGTTGATAGGTAATAGGATTCGGAAGATTATTCATTTCTACCAAAGTGTGTTTTATTCACTGCATTATATTTACATTTTTGAAAATTTAAAACGTTAATCGTAGAAATAAATTAATTATAACTAAATACTAAATTAATTATAACTGATCTAAACAAAATAAAACTATTATTACTGTGTAATATTCATCTTGGAAGACCCAAACAGTGGATTATTGCTTAGTTTCCGGTTCATATGAATAAATTTCTTTCACCTGTAACGATGTTGTGTACGGATTTTACAGTGCCTAGGTTGAATATTTTTAGCATTCTCTTGCACTAATCAACAAGAGCCCTTTTATCAGCTTTGGTTAAATTGCGGAATACATCGGGAACAGATCTTTTTCACAGCTAAATCTTCATACAAAATAGAATGTATTACAGTCTGCGATATGCCAAAGGATGCTTCTATCTCACGGTAAGTCAAATGCCGATCTTCTTCAATCATTTTGTGCACAGCATCGATATTTTTTCGAATTACAATTGATATTGGTTGACCTTCACGAGATTCATACACGACCACAACGAAATTCTGCAAACCAATTTTTCTTTCTTTTCTATTAAGTCTTTTCTGATGGTGCTTCATTACCAAAAGTTGTACGAAGCGAATCTATGCATTGTTGTTCAGTTAGGCCCTTACTAAAATCGTAAAAAAACATTTCAATGGCTTTGTGGTTTTCTTGGGTTTTGTGGATTAATGGATTCCTTCTATTTTGTTTTTTGAGGTTTTGTATTGCACTGATGGAGTCGATGCAAATGATTATTTTTTTATCTTCTCTAGCCTCTTCCTTTGCTATATGAGATGCCTTCCATAGACCATTTCTACTGTGTAAATCATTACCATATTCGGAAGATGGTATTTGTGGCTCTTATTGCCCACAATAATAGCTGCCCCGGTTCCATTTTCACTTTTGGAACCATCAGTGAAAATTTTTACTGCATAATTGTCGCATATCTCTAGAAAAGCTTCCTGGTATAGTTCGGAACAAGTGTCATTTTTGGTATATCGGGTAAGGTCTGTGTTGAATTGTGACGTTATTTATTTGATAATCAACTAAACTGAGATTAATTGAACTTATACCGTACGAAGAACAAGTACCTACTGTGTTAGCGTATGTATAAAAGTACGACACAATGCTAAAAATTTGAGTAATTGAACTATCGCTAAATAAAGGTTTTAATAAAAACTGAAAGGCAAACACATGTAACAGAATCCAACTGAAAAGCGTAGACCAAGATTTTACTGCAATATTTTATTCCTCGCTTTGTTATTTCTGTAAACTCGTTCGATCGTGAGTTTTGTTCACCATCCCTCCTCAACTTGATGATTCTAAGAGTAATTATTCAACTGTTCTTATTTTTGAAATTCTCAACGATTTATTAAGTCCTTTCTCCCTCTGTGCATTAAGAGGACGATTAAGCGAAGGCTAGTAATCCCAGAGTATTCTTAAACTTGCTTCCGTCCATTTCGTAGAAATAATTTACTTTGTATTAAATTCACTTAGAATAACAAATGATGAAACTTGAATCCGTATTTTAATGAAGAAGAAGAATAGAATGACATACAATTTGTTTTCTTTATCTATTTTTACTTTTAAATAAAGAAAAAGAAACAGACTACATAATGAATTGGTACAGAAAAAAAAAGGAAATATATCAAATCTCACTCTGCGTCAAGAATGCTTTCTTGCATATTGCAACATATTAAAACGACCAAAACCGAATGTAATTTACAGTAATAAAACATTGTAATATAGAACAGTGCTTCGCAACCGGTGTGCCACGAGACGATGCTAGGTGTGTGGTGTCTCAAAACGCTCAATAAAATACATTCTAGCTAACTTAATATTTTCTAACAGAGATATTATTTATTATGACCATGGAAACGTCACATATAAGTATGAAAATATATATACTTAGAAAAAATTTCGAAAATTTTTCAAAATTATTTCGTTTTATCAAAAAATATTTCAAATAAAACTTGTTTGCTATTGCTTTTATAGCAACTTTTGTTAAATACATTTTTTCGAAATATATTAAAATAACTTTTATGTCAGCTGCTCATCTCAGATTGGGAAGAAAACCTCCTCTGTCGAAGTACAGACGCAATCTAGTAACAAACGGAATACAACAGTATGAACGGACATGTATAGAGCGTGCCTTACTTGTACGCAATAAACGCAAATCAAGGCTCCAGATGCTGCGCAGAGTACTTACATTAATCTAGTCATATGTACATTAAAGCGCAATGCGCATGCCTAGTTATTATTCACTTAAATTAAGTATAGTTTGTATTTAATTTTAAAAGAAAGTATTTAAACAAACAGGTGTATTAAAATTAACTCAAAAATTCTTCTAAAATATAGTATGCTTACACTTAAATTAAAAAGAAGTATTTTTAAATTAAGAATACAAAATTTAAATACACCATTTTAGTACCCATTTTTCTCAGTACAGTCTCGTCGAAATTAGTGAAATATTTTTCTTTTAGTAGCGAAGTTTTGTCGATTTGACGGAGCTGTTATATACAGTAAAACGGAGATTCTGCACCAATTTTATTTGATTCTCAGAAAATATCTTAGTAGCGAACCACTTTTTCCGAGAGAGATAACGTTTGGGAAGTTATTTTATAAATATTTCCCGGTACCGGGAGTTGAATATGGTACCTTATGAACAGCTATCCACATAACCAACTGCGCTATAGTCGTTCCTTACATACAAAACACAAAATCAATGATTGCTTGATTATGTGTGAAAACGATTAAAGACCCAAGTGCACGTTATCCATAGATCAATAAATTCCAGTTCTAATTAATAAATATAATTCAAAAACCCACATATTTTACCACAGTAATCATATAAATTTATTCACATGATTGATAATCAGATGTTTAGCTCGGAATGTTGAAAATAACATTTTTATTTGAACTCCTAACAATATTTCCAATTAGTACGTGCGTGAGAGCGTAGGCATTCAACCTCAGGCCTTAACACACAACCCTGACATGATATTAGCGTGACTGTATTATCAAAACGCAACATAATCATGTTTACCGTGGTTTCTGATAAACTCTATTTCGATATTTCGAATACGAAACCCTTACAGCTATGTAGGGTTAAAGTGTTTGAAAATTATATCAAACGGTTTATTGCGATAATTATTTAGTGCGTTTGACGTATAGGTTATATTAATTCGCGCGTTAACTGATTTATGCCAGTTGAAACTGTTCTTCCTCCATGTTTAACTCGGTCCAGGTCATTGATTTCTCGACTAATTAGGGATACAGCTAAATTAATATGCAAAACATGTAGTGTTGTCAAAGAGAATTTTGGGAATAGAAACATAGTGGTCTTAATCATCAAATAACCATAGATAATTCAAATTTGACCAACTCATCTCATTTTCTAGAATGACAGATCATATATTTCAACATCTATGACAGGGTTTCCCAACCTGTACCCCATCAACCCCCGAACTTTACCGCTTCAACTTTAAAGAATCACATAGCATTCTGTTCAACGCATACAAACATAATAAACAAATATTTAAGGAAAATTATGGGAATATTCTAACAAACGAAAAACTATGGCAAATAACAGAACCAGAGCCAGTTAGCAAGACCATAAAAATTATAAAATGGAAATAGATAAGACGCACGGAAAACATAACAAGACAAGCTACAGAATATAACCCAAAGGGGAAACGAAAAATTGGAACGACAGACTCATGGAAAAGAAGTGTTAAAAGGGAACATGCCGAAATTGAAATGACCTGGGAAGAAATTAAAAGAAGAGCCAAGGATAGACAAAAGTTGAAAGGAATCGTGGAAAAAATATGTGAAAATGATAACACTGGTCAACACAATTTTTGCTTACATCTAAGACTTGTTTCTTACTAATTTGGTGCTGCTGAACTCAAATATCACGTTTTTGCGAATCACATCAGATTTTTGCTCTACAACAAATACATATTTTCGGTCAAATAATGCTTCTATCGTTTAATTTTAGACGTCAATACTGTAATTGGTATAAATTTGGCGAACAATAAGGACTAAATAATTAGAAAATATTCTTAAAATTTTATTTATAGTGAAAGAAAGAAAATGAGAACAGTTTTAATTAAATTTTAATGCATTGGAGTGTTAAAATAAAAATACAAAATAATTTAAGGATTAAATGGTCGTTTGTAAGATCTTCTGGAGTGCACCATTCCCGATAAGACTCTTTTAATACTCCAACAGTAGTCAGCCATCATGTGAGTATCCCACCTTTCTTGATAAAATCTCTCCATCTCTTTTAAATCCTGATGGAAACATTCACCCTGTTCATCACTAACATCTCCAAGATTGACAGGAAATTTGTCAAAATGACTGTTTAAAAAATGAAGTTTCACGCTCATGAAGCACCCCAAGATAATTTTTAATCAAATTTTCAACGACCTCCACATAGTTTTCGGCTTTTTTATTCCCAAGAAAACTTATGATAAGCGCCACGAAAGACTGCCATGCATTCTTCTCCATATCATCCATATGTACAGTGAAATGTGGATCATTCACTAATTTTCTAATTTGTGGTTCGTCAAAAATGTCAGCTTTTAGCTTCTCATTACTGAGACTTTGAAATGTTTCAGATACATATTTGAAACAGTCACCATCTTTGTTCAACGCTTTTACAAACTGCTTCATTAGACCCAGTTTAATATGAAGAGGGGGGGAAAAGGATTTTTGTTCGATCCACCAAAGGTTCGTGTATTATGTTTGGGTCTCCAACATTTAAATCTATTCTCATTGGCCAATTTTTCTGAGTCCAATACTTATCTCTCGCTCGGCTGTCCCACAAACACAAAAAACATGGATATTTTGTGAATCTACCTTGGTTGCAACCCCCGCCGTTGTAAAAAGGTCTATAAGAAGTACCTGCATGTAATGCGTTCCTACGAAATATATTAGACAACAAGAACGAAGTTGAAATTAAAGTAGACGTATATCAGAATGTGAAAAGGTGATAAAGTCAAAATACGATACAACAAAAATTTTACGTGATAGGCAGAAACTGTTAACATTTTTGAAATCAGCACCCCAAAATTAGGTAAAAACAAGTATCAGATCTAAGTCAGGAAAAAAAAGTATAAATTTGTTGACCAGTGTATTAGAAACACCAACTAAAATGAAAAGAAAAAGAAGATATAAAGTGTGCTGGTCTAGCCAAACAAACACTTTTCTATTGGCTATAGAAACGCATAGATGCGCGCCCTATGCTCCTCCAATCGGGAGCTAAAAGGATAGAAATAATCATAGTTCACTGTTACAACGATGCGACAAATAAAAAATCAGTACAAATCAATCATTTTGCATCAGCCCGTATGTATTAACTCTGTAGCAGATTTTGCGAAGACTATGGTATTATTGCCAGAGGTGTTAAACAGTTTTACACATTGCAAACATATAAGAAAAAACTTCTGTAAATATTAGTTTACACTTTAAATTCTAAATCTTGTTACTGGAATTGTAAACAAGATTTTCTAGCAAGATATCGCACTCTTGTCTATTACAGAACTGTCAACCGTTGGTTAAACTTTCTAAAAAACTTGAAAAACTTTCTAAACTTTTTTCTATCACATTTCTTTTTTTCTTTATTTCTTTCCCTAAATCATTTATATCTTACTTCCACACCCTCTTATATGTTATAACTCTTAAAAACTAAAACTAAGCGAAATTAAATAAAATCCACGATTCTCCGCCCAACATAGCGCTTGACTCAGTATATTACAGGTGTAATATGTGGCCGCCCGAGATTTTACGTGCCAGGAATAAGGTCTAATCTCGGCCCCTTACCTAGAATCACGTCCTCATATCTCAGGGCTGGCTCCAGGGAACAACTGATAAATACATTTGAATTGTTCTTAATACGTGAGGAAGGAAATAATATTAACACAACTCACGATAAATTTATAACAACTACAACTGTTGTCCAAATCGACCACATCAACTCTTGTACAGTAGTATACAATTTTTTCATATTTAGGGTTTTGTAAGTATGACCAAAAAACCCTTATACCGTCATTTTGTCGTCTGTCTGTCTGTCTGTCTGTCTGTCTGTCTGTTCGGTAAAAATTGTATCCAAACGGCTAAACCTAGGGAGTTGAAATTTGGCATGCTTATACAACTCTTTGACCCGCACATAGGAAAAATACTAAAACATCTAAAAAACATATCCCCCTAAAAATATAAATAAATATCTGCTCATCGAAAAAAAAAACATATATATATATTTTTTTTAAATTATGAGTACGGTATCAAATGAAAACCGGTGCGTGGATTAACGATAAAAATTAATTTTTTTCAAAATAAATTATTTAGACGCGATTTTTGCCAAAATTGCGCGAAAATTTTTTGTCTCACACCCTGTAGCTCGGATGGTTTAAACTAATAATCTAAAATATTTAAGTATTGTACATTTGTGTGAACCGGAATAGTACAACAGGAATTTTTGATCAGATTATGTTTTCGGAAAATAACGCATTTTTTGTGCAAAAAATGCGTTTTGTGTTTTTAACTAAAATATGTTAAATATTTAATTCGTTATGTCACACAGTAAATAAGTAAGCGCCCGTAGCGTAGTTCGTAGCGTCGTTACTTCGTCATTTCCAAACTACAATTCGATTCCTGTCAATTTTACTTTTTCTGTTTTTTTTTTGCATTTTTATTTTGTTTAAATTATTTTGTCAAAATTCTAGTTATATTTTGGTAAATGTTGCATTTAATTTTTAAAAGCGTAAATTTAATAACCAGTGGGAAGTGTTAATTCTATTATTGAATGTATACGAAATCAGAAGAGCGGAGCTTATGATTTAAGCAACCAGTGGAAGTCATAAGCGCAATTTTCAAAATATTATTGAAACTTGGTATATAAAAAAAAAAAAACTGCACATATTTAGAAGCTTAAATAATGGTATTTGGTATTCGAATTAAAATTCATAAAGAAATATTTTGACATAAAATTTGTTTTGGCTTCCCAAATAATCATCATTCACTTACTAAATACCTGCGAAATCCTGAAATGTGTGAAAATTCACACTTCACATCAATTTTTTACTTCACTGACCATTACGACCGATACGCTTCTGTCAAGTACAAATTTTCGAGCATATTTTAGACCAACGGGTGCGCGATATTGTTCAGATTAAGACCAAACATTTTTTTTTTTTTTGTTTCGTTTAAGGCTCTAGCAGTACTGATGCGATCTTAACGCAAAATATCGTCAAAATTAACGTTAATTTTGTACAAGCAACTTATATCAACTATTTTTTGCCTCCCCTTAATGAAAATTTTAAGATATTACAGAAGAAAGCAAGATCATTTTTTAATCCAAACAAAAGAACTGTACCTTTTCCAGCTAAGAGCCTCATACGGCTCTAGAGCCTCCAGTTATCTCTCCCCTGCTCACGAACATATAACTATTATCATATAGTCTATAAATTTAATCCGACAACCTCGTAATTTTAAGAAAATAATCCCAGTTTATTTATGTTGTTGAATTTTAATTTTCTCCATCTGATATTTGTAGTATGAAAATTAGAGTTTTATTAGTTAGTTTATGAGCTGAGTGTGAATTTGAAAATTACGTGATGCATTGAAAATGCTATGAAATATTACAGTAATGTATTTTGCATGTTTAATCCATATTATGTTTATAATTCTAAAAGCTTTGTTCAAAATATACGCCTTCTATTCTAAATTAATAAACTTGGAATACTGTTAAAACTACTATGAATTAATAAGACAGACAACACCTTATAGTCCCGCACCCCGCACTTGTAGGGGATTAAGTATGATAGAATTATCAGCAGATATCTGGTAATTTTTAGCGAATGTGAATAATTTCTTGGTTAGACTGGGCGGATGGTGAACGAATACAGATTTTGGATGTGCGGTTGCGGATCAGATGCGGATATAAAACACTTGTCCGCTTATCAGCACTTTACTCTTTAATCAATTCAATTCAATACCATTTTTATTTATAAATATCAGGTTTCGGAAAAAGTGGCGTTTTTTTAGTAAAATTAAATTGGTTTTGTTATAGTGTGAAAATGAATTTATTTAAACCAAATATGCTCCATTATTATCGACAACGTTTCGCCATTTTTCGGGTAGAGCCATGATGCCATCGATGAAGAACTTCTGTAGTTTCTGGTTGAAAAACTGAATCAAGTGGTTTTCTTTTAAAACCAGCTTAATTCCATTGAAAGAATTCTGCAGATATCAGAATAGGTGATAGTCAGATGGTGCTTTGTCTGGAATATGGTGGATGCAACAAAATTTCCCAACCAAGCTCTCGTAATTTTTGACGTCATCAAAGAAGTGTGTGGTCTTGCGTTGTCATGATGAAAGACAACACCTTTCCTATTATTCAATTCGGGTCTTTCAATTCCCTGGCGTAATCTCTCTAGTTGTCCACAATAGAATTGGGAATCAATCGTCTGACCAACTGGAAGCAGCTCATGGTGGACGATTCCCTTCCAATGCCACCACACACACAGCATCACCTTGTTGGCTTCGCGAACGCTTGTGACGGCTCACCATCCCTTATCCACGATCTTTTATGCTTCCGATTGTCGTACGTGATAAATTTTTCATCACCGGTTATGACACGTTTCAGAAATGGCTTGATTTCATTGCGCTTTAGCAGCGCATCGCAGATGTTAATTCGGTTTATCATGTTTTTCGCGCTCAACTCAAAAGAAACCCATATATCGAGCTTCTTTTTGTAGCCAGCTTTCCGTAAATGGAAACAGTTTTGTGGTCAATGCCTAGCTCCGTCCAATATCTACTGCTGATATGCCTATCATGCTGGACTTTTTCAAGAATTTCATCAGCATTTTCACTGATTGGACCAGAGCGTGAGTCATCTTTCACATTAAAATTACCAGAAGTAAAGCGAGAGAACCATTTCCGAGCAGCAGATTTTGAAGTACCTTCACCGTAAACAGCACACATTTTTTCATAAGCCTGCGCAGCGTTCTTCCGTTTGTCGTAATAATATTGCAAAATATAGCGCAATTTTTAATTATTTTTCTTCATTTTCAAACGCAAACAACTTTCCAACTGCACAAATTTTGATGTTTAGACACTCAAAGTAACGCTTGAACTGTCACCTTTCCAACGAGCGCTTAGTGGTGTCGCTGCGATCTGTGTTTTCTGAGTTATTTGCAATTGGCGCCGTCTATCGGCAAAAACGCCACGAACTTTTTACCAGACCTTATATATTACAGTTTAGTCTATATTTATAGTTACAATTCCCTTAATCATAATATTTAAAATAAAATAATTAATTCTACCTGTTGGCTTGAAATCTGTTTAACAGTTTCTGGATTTTTTTATTCTGTAGATTATTTTAGCTTTTCCTTCTCTAATTTTCAATGTTTTTAATTTTCTTGATTCTGATTTCTGATATCGCTCTTTGAATCATTTCGATTTGTTTATTAATTTTTTTTTTTCATTTTAAAAATATATATTTTTCGTTCATACTTATTTTTGAGATACTCAATAAATTTATTTATATTCATTTATTATTTCTTTTGATTTATTGCTTAATTTTGTATCAAATTTCGGTACCCATCTAAAGTCAGCGTCATTTCCACATTCACCCCTAATATACAAAATCAATTTTTTAATCTGCAAGCGACATTTTTTTTCTGTTTCATGTAATTAACGTTTAAAAATATAAAATTCGAACCGAAATGCTCTATCTATAGCAGCAGACAACACGTGAAATATAATTAAAAATTTAATATCATGTTTTAAAATAATTTGCCATGGTAACATAGGCAAGATAATGTAACTAACATGAAATTGTTGTTGTAAAAATTAAAATTAAATGACTGTTCATGTCGAAGGTCGTTAATTTTCTCTGTAACTGCATTTTTATTTTATTTTTGCGTGTGTTGGTACGACTGTATTGAAATATCAAAGAATCAATAGCCAATGCTGACAACTTTAGAACTCGATTATTGTAATCAGTCAGCTAAGGCAAACTTCAACGTCGGTTTGATTAATTTAAATATTTGTTATTTGAAAGTTGGTAATGTTAGTCAAACAGGGCCGTAACTAGCTTTTTCTGGGCAAGACTTTCAAATTGGGTCCCCCTTTAATAAAAAAAAAACAACAAAAAAACTTACCATGCATATACGATAGTTCTGAAGCTCCAGTACTTTCATTTTTTTTAGTTTGGTATAACAGTCTTAATAAATTAACACAAAATAATTATTCATTCAATTGTTTATGTCCGTAATTTTAATTTAATTTTATATTTATGAAAAAACAATAAATTAAAACATCATAAATTTATTTAAATTGTATTTTTCTTGCTTTTTTTTCCGCAAATCAATTAAATCATTAAAAATTATTTGTTGCAATATATCATGTTCAATAAATATAATTGACAAATTAGATAAATGCTCTTGTGAGAGGGTCGATTTTAAGTAATATTAATTAAGTTCATTTTACTAAAACTCCTCTCACAAGAAGTGGTGGTCACTGACAGGGTTAGAAATATTCAGCCGTATGAATAAAGTTGAAGTAAATGCTCATAAGTAGAAGGTAGAAGTAAAAGCATTTGCTTCGAGTAAAAGGTCTGAGTAAAAGCATTTGCTTCTTTTTATATGAATAATGATTACCTTTTACTTACAAGTCAATGCTTCTACCGGTGAGTAAAAGGTCAAGAGGATGTGTTTATGTTGAAACCTGAAAATCAGTATTTATCAAAATCATACTACTTCTTTCTGTTTGCTGTCAACTTGAAATTAGTCTATAAACACTATCAAAACTGTACTTATGCTGTACTGAGTTCCATGTTTGACATATCAGTTTATTTTTATTGGTGTAAAGTCATGTACAGATTCAGGGCACTTTACACCTACACTTGTGAACATTTCACTGGCATCACAAATTGCCCATACATTTAGCATAGGTTTTCCTTTACAATTGACATATTCATCTTCATGGATCTTCGGTTTTTCTATCCCTATATGTGTACAGTCAATGACACCAACTGCGGTTGGAAAACGGTATTTTCTTTGCCACATTTTTTTCGCCTCCACTAATAAATTTTGGGAAGTAAGAAATTAATCCAGTTGCCAGCTTGTGCAACTATTTGATCAACAACACTGCTGACAGTCAGTGATACTGTGGATTGCTCCACCCCAAGTTCCTCACCGATACTTCTTTGAAATCCAAGATCAGCTAGATATCTCAAAAACAAAAAAGTTACCTAAAAATTATTAGCTAAACACTCCATGTTCTCCTGTTCAAAACGAAACTTTTATGTCAGTACGACGTGATGAAGAACGATGCCTATAATGTTTCATATTTCTTAAATGCACAATATCCGCCATGGCAATTAGTTCACTACAACACTTTTTCACAAGAGAGTATATGAATATATAGATGCATGTTTTTAGAAGCATTTGCTTATAATTTAAAGTAAAAGGTCTGTTTATTCATAACCATTTACTTCTGTCTTGAGCAAAAGATCAATAAAAAAGTATTTGCTTCTTACTCATAAGTAGAAGGTTTTGCTTGCATTTTTATTCATATTGTTGGGAGGATTTGCTTCATAATTTGCAAGTAAAAGGTTATGCTTATTTTTATTCATACGGCCCATTATTAACGCAACAACGATGTTCTGGTACGTTTCGACTAATTCTAAATCGTGTATGGTCTGTAATAAATTTAGAAAAGTTGCATGTTTCAGATTTTGCATCAGTCCACATATTTGAAACTTAAAACTTTCAATCACAACCGAATTCATAACTATTCAAATCTTTATCATATTTGCTTGACAAATCGGCTGCCACCTTTTGAAATTCAATAACGCTCATTGATTCTAAAGACGAGCCAAAAAAATCTTCAAATATAATTGTTTATAACAGTCTGTTTCTGCAAGTAAAACGTCAAAAACGTTGTACATTTACATTGCAAACAATATCAAATTACCAAAAAAATACTACATTTGATGGTAAGACAAAATCCGGCTCGAAGGACCAGAAATGGAACAAGTTCTGTAAGTACGAAATGTTAATAAAATAATAATTCTGAAATGAACTGAAGTCTGAAAGATAATTTTCATACAAATTTCAACAGATAAAACAAAGATTAAATCCATAAAACAACTAGAACAGTCATTAATTTTAGTTATTGCTCTTTCTTAAAACTATTTTATTTATTGTTGAACTTTACTTAATCTCCTAACTCGTAGAAACAATTAAAATCTCTAGTATTATAAATATTTTAAACAGCAAACGTAAAATTAAAAGTTTATTCCCAAAATGTACTGTTTTATGATATCACATTAAATTTAATAATTAAAATGGAGGCTTAAAATCAAGATTAATTAAAACATTTATATTTGTCATTTGTAGTTCCGAATAATTAAATGTGGGATAGTTAATATTATTTTATATGATGAATAGTATTACCAACCGCATTTACCATCATTAAGTTGGTAAAACTGATTGTGAATTAGCGATTTCGAGTAATAAAATCGATTTGAAAACTACCAGAGTTGCTACTTAGTTTTGCCTATAACGAGGAAAACAAAGTTTATTTAAATATATTTATTGTTTTTTAAAATACTCACTTTCACCTTCAATGCCCTTTTCCAAGCGATGAAACCAATTCTGAAAGCACTGGGTCCATCGTACTGGTGTCATCTATTATTTTCGTAGACTTCAATCGCTTCTTCTGAGCTTTTAAATCTTAATTCCCGTATTTTATCATTTATAAAAGGGAAGAAGAAGAATTCACAAGGCAAAGGAGACTGTAAGGCAAATGAATAATTTCTTCCACTCATGAAGTGATCAGAAACTAGCTAGACCTGGCTGCTATATGTGGTTTTGTACTATCATGATGAAGGATTCACTTCCATATTAGAAAATGCTTAGGCTAAATGCCCGCTCAGCAATTATAATCCCTCAGCTGACGGTCTTGAAGAAATGGTTTGATTTCATTGCGTTTCAGCAGCGCAGATGTTAATTCGGTCTATCATGTTTTTCGCGCTCAACTCATGAGGAACCCATATATCGAGCTTCTTTTTGTAGCCAGCTTTCCGTAAATGGTTCAAAACAGTTTTGTGGTCAAAGCCTAGCTCTGTCCAATATCGACACTGCTGATATGCCTATCTTGCTGGACTTTTTCAAGAATTTCATCAGCTTTTTCACTGCGTCATCTTTCATATTAAAATTACCAGAACGAAAGCGAGCAAACCATTTCCGCGCAGCAGATTTTGATAAAGTACTTTCACCGCATAAATTTTTTTAAAAGCCTGCGCAGTGTTCTCTTTGTTGTAATAATATTGGAAAATATAGCGCAACTTTTCATTACTTTTCTCCATTTTCAAACGCAAAAAACTTTCCACTGCACAAATTTTGATGTTTAGACACTCAAAGTAACGCTCGAACTGTCACCTTTCCAACGAGTGCTTAGTGGTGTCGCTGCGATCTGTGTTTCCTGAAATATTTGCAATTGGCGCCGTCTATTGGCAAAAACGCCACGAACTTTTTCCCAGATCTGATTTAAAAGTGCCAAACCAGTCCGACCATGTTATATAATACACATTATTTTAACAGGCATGCAAAAGCAAAATAGAAAAACTAATATATAAAAATCGTGACTAAAGGCTGTTTATCGAATATTTCGATTAGAAAATTCGTCGCTTCACGACTCAAACGATGCTTGCGACAAAATCATGCCTTATGAAACTTGAGTTTTAATATAATATTATCCTAGTACCTTCCAAAAACAAGTTCAAAGATCTTCATCTACAGAATATAAAATAAAATTTTAACATTTACGCTGCCCACGCCATTTTGCCCATATACTGTATGTTTTTTAACTTAATTCACTTTTAAAAACTTTTACTCTTATACATTGAATTTTTCTGTGTGTGATATACGTTGGCCTACTAGATTTCCATCAAAAGTTCGTAAACATAGTTGTATTACAGTTTTTCATGAAAAGATTGGAATTTAATATCGCACCAAACATTTTATACTGAAAAATTTCTTAGAAAATTTTTATTTCTTTTTTAAAGTTAGAATTGAGTATTGATTTGGATACTATTTCATTTTATGAAAATATTTATTAATAAAAAACATAAATGATTAAATATGTGTACATATTTCAGGCCGTATAGTGTGTAAGTATTTTTCTGCAAGCCTCTTGCTTATCTCATTATTTCTACCTAGGCTAGCGGCCTTTTGTTTTATATTACAACAAATAGTATCTTAGTTGATTCTCCATAACCTACACTAACTGCAATCGCCTGAACCCAACCGAGTTGCAGATTAAAAATCGAATTATATGACTAAGGAATGACGTAGTTTAGGTTGTAAAGAATAAGCATTGAGTTGAACCTCTGTATATTATGTACTCTTGTGATGCCACGCAATTTTTAAACAAAATATAACTTTATAATGAGAATACATTTAACCGTAAAATTCCATTAAAAATTCTCACACAAAAGTACAAAATTAAAACATATTTACCAAGAGACCTGCATATATGCAGAGAACAATAAAGTTTTAATTTTTAAAATGAATACATTTTTCTATTTATTTTAATTTATATTTCCTTAACAAACAAAATAGTAAACCAGTGTTTATCAAATATAACTCAAAACAGTGGCAACAAACATGTGAATTATACAACCATCCATAATCTGTAACGAGGGACATATTTCACAGGGTTGCAAACTGTTGAAATCAAAAACTACCACATACTGCACACGGCAGGTTTATTACAAACATACAGATATTATTTATATGAAATTGGCAACACTGTAAATTTTGTGAAGAGGGAATATGTACAATTTATGACTTTAGATACCTATTTTGTTTTTTATGTTGGTATTATTTTGAAAATACTGATATTGGAAGCAAATGCGTTTAAAGAAATAAATAATTGATTCTTTTACTAGGATAAATTCGAATGTAAGTTATAATTTATTAATTGAAGTAATTCGTGAAGTTTCGAAAAATTATATATAACTCATCCTTACAGATGCATCTGCATTATTTAGGCGCAAATAGCCTTCTTTGGTGTGCCCCAAAAATAACTAACATCTGTATTAATTAAGAATTACAAAATTATAATTTTATTCCAAACAAAAATAAGTGAAATAATTTTTTGTATCCCCTTCATAAATTTCTGGGTACGCTACTGAGGATGTGTATATTTTAGCTCTCGTTTTGGCGCCCCTAACAGCGTGACGCCCTGGCCTGTGCCCCTCTCGCCCCTGTATTTCTCAGCTGCTCAATTCACTTTTTTTTACTTTTTTTTCCGAAAATGTCAAAATTTTAGGCCGTAACTCAAAACTGATCATATATTGTGATCTTAGGCTAAAAATATATAAGTATACCAATTTTCGAATAAAAATTTTAAAAAAAATTCTTCGAAAATTTTGAAAATTTTGGTCAAAATTTTTTGACTTCGATTTTAGCCAAAATATAGTTTTAGGCTAATTTTGGGGTGAGGATTATGAAAAAAATATTTAAAAAATTAATGCTTTCCTAGTTTTTGAGTTAGAGCTGATTTAGGTCAGTTTTTTGCCTATAATTCCAAAACTTTTGCCCAAACTTCAAAATGGACCAAATTTTCTTGATCTCTGACCCAAAATGCATATTTGTACCAATTTTCAATAAAATTGGAGACAAAAATTTTTTGCTTAAAAATCACGATTTTCTTAAGGGGTACCCCTTACGATTTTTTCGATTTTTGGCCATTTTCAAGGATTTTGGATTACTGCCCCTACAAAACTTAATAATATGTTTATTTAAGCCAATTTTTTTTCTTAGACTAAACAGTGTAGTAGAATTTAAAAATTTCAAGCCACATATTTATATCCCTAACCATTTTTTTGTTAGCAATTTTCAAAATTTTCAAAAAAAAATTCAAAAAAATGAAAAAACTTCAAAAAATATTTTTGTTTCAAAATCTGGTTACAAGTAAATTAGGACCTCAAGATTTCAAAAATTTCAACCGCAGGTCTTTATTGCATTTCGTTTTTGAGATAGATCCATGCGAAGATGAATATTTCTATAAATCATGCCATATTAAAATTTGTTATAATTTTAAAATACGCAAAACGAGTAAGGCCTCAAATTTTTTGTAGACTTAATAAACTACGAGGAATTCAAAAATTCTAGCGTCAGGCTGTTTTCTCTAACCGTTTTTGAGTTGTGATTTTTTTAAACTCAGAGTTTTCACACATTATGTAAATTATGCCATAAAAAAAATTGTCACAATCTCAAAACGCATTAAACGATTAAAGCCCCAATTTTTTTCTAGACTAAATAAACTACAAGGAATCCAAAAATTTCAACCGCTAGTCGCTATCTCTAACCATGTTTGAGTTGTGATTTTTTTAAATTTTACAATTTTCACAAATTATGTAGATTATGCCATTCAAAAATTGTCATTATCTCAAAACGTTTTAAACAATTAAAGCCCCAATTTTTCTCTAGACCAGTGGTTCCCAACCTTTTTTATTTGCGGAGCCCTTTTTAGAATCAATTTCTGCGACGGAGCCCCTAGGCCTACCCTATGTCTTACAAATTAATGGGGGTAGATTTTTTAGTTAATATAAATTCACTTTTCTCTTTCACAGCTCACATATTGATAGATAGACAGATTTTTATAAAATGAAGCAAATAATCAAAATACACGCAGATTATTCAAACAAAAATGCATCTTGCCGATCACATTCCAGCTAATCATCGAGTTATCATAAACCGGCTAGAGTCAGAAATCACTTGGACATACATACAACTCGGCCAGTTTTCTTTCAGAATGTCATTTCCAGTTTTATTATTTTGATTCTGTTTTTTTCTAATACTTTTGGTTTTATTCAATTTTTATTTATTTTATTTCCTGCAACGGTTGCGGAGCCCCTGAGAAGTGCACGCGGAGCACTTAGGGCTCCTCGGAGCACAGGGAACGCTGCCCTATAGTATCATGAGTTCTGATATCGTTAGAGTAAAAAATATATAAAATCCACAATTTTTATTTAAACATTAATTAAAATAGCTAAGCATTAAAATAATTGAAACCAAAACCTTTTTAAAATAGTTGTTAAACAAACAAAAATCCTGGCCAACCAAAAAAAAACTAAAAAAATATTTAATGTAAAAACATGGTTCAACTCTATATTCCGTTGTTATAGCATGCAAAAAACATATGAATATCAAAACGGTTTGAATTTTGCAACAGTACAATTTTTCCGTTCATGAACTTTTAAATTGGTTTATTCAGATATTCGCATCGATATTTAGAGAAAAATGTGTTATATTTAATGTTTACATATCATTAGGAAACATGGTATTTCCCCTGCGGTGGGAAATGTGTTGGAAAAATAACAATTGTGTGCGTTCACGCTGGGGAAAACGCAAGATTCTCTTCGATAAAAAATGAATGAAATTCTATAATTACTCCTGAGATCCAAAGATACATTATAATTACTTTTTTGATTACAAGTCTGACGTGTCAAGACGAATGGAGTGTAAAAATATTAGTGACTTGCTGGTGTATCTGTTACTGTTAAACCATCCCTCCCTCTGCCTCTCTGCTTTCCCTTACCTATCAACCAACTATCTACATACCTCTTGACGATTTTTTAGTTTGTTTATAAAAACACTAGGTTATTACCCGTCAACAATGACGGATTTACAGTAAGTACATTAAACCATTACAATATGCTTACTTCTATATTGGACTCATCAGATCAAATGATTTTCGCTCATTCATCAGGTGTTCAATGTCCAATTTAAATGTATTTTATCCCACTCAAGGCGAAGTTTTTTGTGTCGCTCGGTCAACAATTTCGGCGAGCTTTTCTTCCATGCAAATTAGAACTAATATTCTAATTGTTCTAGAAGAAACTTTAACTTCTCTATGCTCCCACAGATCACTAGCCACCTCTTTTGACGATATTGAGCGTTTACGAAGAGCACTTCTGTTTATAAAACGATCATCTCTGGAAGTGGTTGCATGATTTCTTCCGGTTTTTGGTCTGTTTTCGTAATGATACGTTATTTTTAGAGCTATTTTTCAGAAAACGCGTTTGTAATGCACGTGTATAACTGTTCAAAAATAATATACCGGTACAACACATATATATATAGCTTATATACAAGTATATTTCAATATATGTATCAAAGATATTCGTCACGAGTCCTTTCTCTAAGAGTATAAAGCAGCTGATATCGATATTAAAGCCACATGCGCACAAAAGCGATACAACGCCACATACATACGATAGGCGCGAAAAAACAAATAATAGGTACTAGTATTAAAATGAGTATATCTCAGTCAATTTTGCTCCGATTAACTTGAAATTTTAATGGGATACTCTTGAAGATATATACAATCGAATAAGCCAATAAAAAAAATTGAAAAAAAATCATCAAAAATACCATACCCCCCCCCCCCCCTTAAATAAGCACAAGTTTTTTTTTGCATTAACAATTCAGGAGCAACAAAAATTATGTTGAAGTCCGTATGAGACCTGCGTACTTCCAGTTTATCTCTTCCTCCGTCTTACAGATAACATCATAAATGTCTCCCCTAACCATGAGTCCCGTATGAGCCATTGGTTTAGGGTGACCATTCGTTCCGCATTTTGATTTGTTGTCCCCAGGGCCGAATTTTGCTCTGTACTTATATTTGGGAGGTGAAGACCTTTTTTTTGCTCTTTACTTATATTTGGGAGGTGAGGACCTTTTTTCTGTTTGCTCTTCACTTATATTTCGGAAGTGACGACCTTTTTTTTGATCCGTCCCGCGTTGCCGTCTAAAGAAAATGGTCACCCTACATTGGTTAGGACTTCATGTTGCTCACAAGATGGTCCATGGTCAAAAGAGAAATAAATTCTTTAGGTTGCTGGTGATCCATATTTAGTGCGATTTGGAAAATCCATCGCGGGCCGGTAAAATCAAGTTTCGAGCCGGATTCAGCCAAGGTCATAGGTTGCATCTACCTATTTTACAGTGTCATTTCGAGAAATTTTGGATCACATCTTATATTATCCCAAATATATCGTCCATAGTTGTTTTATCTCATCGTACCCTTGATTTGAGAAGTATCTTTTTTCATGAATGGATATTCTAAATCCAATATATTTTTGTATAAGGTTATATTTTATATTCGGTAGCTAGTATAAGAGGGAGATAGCCAATGTAGGTCATCTACCCTCTATTTCAGACATTGATGGATGAACAGTTTTACGCTATACTCCACTAAGGATTTTTGTTGATTTTTACAAAATTTTAAGCAAAATTTTTGTAATGGATCACCTGAAATTATAAAAGTAATCTTTCATAAGTGATAAACACAATAAAAACTAGAAAATTTTAAAGGAAAGCCAATAAAAATGTCTAGAAAATGCAGTGGCGTACAATTAAAAGGTAGATATTATACAATATAAGTCGTGGTATGTGCTGCTTCAAAATATCTTGAACCGAATATACATTATCTACTATTTTGGTTATCGTACATATATAATTAGCAAGTGTGTGTATGTGATCTGGGTAACATTGTGACGTCATTTTTCTTAAGTTCTCGGCCTAACTGGGGACTCTTGAGGTCTCTTGATTGACAGGTATTTTGCAGATTTATTCTCTAAGAATCTACGAATATAATTACATATAGAAATGTGTAGGATTTTGTAGGCATAAACAAGAAACTCTAGATACTCCTATATGATTTTACCGATATGAACAATATTTTGCAGATTTACTCTCTAAGAAACTGCGAATAAAATAACATATAGAAATGTCTAGGGTTTCGTAGGCATAAACAGGAAACTCTAGACACTTCTATATTCTTTGACTGATAGCAACAATATTTTGCAGATTTTTTCTCTTAGAATCTACGAATATAATTACATACAGAAATGTCTAGGGTTTCGTAGGCATAAACAAGAAACTCTAGACACTCCTATATCCTATGATCGATATGAAAAATATTTTGCAGATTTATTTTATAAGAATCTGCGGACAAAATAACATACAGAAATGTGAGGACCTTTTTTTTGCTCTTCACTTGGATTTGGGAGGTGAGGACCTTTTTTTTGCTCTTCATTTGGATTTGAAAGGTGAGGACCTTTTTTTTTGCTCTTCACTTGGATTTGCGAGGTGAGGACCTTATTTTTTTTTTGCTCTTCACTTGGATTTGGAAGGTGAGGACCTTTTTATTGCTTTTCACTTGGATTTGGGAGGTAAGGACCTTATTTTTTTTGCTCTTCACTTGGATTTGGAAGTTGAGAACCTTTTTTTTGCTCTTCGCCTAGGTTTGGGAAGTGATTTTTTTTTTCTTTTCGTAATATTTATGGTTTTGCGTTTAAAGTCAAGAAATTTTTTTTAGGGGCCCACTTTTTTTTGTGTTTCAGGCCCCCCTAACCCTTAATCCGGCCCTGACCGTGAAGCCGGATTATGCGTTGTCCAAACACCCATAAATAATAATCACTTAGTGCAAAACTTTGTGAACATGATCATAAAATAGACCAAATTTTTCCAATCCAGTTTTGATTGAATTTTTGATGGTGCTTTACCTTAAAGAAAACTTTCATCAAACTACTGAGACCCTCTTGGAATATAATCTATACACATACACACATAATCTATAAACTATGCTATACTAAACTAAATTTATATTAACAAAGCACTATAGAGAGAAACAATTATTGGACAATGGGATACGCAGATGACCTGACTCTGATGGCAGAGAATGAGCAGGGACTAAAGAGGATGATGGTCAGAGCGGACAAGTACTTTAGAAGAAAAAAACTGGAGGTAAACAGAGATAAAACGAAGGTGATGGTGTTTGGAAAGGGGGGAGGAAAGAGAAAGAAGATAAGATGGGAATGGTCAGGGACAGAAATTGAAGAGGTAAAGAGTATGAAGTACCTCGGATATGTTCTAACGAGGAACAACAGAGCAGAGCAGCATGTTAGAGAAAGGGTGAAGAAAGCAAGAATGGTTATGGGGAAGCTATGGAGCATAGGAGAGAGGAGGTTTGACGACGATATCAGGTGGAGAATGAAATTGTTTGACGGG
This sequence comes from Liopterus haemorrhoidalis, assembly GCA_963971575.1. Classification (NCBI taxonomy): domain Eukaryota; kingdom Metazoa; phylum Arthropoda; class Insecta; order Coleoptera; family Dytiscidae; genus Liopterus; species Liopterus haemorrhoidalis. Next base: position 1,635,858 of record OZ020623.1, on the reverse strand, counting down.
ATTGTGAAGAGTATCCTCATGTACGGAGTAGAGATCTGGGGATGGAAAGAATGGGAGATAGTAGAAAGGGTACAAGAGGGATACATGAGATGGATTATGGGATTAGACAGAACGACACCAGGATATATAGTGAGAGAGGAAATGAAGAGGGAAAAGCTGAGAGTAGGAGCCGGGGCGAGGGCGGCGAAGTATGAGGAGAAAATCAGGAGGGACGAAAGAAGGAAGATAATAAGAGAATGCTGGGAAGAAAGAATGAAGGAAGAACAAAAAGGTAAACTGTCGGAATGGGGAGAAACAAGGAAAGAGTACTATTGGAGATGTGGGATGGACATAAGGGAAGCTGAGCGAAAGAGAAATGAAGGAAGAAACATAGTAGAAGAATTGAGAAGGAGAGACAAGGAGGTACAGGAGCAGGAAAGAACAGTAAGAATAGATAATTCAAGGAATGTGAAAAGGTATAGGGAGATAAGGACGGTAGGAATACCTAAATATTTGAAAGGGAGGAGAGGAAAGGCAGGGGGCAGAGTTAGAAGGATTGCCAGATTAAGATGCGGAAATGAAGAACGGAGTAGTAGGTATTGGGCAAAACCGGAGGATAGGGTATGCAGAATGTGTAGAGAGGAGGAAGAATCCTTGGAACATCTTACAAAAAGATGTGGAAAGATGACAAAATGGGAGGGAGAGATAAAGGAGCTGTTGAGTGAAGAAGGAAAGGGAGAAAGGTGGGCGAGAGTACTCGAGGAAAGAAGGAAGGAATGCGGAGAGGTAAGACAGAACTGAGTACAGGAAGGAAGAAAGAGGCAATGGAGGAGGAAAGAAAAGAGGGAAGAGAAGCGAAGAAAGAGGGGAAGAAGAACTGGAGGCAAGAAGGAAGGAGACCGGAGACGGAAGCCGAAAAGAGATTACGAAGAAAGAGATGAACACCGGAGGTAGAAGGTAGAAGAAGAAGAAGAAGAAAGAAAATCATAAAATTATATTATATTATTTTATTTTATTATATTATTATGATTATTTTTTCTCATGTAATAGTTAAAACCCTATACGCCGCAAGGCTTAGGGGAAATAAAGAATTATATATATAGAGAGAAACAAATCTGGAATAGTAGGTAACAACAAGTAACAACAGGATTAGCAGATGATGGAAACACTATCTGTTTATCAGATAATCCTGTTGTAAGCAACCATTCTAGATTTGTTTCGCAGTTGGTAATCATGCGACAAATAGATGTGAAAGGAAATTTCTAGATTTGGAAAACTAGACAACAAAGAATTGTTATTAAACTTTATTATTGTATTAGTAAAGTAAAAGAACACCTATTTTACTTAATATAACTCTTAAAATACAATTTTTTTTTAATCAAATGGTCACGAAAATTTTCTTAAGCCAACCCTTAAAATACAATTTTTTATTTATTCTAATTTCCACCAAAATGTACTTAATCAAACCATTAAAATATTTTTTTTTCAAAAGACCACGCAATTTAATTTATGCCAACTTGTTAAATAATTATTTTTTATTTTAAACAAAAGAAGACTGTAGCTCTTATAGTTATGGCCCCAGTTGTCAAAAGCCCCAATTGTCAAAAGCCCCGATTGTGAAAGGCCCGAATTCTCCATCGCCCCAGTTGTTAATGGCCCCTGTTGTGAAAAGCCCCAATTGTGAACGGTCCGAATTGTCCATCGCCCCAGTTGTTAATGGCCCCAGTTGTGAAAAGCCCCAATTGTGAACGGCCCGAATTGTCTTACAGCCCCAGTTGTCATGTGTGGGGGCATTTCTAAGATCGGTCGAAACGTCAAGGTTGGCTAAGTGAATTTAAATAATTTCATTTGTACTTCATGGGTCTTACTTTGAAAGGTCCTCCACATAGTGGATTCCAAGACTTGCGAGCGGTTCAAGTCTGAAAACCTAAAGGATCCGCCGGTTGGTTGCTTAGACTCTTTATTAGAGGAATAAGGGTCTTTGAATTAAAGTTTGCATTTTACTTAATCTAAGTTTAATGTTTATTTAACATCGAAGGTTATTAATTACATTAGAACTTACAATTTAATGCTGGCTGTAAAATCCCATGAGAGACACTCAAACACAAAACCTCTCAATCACCGTATTCACCTCACAAGCCGCTAAACACCTCACAACACCCACGGTGTTTAACCCGTTAAAGAGGTTCGTTTATTTCATTTAAAACTGTCCTCAACACTTCCAGATTACTTCTGGTTTACCCACTACAAACTACCGGGTTTCTCTACAAAAAATACTTGGGAGGTTCATTCACGGTGACGGTTTATTCATCACTGCTTTGTCTCTCACAAGATTTTTCCAACTCTTTTCTTAAACTAATAATCTGATCTCTGATCCCATTTTTTTTTTTTTTTTTCGTTGTAAAAATCAGCTCTCCACATTAACAACAAACCCTTTTATAAACTTATCTTTCTATGAACAATAATTTATAAACCCAAGTAATTAATTTTGACTCTAATTACTACGCGGTCCATATCACTGAAAATATATTGTCGCCTATCAGCATCTGTGTAAACATTTGACCATTGCTATTTGATCTAAACAATAACGTTCTTTCAAACTAATCATATAACATACGACTGTAAATCACTGCGTATCTTTTTAATGCTTAACTAGAAAAATATATGATATCTCAACTAATCTTTAAGAATGTTTATCTTAAAATAAATTAGTTTTTATTTTTGAATAATTTGAATACTTTTTAACTAATTGAATAATTTTAGTTTAAATAATAATGAAATTTTATTACCACTCCCACACATGGAACCCTGTACATTAAGTCGAATATTGTGCAAATTACACTTGTCTATGTAATATGGTACTTATAAAGCTAATGTGATGGGCATTAACCCCCTTACCAGTCTCTTCGTACGCCATTGTTCATAATAGATCAAAATATATGAAGGAGCAGCTATTTAACTCCATTTTGTTGCGATAGAAAGACTATTATGGAAATCAGAAATGTGCTGATGGTATCAAATTACAGGAGAAGATATTTTTATCATTATCACGTTCTAGAGTGACAATAAATTTGATTTATCCATTCGTAAGGGATGCCCAAAATGGTATTATAATTTTATTTTATTTTCCAAAGAACACTTATGATTATAATAAGAGTAGACATCAATGAAGAATTCCTTTGATACTTTCCGATTTTATGATTTTCTCTGAAAATTTTCTCTTAGCTTTTCCGTTTTTCCCGTTCACATTTTCTCGCTTTTCAACGCTGTTTTCCGTTGCCTGACTCTGTCAGGAACGTTTGTACTTTAAAATTTCGTTGATTTATGACTTCTTATAAAGAAAGTTGTCGTCTTTAAAGCAACGGAATACGTTTAATACATTCCGGTTAATGTGATCCTTTGTACCGGGTTATATTGGTTTCACCAAAGATTTATATTCAGATATGGTTCACTGTTTTAAAACTTTAAACAAGGCAATATAGTCATTCGTGTATAGATTTATTAGCCTTCTTTTATTCCGTATGCTTCCGAAACTTGGCAGTCATAACTATTTTGTAGCAATAGAAAAATATTTTGCAAAAGATGCTATTAATGCAATAACTAATAACTTTTATTTCAGACCTTTCTTGATAAGTATCTATTTTTTCTTACTTATACGTAACATTTCCATGGTCATGATAAATAATCAGTAGTATGAATAAAGTTGAAGTAAATGCTCATAAGTAGAAGGTAGAAGTAAAAGCATTTGCTTCGAGTAAAAGGTTGGAGTAAAAGTATTTGCTTCTTTTCATATGAATAATGATTACCTTTTACTTACAAGTCAATGCTTCTACTGGTGAGTAAAAGGTCAAGAGGATGTGTTTATGTTGAAACCTGAAAATCAGTATTTATCAAAATCGTACTACTTCTTTCTGATTGCTGTCAACTTGAAATTAGTCTATAAACACTACCAAAACTGTACTAGTGCTGTACTGAGTTCCATGTTTGACATATCAGTTTATTTTTATTGGTGTAAAGTCATGTACAGATTCAGGGCACTTTACACCTACACTTGTGAACATTTCACTGGCATCACAAATTGCTTATACATTTAGCATAGGTTTTCCTTTACGATTGACATATTCATCTTCATGGATCTTCGTTTTTTCTATCCCTATATGTGTACAGTCAATGACACCAACTGCGGTTGGAAAACGGTATTTTCTTTGCCACATTTTTTTCGCCTCCACTAATATATTTTGGGAAGTAAGTAATTTAATCCAGTTGCCAGCTTGTGTAACTATTTGATCAACAACACTGCTGACAGTCAGTGATACTGTGGATTGCTCCACCCCAAGTTCCTCACCGATACTTCTTTGAAATCCAAGATCAGCTAGATATCTCAACAAACAAAAAGTTACCTAAAAATTATTAGCTAAACACTCCATGTTCTCCTGTTCAAAACTTTTATGTCAGTACGACGTGATGAAGAACGATGCCTATAATGTTTCATATTTCTTAAAAGCACAATATCCACCATGGCAATTAGTTCACTACAACACTTTTTCACAAGTGAGTATATGAATATATAGATACATGTTTTTCGAAGCATTTGCTTATAATTTAAAGTAAAAGTTCTGTTTTATTCATAACCATTTACTTCTGTCTTGAGCAAAAGATCAACAAAAAAGTATTTGCTTCTTACTCATAAGTAGAAGGTTTTGTTTGCATTTTTATTCATATTGTTGGGAGGATTTGCTTCATAATTTGCAAGTAAAAGTTTATACTTATTTTTATTCATACGGCCCATTGTCTCTGTTAGAAAATATTAGGCCAAGTTATTTCTACTCTGCTGCTAGAATATTTTTTATGCAAGTACTTTGTAATGGCGGTCGGTTCTGTGGTGGCCACAGCTGATTTTTTTAAACAGACTTCTATTTAAACGTCTAAGTCCGTCTAATGGCATTGCTAGGGACTGAATATTGAAAATACAAAATACAAAATTTTTAATAATTGATTTTAGAAGTGCTCATGCAAATTTTTAATTGGCAATATGAGATGTTCTGAGATACCAGGTCTTAGAGCAGATCACAAATATATATTCAATAGAGTAAAAATTATTTTAACAATATTATTTTAAGACTTTGTTCGAACTGGTTATGTTATAAAAATATTGACAAATGTAAGAATCATAACGGAAAAGAACGAAATAAGATTTTTATAATAATATTAACCGATTGCATGGATTCAGTTTTTACTGACAGCGTTCTTTTATCGTTTTTTCTTTATTAGATTATATATGTCCATCAAGGTCTCTCTTTTGATACAAATAGATGAAAAGAAATATCTGAAGAAAAGAGGATTATTTCCTAAGAGAACTGCACAAAAAACTCAAATGATTTATAATGTTACCAGACATGTTAACTTAAAAAAGATATCTTTATATATGTAATATAGATGTCCCATAGTTATGGTTAAAATTTTCGTCAAAATTTTGTTGACTCCGATTTTAACTAAAATATAGTTTTAGGCTAATTTTTGGGTGAGGATTATGAAAAAAATATTTAAAAAATTCATGCTTTCCTATTTTTTGAGTTAGAGCTGATTTAGGTCAGTTTTTTGCCTATAATTCCAAAACTTTTGCCCAAACTTCAAAATGGACCAAATTTTCTTGATCTCTGACTAAAAATGCATATTTGTACCAATTTTCAATAAAATTGGAGACAAAAATTTTTTAGTTCAAAATCACGATTTTTTTAAGGTCTACCCCTTACGATTTTTTCGATTTTTGGCCATTTTCAAGGATTTTGGATTACTGCCCCTACAAAACTTAATAATATGTTTATTTAAGCCCAATTTTTTTCTTAGACTAAACAGTGTAGTAGAATTTTAAAATTTCAAACCACATATTTATATCCTTAACCATGTTTTAGATAGCAATTTTCAAAATTTTCAAAAAAAAATTAAAAAAAATGAAAAAACTTCAAAAAAATTTTTTGTTTCAAAATCTGGTTACTAGTAAATAAGGACCTCAAGATTTCAAAAATTTCAACCGCAGGTCTTTATTGCATTTCGTTTTTGAGATATATCCATGCGAAGATGAATATTTCTATAAATCACGCCATATTAAAATTTGTTATAATTTAAAAATACGCAAAACGAGTAAGGCCTCAAATTTTTTCTAGACTTAATAAACTACGAGAAATTCAAAAATTCTATCGTCAGGCTGTTTTCTCTAACCGTTTCTGAGTTGTGATTTTTTTAAATTTTCACAAACTATGTAAATTATGCCATAAAAAAAATTGTCACAATCTCAAAACGCATTAAACGATTAAAGCCCCAATTTTTTTCTAGACTAAATAAACTACAAAGAATCCAAAAATTTCAACCGCTGGTCGCTATCTATAACCATTTTTGAGTTGTGATTTTTTTTATTTTACAATTTTCACAAATAATGTAAATTATGCCATTGAAAAATTTGTCATCATCCCAAAACGCATTAAACGATTAAAGCCCCAATTTTTCCCCAAAAAAAAAAAAAAAATTAAATTGTTGTATCGTTTATTTTAATCTCTGACTTCGTTTTACATTATTTATTTATTTATTTATATTTCAACACATTGTTTTTTATATCATGACCCGTTTTTATCTATCTCACCATTACACTTAATCACTATTATCTCAGGTATGGTTTACTATGTTATACTTATATTATATTCATTTATTCATATACGATGTACACTTATTCTGATTTTCCTTTATGTAGCAGCTCTGATGAAGGAATAAACTATTCCGAAACTGGTCAGCTGTAGATAGTTGTTTTTATTTATGTCCGATACCCGTACAACCTTTCCACTTTAATATTTTCGTGGTTTATTTCGTTATTGAACATCCTCGAATCAATTGATTAAAACATGTTTTTCTGTTATTAATATTTCCTTTACGATATCTGTAAATTTTTCGATATTCTCGGAGGTAAAATTGAGCATTTTCCCAATCAGTTATCCACGTGGTATCGGTGGAGAAAAGCAATTTAACTCACAACTTTAGATATCAACATTTTCAACTCAATTTTGTCGATAAAATGTTTTCGTGTTAGTAAAGTATCATTTTTATATCGGTATGACACGAAATATTCAAGATATAAGCATTTTAAAATAGTTCCTTTATACATAATAGACGAATTATTACACTATTTATTGTATGGTGTTCTAGAGAGGAGGTTTTATAATAGCTTTGTGTTCAAACATTAAAGAACGTCTTAAGAATGGATAAATCTTTAAGATAATATTCAACCCACTGGAATTATTACCTGCTATACTATCTAGGAAAATAATGGGCTGTTACTATGGGCACTGTGTTACTTCACAGATGATGTGGTGCAACCACAGACATTATACAAGGTGTCTCAAAAGAAATCTTATATTTATTTAGCTTACTGCGTGAACGCAACGTATCCGAGGGGCGCGGGGGTTATGTCAATCGGTAGCCTGGCTCTTGCGAATTTAGTCGCTATGGAGCGTTTCTCGGGAGCAGACCGCGCGTTATGCGTGCGAGAGTTTTACAAAAACGGTGATTCGGCGACTGTAGCGCGTAGAAAATTCTGCAGTATTCGAGGTTTTCGCCACTTAAATGATGCGCCAAGCATTCCTCTCATTCGACATTGGGTTAAAAAGTTTGAAGAGACTGGTACAACGCTGGATAAATCAAAATCCGGGCGACCTAGGTCATCAAGAACGGTAGAAAACGTGGAGAATGTTAATCAGTCTGTTCGTGACGACTCGAACCTTTCAATTTGGAAGCGCGCAAGTGCTTTAAATGTGCATAGATCATCATTACATCGCATTATGCACAAAGACCTAAAGCTGCACCCCTACAAAATTCAATTGGTGCAAGAATTAAAGCCCCAAGATGCCAGTCAGAGGCTTAATTTCGTAAATCAGGTGATTGAGTGATTTTCAACGTTTACCAACATTTTGTTTTCGGATGAAGCTCATTTTCATCTTAATGGCCACGTAAATAAGCAGAACTGCCGCTACTGGAGTGCAACGAATCCGAAACGCAAACATCAGAAACCCCTACATTCGCCTAAAGTGACCGTATGGGCTGCGATGTCGGCGCGGGGAATTATCGGCCCTTATAGAAGCAATAGATAAATTCATAGAAAATAGACAACTAACCAAGAGAGAAAGAAATGCAGCCTACACCATATATGGTAGAAGGCTTTTATATATATATATATATATATATATAATTTAATATACATTTTATTTCCTATAAAATCATAATCTAATTCTGTAAGGTCCGTTGGGGTAACTGGGAAATGATTTTACATCGTGACCTTCAAGTTGGTGACGCTTAAACCGCAAGAAGCTCATGCTTTTTTTGAAATATTTTGTAGATATATTTAACTATGTTTACTCTGTTAGATAGGATGTTTCAAAATCAGATTGTATGATTTTAAGTTCATAAGAAAATTAAATGTTTTATTTTAATTTAATAGATGTTTGTCAGATCTGCAAGGTCTGTGATATTAATAGCAACGAACGGAGCTGCTAGTTCATAGGTTTTCTCGGGATTCAACCATAATTTGACTCCCTAGATCAGGTGTCGGCAACTCTTCAGTGACAAAGAACCAAATCTATATTGAAAACAAAAACAATAACATGGAAGAGCCACTGAAAATATATGTTATATTTTAAAAAAAAAAACGTAAAAATTGTTATTAATATATAATGTATAAATAAATTAATATTTACTTATACATTTAGTTTGTGATACCTATTGCACTTGCCAGTATATTACAATATAATAATTTTTTTACTGGGACGATTGCTACTTGCATAGTGTTCGATAAGACTTCAATATTTGGTAAATATTCAGTAATCTTTAACTTAAGGTAGCACTCAAGTTTCAGGTCAATAAGATTACTTCTTAACTGACTATTAATTTCATATGTGAAAAGACTTGCTCACAGTAATGTGTGGATCCAAAAATTGTCAGTAGTCCAAAAGCATAATTTTTTAAATGATTGAACGATTCTGGAAAACGATTCCAAGTTTCGAAAACAACTTTATCTACATCTTGGAGATTGCTAATTTCCACTTATGCTGGACAAAATGAACTTTTCTCAATCTAAACTTTCCAGTTCAGAATTAAGTTTTAAGAATATATTATTCCATAAATCTTTGGATTTCAAATCCAATAATTGTAGTTCAAATTGTACCTGATTAATCAATGGGAATGGTGATAAATGTAATTGCTGCATATCTGCTTGAATAGGTTTTGCCAAAAGAGCTAGTTTAGCTTTATATTTTCTAATCTCTTTAAATCTTTCTCCAAAAGCTTCTTGCATGTTAACAATAGTTTGTGCAAAAAAAATTACATTAACGGCGTTGTTATTGTCCTTAAGTTTTTGAAAATTAATAAAATGTTTCTGCACGTATATCATTCATCAGAAATTACTTCTTCTAAAAGGGAATATGCAGCAACTCTGGGAATTACCGGCCGTGAATTGCACCGTAAAACATCCTGAACAATACAAAACTTGTATAGTATAGACAGAAAGTTGAAAATTAAAAAATAAATTATATTAAAATAAAAACCAGCCAATTTTCAAAGAGCTACAATATTTTCTAAAAGAGCCGCAGGTTGCCGACCCCTTCCCTAGATATATAAATAAATAGCATAATTACAATAGGCGTACATATGTGCATATGTTTAGAAATGTAAGATGACTGATCCTTCTGTTTCCATTGTTTATTTTTTATTTCTCGTACTATACTTTAAGTTATTTTTGATATTGCACAATGAAACAAGATGAAACTTTGAACTAGATTCGGAACAGTTGTATTAATTTAGCCAAGCTGAAATACCAGTAGGCCGCAGGATAAGATCCGCTTTGTGGTGGTCAGTTAGCTGTAACACCGCAAGCTAATGTATACCCTGATAACCCTAACTGTGTTAAAGGATTTTTACAGAAAATAACACGGTGTAATTCAAGAATTTATTATTGAGACGTAGAAAATTCGTATTTCGACAAGATGTAATTGGCTAATTGGACACAAACAGAATCAGAAATGTCTTGTTAGGCCTTGGTTACTACTTCATTCACACATCTTGGATACTGTTCAGGATTTTATCACATTCACAATATCTTGCCCTATTAAATTACGTTTTGTTTATGAAGCGCCCGCTTAGAACGTACCACTTAATATTTTTCATTTTTTATTCCAAATTATATTTTATTTCCATTTAATTATAATTTTTACCATTTTTATCGAATTTAAATAAATATTCATTTTATAGACAAAACATATTTAGAACCACTATATATTTTATTCCTACAATATATTACCAGAATAATATTCCTTTTACAATAATATTTTCTATAATATTATACAATACTATATTACAATATTATCGTATTTATTTAAACTTATTTTTGATTTTATTTAAATAAACATTTTATTTAAATATAACTTGTTTAGAACCGCTGATATGTCAGTTACTAATTTCATTCCGATCAGCGCAAGCGACCAAATATGCAACGATATCTTAATTCATTAATATTTTTCCGATCAAGGTGAGAAGACGTGATTTTGATTTTATATTCGTGTTATAGTTTAAAATAAGTTAAATTTAATCAGGATTCCCTGAATTTTGTTAATTGTTAATTAATATATATAAGGGTATATTAATTATTAAATTTATATCTTGTTAACACTATTTTTTCTGGAGTTTTCCCTCCAGAGTTCTTTTGTGCTTAAATTCCGTTATTGGGGCAGTAATTTATTAATTACTGCAGGTTTGTTATTAATTTCCTAAATTTTAGTTAAAACAGTCTATTTTAAATTAATTTCAAATTTTTTATTGAGTGACGTCACCTGTCGCTCCAACTCAGAACGAACGCGTGTTTCACCGTTTGTACCTGTCGTTCGTTCTGTTTAAATAATTTTTTATTTGTTAAATTTAGTCAAATATATTTGTTTTAAATTCACTAGTAGATCTGTACCCATTTCTCAACATTTTGCGTTGAGAAATTATTTAAATTCATCCTTTTTTTGTAGATTTTGATATAAAAATTTTCTTTAAATTTAGAATCACGATTTTTTATGAATTTGTTCTGGGATTAATTTACAGTGTAACCGACCGTATTCACCGCTGCGCTTACCGCTATTAATTGTTGCAGTTCGCAACAATTAAAATTATTTTTTTGGACAAATTTTTTTTTTTTTCAGTTATTTTTTGATAATATTTTTTTATTATGATTTATTATTCCTGGCAACGCTACACAATCTATCATTATTACTTTTTACACTGTAAATTTCCCAAAACCTTTTCTCTCTTATTCAATTTTATTGGCAACGCATTTGCACCAAGAACCTGACCTTATTTTTCTATAATAATAAATTCTCCCGTCCGCGCACTGCGCATTTATAATTTTTGACATTTCAAAGTCAACCCTTGTGTATCGTCGTGTACTCCTACCCTACCTGGATCGGGAACGGGCGCCACATTTTATATAAAAATAATCAACTAGGGCTTGGATCATTATTACATGCGTTTGAAGTGACCACTGTTTTATCGAGTTCAAGTGAATATTTTTAATCGCATTATAGTTAAAAAACATGAACTCATTGAGGCAAAAAGGAGTCAAATTATATTGCCCCATTCACAAGGACAGTCGCAGATGAAAATTTAAAAAGAAAAATGGAGTGTTCAAGAAAAGTTGTGCAAATTATCATCAAAAGGTTCCAAGAGAATGATACTTATGAAAACAGACAGACAACTCGACGAAAACGTGCAACCACTTAAGATGATCGTTTTATAAAGAGAAGTGCTCTTTGTAAACGCTCAATATTGTCAAAAGAGGTGGCTGGTGATCTGTGGGAGCATAGAGAAGTTAAAGTTTCTTCTAGAACAATTAGAAGATGTCTAGTGGAATCTAATTTACATGGAAGAAAAGCTCTCGGAAATCCACTGTTGACTGAGCCACACAAGAAACTTCGCCTTGAGTGGGTCAAAAGACATTTATATTGGACACCTGATGAATGGGCAAAAATCATTTGGTCTAATGAGTCCAATATAGAACTACGCTATTTGATTGAATGAAATTATTTTTTTGTCGGCCGAAAAGGATTATCGCCCGGGCCTGCACGGTGATTGCACTTATTTGGTCATTCCACTCCTCTTAGACAAGTATATTTCACTTGTCAATTAAATCTATAATTCTATTTCTTTATAGACGGTCATTGTGGTTTTAATCCTCATTTAAGGATTCATTTTTCAATATTTATTTTACAGTGTTAGCGTTGCTCTTTTAATAATAGAAGATAATTGACAGCTGATGAAAAATGGCAACATTGCATTAATAACTGATTAAACATAATATCAAGCTGACAGTTGTTTTTCTAACAAATCATGGCAATGGTGTTAGTGCTTTTTAATTGTGTACTCGATTCGCAGAGCTATCTACTCGTTTCTAATTTGAAATAAAGTATAGGTGTTATGATCCTATTATTATTATTAATTCACTGAATATCCATGGACCATTTTGATGGCTGCATTTTGTGGCAATATCCAAGAAAGTTCGCCGACCACTGTTCTAAAGAATCGATGTTGACAGATTGTGTGGAAAGTAATATGATGGTATAAATTTTATGAAGATTAAAGGCAGTGTGAAAGCTTGTGCTTTATGAATAACGGGACACAAAGATATAAGTGAAACAGCTTTAACCATCGATTTACAATAAAGCTGAGCTTAATTACATCGTCCCTACATAATTTACAAGTTATTGTTGATACCATTCACGTAGGCAGGGTAATAACAATCATTATTCACCATTGACTTTCCCCACAATTATTCTATTCACTGCATCACCCACTAAAACATTACATTTCCTCTAAACTCCTTGTTTTATCACATCTCTCTTCTTCCTTATGAGCAGCTTTACGAGGAAGAGTTATTCGAATGGATAGGTGTCATAAAAGTATAAGTCAATTTAGGATTTTATGACTACAATTCCAATTGCCGATATAATATTTGTCCCAAGAGGTCCTTTGGGAATTTGTTGGGTAATATTGCAGTAAATTGAACATGGATTAATCGATTTTAAGCGAAAATACGGTTTTTAACTTCTTTTTTGAACATAAATATAAATATATTGCCAATAGCTTTTATTTACGACAACGAATGAGGAATAAGATACTATTAAGGGGAAGCACAACAGTATAGTTTTACAATTTTTTTCTACAATCTGACAAAATATTAGTAACAATCTATACATTTAAATCCACTACAATTTTTTATGTATCTAATAGCATATTACTGACCGCCAACATATATAAGGGAGGTATTGTGTTCATACCGATTTTGACATTTCGAGATTTCGATGGATCTCCACGAATTGAGGTCCCTACATAACGCTTTGACTATTGTTTAGCATGATGTCTGTCGGTCTGCCTGTTCGTCTGTCCGTCTGTCTGTCTGTCCGTCCGTCTGTCTGTGTACATTGCAGAGCAAATTCAGTTAAAGAATTTTTATGAAACTTCATATTTAAGCTTCTGCCATCAATGGCACGAGTTGATCAACTTTTGGTAAAAATGTTTGACGAGAAAATGGGAGTTTACTCGTGTCGATTTTAAGATTTTTGCGAATATTTCATAACAGAAAAATATTCAGAAAAAAATTATTAAACAAAAGTTGCTATAAAAACAATAACTATAGTCGGATTGCTGATAGGTGACTGTTACATGTATGTATCAAGTAGTGCATTCATATAATAATCTAGTTACCATTTTTCAGCGATTTTAAAAATGTTTTTTGTTATTCGTCTTAACTGTCAGTAATTAATATTAATTAAAATATGGCTTGCGGCCAATTATTAAATTCACAAACTTTAATTTTAAATCTGCTGGAATAAACAACAAATTATAATCCAAAATTTACGTATGAGTATAAATTTTTTCCTTATTTATAATTATTACCTTAAAAATAATAATTTTGTTTGTTTGCTGTAAATTTATCTTCGCGCTCTAATTAGTAAAGATATCTACGAATCAAGCTGTTTCTTTTTAATGCTTTGTTTTTTATTCAAATAATTTTGAAGGTTAGTTGTCAACTTGGGTCACTATACGTTACTATGGGTATGCAAATTATTATAATGATATAGACAGAGAAAGCATATAGTATTGAATATCGATATTTGTAGCAACGAACAGTCACTTATCAGCAATCCGACTATAACAACTTTTGATAAAACGAAAAATTTACTAATAACATATGAAAAATTATGTCCACACAAGTGGTTTAGGAGCAGATCGTGGTTTTGTGAAGGCTTGGCAATTGGACAAAACAAATTAAGGCCTTTCAAAAGTATCCAGTAATTAATAATATGTTTTGATAATTTTTTTGAGGCATTTCATCATTTGAGGCCTGGCTCTATTCCGCCTCACCTAAGAGCCGGCCATGCTAGTGGAAATATTAAGTTCATTTTCCAATTGAAATCAGTAAAATAAGTGTGTTTCTCAAAAAAGATTTAATTTTTGGCCGGTACTAGATGATAAAAAATAACTGTTTTTGAGATGGTCGTCCAAAAGCATTATTATACGAAAAATATTTAAAATATTTGAGAAACGTAAAATCTGCATGATAACGTAGGAATTTGTTTCACATCTGTAACTTTTAACACATGTTCGAAAAATTTTCCATGAGTTTTTTACGTTAATATGATACCAAATTGAAGTTGAATTAATCGATTTTAAGCTAAAATATAGGTCGTTTTTTAAGTCTTTTTTTACATGGATTAAATTGTTCTGTGTAGCTATTAGGTATTGGGTTGTATCAGTGTTGTATAGCTCTATTCGTATTTGCTGTAATAGGTTTTTTTACCAGATTTTTAAATCCTCGGTTTAAATTTCATCCGCTGGGGCTCTAACATTTTCGATTTGCCTGGTAATTTATTGGTAACATATTTCATTATAATAAAGGAATATAGAATGCAAATTATATATTTGTATCATTTATATTTAGCCAGAAGCATTTAACTATTGGAAAAAATATCCAAATTTCATCAAATAGCAATTTTGAAATTGATGTATTTTTAACGCAATATCAACAGCTTAGCCCGAGCGTTTGTTAAACTAACACTAAGGATATATTCTTATCTTTTGTGGTTAAAAAGATTTGGATAAAAATGATGGTTAAAAAGTATTGTTTTAACTAGGAGTTAAAATTTTAACCTTGTAATCGGGTAGTAATCCAAAATCCTTGAAAATGGCAAAAAATCGAAAAAATCGTAAGGGGTATACCTTAAAAAAATCGTGATTTTGAAGTAAAAATTTTTTGTCTCCAATTTTATTGAAAATTGGTACAAACATGCATTTTTTGTCAGAGATCAAGAAAATTTGGTCCATTTTGAAGTTTGGGCAAAAGTTTTGGAATTTTAGGCAAAAAACTGACCTAAATCAGCTCTAACTCAAAAACTAGAAAAGCATGAATTTTTTAAATATTTTTTTCATAATCCTCACCCCAAAATTAGCCTTAAACTATATTTTGACTAAAATCGGAGTCAAAAAAATTTTGACCAAAATTTTGAAAATTTTGGTAGAATTTTTTTTTTGAGTTTTGTTCGAAAATTGGTATACTTATATATTTTTAGCTTTAGATCACAAATATATGGTTAGTTTTGAGTTACGGTCTAAAATTTTGACATTTTCGGCAAAAAAAGTAAAAAAAAAGACCACAAAAAGGCTCAGAACCGATGAAATGTTAGGCTGCTTCTTTTTTTAACCTTTTACCTATATATAATGTTTTTGGTACTTAGTCTTTCGACCATATTAACTAGCTTCGAATTTATTTTCATTTACTATACAAATTCACCGGGATTCAAACCCGTTTCCCCTGGTCTAGCAGTCAACGCGGTCCTACATTACCTAATTTCATTTTACACAGCTTTAGCAAAAACTTGTGTTCAGCGTATAATCTTACCATTTGATTCTCAATATCGCTCTAAAGCCTGTAATACATGATGCGATTTCTCGTTTTGAATCTCGTACGATTTATCGTACAAGAATTATTGTATCGTGTACTACAGGATTTTCGTACGAGATCTTGTACGATATTGAAAACCATCCAATATTTATGCTCCAGACCTAAAATATTGTATAGAAATGAACAGATATCGACGCAGTAGATTATTGCGCATAGTCACGTGACCGATACCGTTAGGAATAATTATCGTACGATAAATCGTACGGGATTCAAAACGAGAAATCGCATCATGTATTACAGGCTTTAGGCATCTTTGGTGGAATCGTTCTCGAGTTTTAATACACCGTCTATAGAGACACCTTGATTCAAGTACAGGAAGTACAACTGTTTTGTACACCATTATTCTTGTTTTAATCAGTAAATCTCGGCAGCTTCATATAGATGTTCTTAGAACACCGAACATAGTTTACATAGGACTGTGTGAAATAGATATAAATTTGTTTATCGATTCTCTGTCGATCAATGGACATTTAAATTCTTGTGAACTAAGCCATAGGTACATCTCATTACTTGTTCCTGGAGTAATATATTTCTGTATTTTCAAGATTTCTATAATTATGTTTTGATAATGTTCTCTCGGAGAACTGCCATCTAACAGTATTTATTTAAACCAGAATCTTCTTTTTCTAACTTAACGTTGTCGATTGTTTATCCATGATCTTCTTATGTTTACATTTCACTGATGAAGATTTGAAAGTCAGAGTCGGCTTCCTGGATTAAGGGGATGTGTATAAATTATACAAATTTTCAACCAGAAAATTCTTCGACTAAAAAGTTTATGAATTAATTGGCATATTAATGAAACAGAAATTCATTTAATCACTTTTTTTAATTAAGTTGTGTCATCAAACAAAGATTTTCTTCCCTAAGTATATAAATATTTATATTTAGGGTTAAAAATTTGTTTAAGGTTTGTTAATTTGATTATAAGCTATGGAAACTTTTAAAATTTACAATCTGATTTGCGTAATGTATTTTCTTACAACATCAATATGGTACTACGCCTGTGGCGTCTGTTACGGGCACACCAGCTAGCATGCTATGTAAACGATGAAAATTCCAAAAATTCACAGGTCCACATCTATCTCTAACCGTTTTAGAGGTAAAAATATTTTAAATATTCTTAAATGCATTTCGTAGATGCGTTTCCTTGCATCAAGTTCAATTTTCCAACCACGACTAAATCTTCCCTTAAGCCTTGTATTAAAAACTTTAAAATTATCTTTAAGTTCGCGATAATCCACTCGGTAATAAGTTAATAAAAATAGATAAAGTTCTAGGAGTATTAAATAAACATTCTTTATTGTTTTAGATTAAATTTATAAAGTATAAGAGCACTAGAATGAAAATTCTTTGCTTTAAATCAATTTTCCGTTTAGTTATGCAAGGAAATGTTCTGGAAAATACTAAGAAAAATATATCTCATACCTTTGTGAGGAAATAAATTAGAATTTATATTTCTATTTTTGAAATGATGAAACGAATAATAATATAAATCACAGTATGTCGTAATAAATATGTATTTATACCGGTTCAGAATGTACAGTAAGTCTTACTGTGGATAAAGTACAAGGTAACAGATGCGACCATAGTTCTTGCATAGATATATCTTACCTATGGAGTAATATGGAATATCTACGAAGCGTCTCCATATCATTTAGTAGCAGTAAAGCAGATAAAATAAATAAATAAATAAATAAAACAGTTGTGGCCGGCTTAAACTGGATCGCTTAAATCTAAACGCTAGTTTAGTGCAACGCATTGTTTAAAATCATGGCAGTAGGCCATGTTTATGTACGATTATCAGGTGATATGATTCTATCCAAACCGCAGACGAGCATAATATAACATCCCACCACACCATACTAGACTAGACGAGGAACAATTTAGGAGAGCAGCCGATACTTGACTTTGGTTCGTACGGTTGTAAGCCCCGGACTAAGTCCGTGATTATTTATAAAAAAAAAAGAAAAATAATAATAATAATAGTACTAGTCGTGACGATGGCGTTATCCGAGTTTAATAACCCAAACGTGTATTATAATAATTAGTAATAGTTCTGCCTATACAATTTTATAAATATACAATTTCACAAAATAAACATGTGAAAATTAATAATATTAGTGCAATAATCTAGACACAGTTGTATGGTGGTATTAAATTGTCAAATTGTAATATATGTTAATGTAAATCGTAATTAATTTCACTAATTTTTTCTTAGTTTTGCATTCAATTTTTGTATTTGTAATTGACGAATTGATGGTACTGAGAACTCTAATGAATTCATTGGATCATCGGTGCACCGTTGGCATTCGGTTCATCTATATATCGGTTCATCTATATATTCGGTTCATATATATATTCGCACTGCTTTACCCCACCATTGCACACTATATTAATCCCCTCATGATTAAAAAACAAGTATTTGTAAGTTGGGACAACTATAGTGCATAATATCAGAACTTTAGTGAAGAGTATTATCCTAATGTGTCTTCCATGTCGGGCTCTGTTGGCTTAGAAATCCCTTCATCCTTTTCTACCCTCTCCCTCCGCCTATCCAACAAACCAGCCATTGTTACTAAATATCAACTATATTGGAATTTAGATCAATATATTTAGTTTACAATATTAGTTTACTGAGTTTGTATACAATAATGCTAGAGAATCTGCTAGTGCATTATAGAAATTTTAACATAAAATAAAGCAAAAGTCTAATGCTCTGTTGCATAATTATCATAAAACTAAATTAAAACTCATAAATGCGTAGCAACGAACTGCGTTGCTATGTATTTTTGGGTTTTATGTCTGACATATAGTTAAAAAAAAAACATATTAAATATTAAATAAATTGTTAATTACACAGCCCAACAGACATTTTGGTGCCTGCGAATTAACTGTCTCTAGGTAATTTTTGGGCACAGAATCCAAAACAGTCGTCAGATTTGGTCTATCAGATCTAGTTTTTGAGATACGCTATATTGGCTTCTTTTACAATAAAATATCTTATTTCTTAACTTGCGTATTTTCACGTTATTACTGTTACTATTTGCTCCAACTGCCAGTTACAAACACAATAGAGACAAAGTAAGGTATTTATTTCACAAAGTAGATAAATATACATTCATCACTTATCATTTAAAAATGTTCTTTTGTACGACTTTCTAGCATGGAGTTTACCAGAACAGTCATTCCGAAGACTCCAACAGTAGGCCATCATGTGGCTATCGTATCTTCCTTGATATCTATCTTCCATAGTTTTATGTCCTGATGGAATCTTTCACTAAAATCACCTAGGTTTTCTGGTAAATGGTCATAATACAACCGAGTATATTAAAGTTGGAAAGCATATTTTCCACTAATTCTCTGCATTATGATTTCCAAGAAAATTTTGTACTACTTGAATAAATGAACTCCAAGAATTAAATTCAATCTCTTTCATTGATGCGGTTGGATTTGATTGTGGATCTTCAGTAGGTTGCCTTATCTGAAGACCATCAAATATTCTGGTAGTTTTTCAGAGTTAATCCCAGGAAACTTACGTGTCAAGTAGCCTATACAAAGTCCATCTCGATTTAAAACCTTCAAAAATTGCTACATAAGCCCAAACTTGATATGCAAGGGTGAAAATATAATTTTCTCTTTCGCAACCAAAGGTTCGTTGACAACGTTTTGTTTTTTTTGAATTATGATATTTCTTAATGGAAATCACCCAATTTCTGTTAACCCAGTGCTGATCCTTAGCTCTGCTGTCCCAAAGACATAAAAAACAAGGATATTTTGTAGCACTTTGCTGTCCAAGGAGGAAGTTTACTGTTTTTAGATAAAAAACTAAAATCAATTAGTCTGTATCTCAAAAACTAGAGCTGCTACGAAAAAGAGTATTTTTGGAATCAGCACATCAAAAATATCCAAAATCAGTTCTTACTTTTCCGGCACCAGGATAAAACCAGTGGCGAAGGAAGACATCCGCTAGACTTGCCCTCCCATAAAAAAAATTATAAAAAAAATACATATTTTTTTTTTTAATTTAGAAAAAGATTACATAAATCTTCAAAAATACATCAAATTATGTCCTATACAATTTTTTGTCCAAGGCTTGGTTTACTACTTACGAATTTTTTAAAATTTTAAATTTTAATAACTTCCGTTTCCGGTTTTGGATTTTAATAAAAAACAATAAGGTTCTTCACAATTATTAGGAGAATTTTTTAGTACCAGAACGAACTCTTTAAGTTAAACTTTGAGTTATCGTGTATACACACAGACACACAGACACACACACATACGGAGGGCACTTCGAATATAGGTTTGGGGGATTCCCTGGACCATGAAACGTGGTCATCAGTCAAAATCTCGACATCGAAAATTTTCGCGATTACAATACTTGCCCCTTATATATTAAGGTCGGGCAAGTAAAAATATTTTGTTGGGCGGTGTTATTTATAAATCTGTTTGTTAATTATGTTACAGATTTGTTTGCTAATTATTTATTAATCTGTTTACTTAAACTATTTACTATATGATCAATTTTGCGAGATGTTTTTTTCTTAATCTTCCCGGTCCGTGTATCTTATATTTAGGCTATTTGCCGGTCTGTGAATAGTAAAGGTTGAGAGTCAATGGTCTACGTATTAAATTAAAATGATGCTTTGTACCCTTTTATTTCTACCAATTTAGTAAACATCATTCATATTAAAAATATATTATCTATTATTATCTATTGATTTTATTGGCCCTAAAGCAAATATAAAACTAAAAAAACTCTTTTTTGTTATTTTGACATTAGCATCAGATATAAAACTCAATTTTGAAAACAGGTTAGGATAAATTTTTGTGGTATCAGTTTTCGGTTTAGCGGGATTTTTTGCATTTCCGTTGTGGCATTTTACTGTTTCTGATAAAGGTTTTAAAATATAGTTAAAATAAAAAAGAGAAAATGGGAGATGGACTAATCCAAAACTAGATGTGTCGGGTTAAATTTATGTCAGATTAAATCACATGAAGTTATATAGTATCCATAGTTACCCTTCATCAGCAGGCTGTTCCCTACACATAGTTTATATTTCTAATTAAACTATGTGTTACTTGTTTTAAAATCAAATATCGACAACAAAGGCTTCAAATTACAAGAATAAATTTGAAAAAGCTCGTTCTTATTTTGTACAATAGAGGTAGTTACAATAGGTGGTACAGCACATAATTCTGTAATGTAAAGTATATTCATAAATAACGTTATATATCCTGGTAAAATATAATGCTTATATATAGTACTACACCCTGTAGAGTAATAAAGTAATAACTTATTATTCTGCTATTTATTAACGTCAAGTAAAACAGTATATGGGTAAAAATATAAGATGCTGCTTACGATATAAATTTCATATTCTTGAAATCTGCCTCTTATTTAGGTTTGATATGACCAAGAAATCCTTATACCGTCATTTATTTTGCTGTCTGTTTATCAGTAGGGTAAAAATTGCGACGAAATTACTAAACCTATAGAGTTGAAATTCGGAATGCATTTTACACAGAACGTTTATTAATGATTGATAGGCGTTTGAATTTAGCACGTTGCCATGCTAATAATTGTCATCTGTATATGACGCACATTGTCATAAACGTAGATTAGTGTTTCTTAACCAAAATAAGAATAAGTGGTAACTAAATCCTAGAAGAATGCCGAAAAGTGAGGGAAAGAAATACCAAAACAAATTGGAGGATTGAGAGAAGGAAATACTACGAGAGGAATGGATACGGATTAGAAGAAATAAAGAGGATGCAAGAAGAAAGAGGGGATTTCCTGCAGATGCTGGCGGAAAGGGATAGAGAAGTCAAGACCAAAAGCGACAAAACAGGATCGACAACGAGGTACAACAAATACTACCACAAGATACAAGTTACAACCTTACCGGAGTACCTGAACAAAAATAATAAGCACCAAAATCTCATAGCGAGATTCAGATGCGGGAATGAGGCAACAGACAACCAGTTCCGGAAGAGAGAAGAAGAGCGGATGCTCTTCTACTTGCAACGCTGCTCGGAAATAGGGGTCGCCCTGACTGGAAAAGGTTCTTGGGGAATCTGGAAGTGGAATAAAATGGATGAGGAAGGTGAAGAAAATGAGAGAAACTCTCGCCCAGCAGCCAGAAGACTGATAATGTCCATTAAAAAAAACAAACAAACAAACGAAGCCGAAAGGCATGAATAAAGATTTGTACTACTACTATACATTTCAGCGGTAAAAACACTAGTGACTGGAGCTAGGTGGTATTACCATGTTTTTCGTCCCATAACCATTGCTGCCCCAGTTTCAGAACCAATTTTGAGCAATGCGTGTAAAATGCCACATACTTCCGAAACTGTACCATGATTTTTAAATACTTCTTCTAGTAGACTATCGGGCTGGTTAGTTAGCCTAGTTCAGTGTTAAATCTACTCGTTTCTAGTAACCATGGTGCAATAGTTGTGAAACTTTCTTGTTGGATATTTGTGAAAGTCACATTTGTTGAGAATATCATCTTTTGTGATCGTTTTTTATTCTGAATTCTTCATTTAGGTTTCTATTTCAGTGGTCGTAGCTTGAATAATTTTTTAATTTTCTTGTTTAATTGTTTCTAATTTATTGTCATACCAGACCTTTTGCATCCTTATTATTAATTCATGCAATTAATTGTTTTGTAGATAATACAAAGTTTTTAGTGTTTAAAATAATTAAATAATAAAATTACAAAGTTTAAAATATAAAACAATAATATAATTAAATCAAAACGTAAAAGAGCCACAGAATGAAACTCTTAACAATAAAAATAAACCAGTTCTGTTTAACATTCCACTAAAAACGAGTAGTCCAATTAGCAATTTACCACATTTTATCTACGACTACAAACACTGAATGCAAAATAATACAGAGTGTCTGGAACAGTGTAGAAAGAATACCAGTAATTTCAAACATATCGAGTTTGTCATGTATTTGCATTGTCGTTCACAATATACTTCTATTTACTTTCTTAGCCAACTTTTGTATTGACTATATTCTAATTCTGGGGGAGTTACGATCACCCTTCCACGAAACTAGGTCGTTGGATTGAATACCAATACTTGGGGGAATTTTACAGAAATTACCACAAAATATATTACAGAAATAAGTGATGAGATGGAACTACAGACCAGCACCGGTTAAAGACATGGAAGAAAGGAGTTCAAGACCATGGCGTCGCACTGTGATTGACGCCAAAATACACATTCTCAGTGGCGTATACAGAAATTTATAAAGAGAGGTCTACTTTGGAAAAAGTATGATTTAATTTATATTTATTTGGAACAAAAATATAAATTTTATTTTATTTTTTTATCAATATAACGCTTATGTATTAAAAAACTTCATAGAAAATTAACGTATGTCGGTTTCTTGACCATGTGTCTATACCATGGTGTTCCACAAGGCAGGGTTCTCGGCGCTTTACTCATAATAATTTCTATCTTACTTAAGTCAAATAGACTGTTTACTTTTTGCAGATGATACTATTAAGTGGAGACAGTGATGCTGTACTAATTAAATCTGCTTTTTTAGTTAAAGCCTGTGAATGGTTCAATTTCTATGGTTTTTTTCCACTTCTTTTTTTATAAGTTCTATCACAGTGCCGTTTAAAGTGGGAGAAACATTATTCCGTTTTATTCTCGCCTTTAACCCACATTTGTTCAATAGGATTGAATATACAATAATACGGAGGTAGTCGTTAAACTGTGTGTCCTTTGCATTGAGAAATATTATCGCAAACACACCTTTGAACAATTAATTTCACACTGGTCTTGGATTAATCTTTTGAGCAATATGTCCAATGTTGGCACATTTTGTTCGGTGTATATTTGGTAAATTTTTTGCCGTATTACATCTTGAAACTGGAAACATCGAAACATTTTGATATGCCTGAATCCTTTCGTTTTCTTCTCCTATCAATGGATTTATTTACAATATTCCATACTGTTTCGCTACTTTCGTTGCCTTGCTTGTCTCTTCTAATGCCGCTTGTTTGTTTTTGCGGTTCCTTAAATATAAATACACATTGGCCGCAATTTCTTTAGCTTCTACAGGTAAATATATACAAGTTTTTTCCCGTTTTTTTTTTTTTTATTGTATCTTGCACTATATCATCATCTTCTATCATGGTCACATAGTCATCTGCTTCATTTGCTTGCACAGAAGTTAATTGTTCGTTCCAAGGACGCCACATTTTTCTAACACGTACTGAACTATTTAACACAAATCACAAGTTATCTGATAGAAAATTCAAAGCGAAGTGAAAAGATCTTTAAAACATCTGCAATTTATACCTGATACATCACTGACTAGTTTATGGGTGCAAACAAGGGATTAGTGTTATTTGTAATTACCACCCACTGTGTTTAGGACCATAAGTAGATAGTCACTTCATCTTATCATGAAATAGACTATATTTGATGAAGCAATATATTATGTAGCGGAACGTAGTGTTCCTATAATAACTTTGTCCAAAAAAGCCGTACGAGTTTTATTTCATCGTATATTCATTGGACATAGTCTACATTTAGTTTTTAATACATTTTTAATTTAGATGGGATTATTAAAAATATATTACCCCAGCAATGCATCATTATTGTAACCACTTTCGTTTACTAAATACATGAGAAATCCTGAAAAGTGTAAATTTACACTTTACGTTGCTTTTTATTATGTTTACATTTTCATTTTTAAACTTGCAATAACGTAAAGTGGCTATTCCATAATGATCCAGGAATAACATATCGTAAAAAAACCTTGGTCGTTCAAAAGACAAATGTAAACAAACTAACAAATCATCTTGATCAGAGACACGCGTGAAAAACAGTCGCTGTAGCGGGCCCTGTCTGCCATTTACAACACGGATAAAGGGGGATCACTGACTGTTTTGCAATTTGAGTGCGATTGACGCACCATTTGCCGCAAGCATTTGCAATATTTGGGGTTTGTATTACACAAAGATACCATTAATTGTGTTTAAATTGGGAGGAAAATTGTTATATTTGCTTTTATGATGGTGTTATCGCATTTTTAAAGGTATTGGAACGAAAAGAAAACAGGTTTAATACTAAAGCAGTGCTTTTCAACCCAAAACTTACACTGGACCGGCAAAATAACATTTTCTAAGCAGGGCATTACGTAAAAGCTGTCCTTTTTTTTCTGTTTTCGGACCTTTGCAACTAACGCTTGGTCTGAAGCTATTTACTGTTTTTTCAAAATTGTATTTATAAATTTTTATGATATAACTCAATTTATAACCTCTTATCATAATTTTATTTTTGTATGATATTTCTTGACAATTTTTATATTTGAACTAATTACACTGGTCAACACAATTTTTGCTGACTTACATCTAAGACTTGTTCCTTACTAATTTGGTGCTGCTGAACTCAAATATCACATCAGATTTTCCGTATCACATCAGATTTTTGCTCTACAACAAATACATATTTTCGGCCAAATAATGCTTCTATTGTTTAATTTTAGACGTCGATACTGTAATTGGTAAAAATTTGGCGAACAATAAGGACTAAATAATTAGAAAATATTCTTAAAATTTTATTTATAGTGAAAGAAAGAAAATGAGAACAGTTTTAATTAAATTTTAATGCATTGGAGTGTTAAAATAAAAATACAAAATAATTTAAGGATTAAATGGTCGTTTGTAAGATCTTCTGGAGTGCATCATTCCCGATAAGTCTCTTTTAATACTCCAACAGTAGTCAGCCATCATGTGAGTATCCCACCTTCCTTGATAACGTCTCTCTATCTCTTTTAAATCCTGATGAAAACGTTCATCCTGTTCATCACTAACATCTCCAAGATTGACAGGAAATTTAAGTCAAGATGTTTAAAAAATGAAGTTTCACGCTCATGTTGCAAGATGATGATAATTTTCAATCAAATTTTCAACGACCTCCACATAGTTTTCGGCTTTTTTATTCCCAAGAAAATTTTGATGAGCGCCACGAAAGACTGTCATGCATGCTTCTCCATATCATCCATATGTACAGTGAAATGTGGATCATTCACTAATTTTCTAATTTATGTTCCGTCAAAAATTCCAGCTTTTAGTTTCTCATTACTGAGACTTTGAAATGTTTCAGATATATATTTGAAACAGTCACCATCTTTGTTCAACGCTTTTACAAACTGCTTCATTAGATCCAGTATAATATGAAGAGAGGGGAAAATTATTTTTGTTCGATCCACCAAAGGTTCGTGTATTATGTTTGGGTCTCCAACATTTAAATCTATTCTCACAGTCCAATTAAAGTAGACGTATATCAGAACGTGAAAAGGTGAAAAAAGTCGAAATACGATAGAACAAAAATTTGACGTGATAGGCAGAAACTGTTGATTTTTGAAATCAGCACCCCAAAATTAGTTAGTAACAAGTATCAGATCTAAGTCAGCAGTGTTATTTATACATATAGATTACAGTTTTTTAGGTACTCATAATTTATTTTCTCACTATTTGAAGCCGTCCCTGTGATCAAGTAAATTTCTGTTGCCTTGCTTTGGTCTATCGACGTATGGTCTATCTGATGTATTTGAATTTACCATTATTCAAAAAATAATTTATCTATTTCAAAACTGACAGGCAGTATATTAAATTAAGGTCTTTAAATATCATATAATTCACATTAACTTTTCAATAATAGTCAATTTTCGATTTTAAATCTAATTTGTCAATGTCAATTTAGTATTAAATATAAAGTTCTCTCTGCAAGTAAACCGTTATACTTCAGAAGAAAAGCCTGATTCTGAATATAACCTGAATAAATAATGTTAAATTTAATTAGAAGCAAGTTTTGAGAAGTTCGCTTTCATATTTCAATCGAAAATAAATATAATTATAAGGCCTGGAAAATATAAAATACATTATGGCTGTTCCAAGTTTAAGACGTCGTGTTGAGTTCTGAAATTATGAAGATATTTTGGGTTAATTATTAATATTGTTAGAAATTCAGTTAAGGATATTTTCAACTTAGATCCTAACAAGGAGAATAATTTACTGTTATTTCATTATTTATTTTAATGAAGTGTACTACAATTACTCACAAAACTTTCAACTCGAGAAAATTTTACCTTTACAAAAAATATCGTACATTTTCATAATAAATTAACGTATTGAAAATTTACTATGGGTACCACAACATTTTAAGGTAGGAATGTAGATAGCCTTAATATTTAATACTAGCAGACCCGTTGCCAACATCGTTGGCAAACTGATGCAGGAATCTATTATTAAAATTTGCATTATTCTGCGTATATTAACAAAACAAAAACGATTTTTGATTATACCTAGAAAATCCTAAAAATCTGCTTAATGCGTGTCGTTTAAAAATTAGTATCGGACCGGAAACGGTCCGCGGGCCATAATAATAATAATAATAATAATAATTTTATTGGTCCAGAAGATTATATGCATACATAATATTGGACAAGTCATTATTTTTCATATTTCAATACAATTGATTATTATTATGGTCAAAACAGTTTATGATTACTTCCAAATAAAAATAACATATGCTGGACATCAGTGATATAACTGTTTCTGATTATACAAGGTGTCTCAAATGAAATTTTATATTTAGTGGATCGATTAAAAAAAAAGTAAGCCGTATATAGAAAAAATGTTTATTAATTATTAAAATACACTTTTTGGGGATTTATTTCTTAAAAATAATATCGTCTAAATGTAGATGCGTTCTCGGCACTCATTTAATCGAACAGTAAAATTACTTATGACGTCTCGGCAGGTGGACTCAGGGATGGTTGCCATTTCGTGACGGATATTTTCTTTCAAATGCGCCAGTGAAGTCGGTTTATTGGCGTAAACTTTAGATTTAAGATAACCCCATAGCAAAAAGTCCATAGGGGTTAAATCTGGACTGCGTGGAGGCCAATTTATGTCACCTCTCCAGGAGATCAATTTGCCTGAGAAAAATTCACACGTGGCAGAGACATATTGGACGTGTGTGAAGTTACTCCGTCCTGTTGGAACCATGTTCTTTGGTTATAGCCAGGAAAGTTTTGCAGTTCTGGTACCAAGAAGTTATCTAACATCTCCACATAACGCTCTGAATTCACTGTAACTGCACGCCCCCTTTCGTCTTCAAAAAATTAAGGGCCGATTATTCCTCGCGCCGACATCGCAGCCCATACGGTCACTTTAGGCGAATGTAGGGGTTTCTGATGTTTGCGTTTCGGATTCGTTGCACTCCAGTAGCGGCAGTTCTGCTTATTTGCGTGGCCATTAAGATGAAAATGAGCTTCATCCGAATAATAATATCTCCACATAACGCTCTGAATTCACTGTAACTGCACGCCCCCTTTCGTCTTCAAAAAAGTAAGGGCCGACGTTTAGTTCGGCGCCAGCATGCAATTTGGTTAGGTCTACAGCGTTTCCCAACCTTTTTTCATGGTGGACCGGCAAGTGACCTAGAAAAAATTCGCGGACCAGCAATTTTATAAAGTATCGCAAAAGTTTTATATTTTTTATTGCACTGATTACAACGATTCTTTTTAACCCTTTCACAGGACTGAGAGGTAATCCCTATTACGCAATTTTGTTACCCCTATTTTACACCCGTTTACCCGAACGAAGGCAGCCAGCTTACAGTCCACATCTTTACATATCCACGCCAGAAATTGGAAATTACACATATATGTTTATCATATTTGTGTTCAGATGCATGTTTATTTTATTATTTTTTTTATCGATATACAATTTATTTTAAATAAACATCTAAAAATCATATTTACTTTGTTTATTTTTCCACCACAGAATTAACAAACATTTCAATAAAAATTATGTTTGTTTACAAAAACAAATTTCAATAAACATCATATTTCAACTCATCGGTACACTCGGCGCTAGCTCTTTAAATCTGGGGGGGGGGCAGGAATTTTTTTAGTAAAATTTGAGGGAGCCAAGTACAAGTGATAACCAAAAAAAATGTCCTATTTTCTAGAATACATTTTTCTCCGAACAATTCTAGGGGGGGGGCAACTGGGGGCCAGAGCAATTTTCGGAGGGGGGGCACTGTCTATAACTGTAGACCACGCGATTAAATTTGTCACAAAAATAGACGCGTCTAAAGTGTATTGACGCACAATTATAATTGTCAAACCCATGAGAGTGTATTAACAAGAAGCACTTGAATCTAGTAGGCCTTGTTCTCTCCACTTCACTGTCTGTCATCTGTGTATGGCGCAATATGAACCACAAGTGCTGAAAGCGGAGCATCTGTTTATGATAACCTAAGGATCATATTATCCTAGGAAATGTAATTATGGACACTATTACTCCATATTTAGAAAGGTGCGTGGGGGCCGAAATTTTTAACGTATCACGTTGAGTCATGACGTGATCCGTGTGAACGTGAATAAAAATGATACAACGGGCTGTAAGCCAGCGTGAACGTGATTACGTAATTATACATCGTATATCGAAATTACATAATACACCTGACAATAATATCTTTGAAATTGTTTTGCAATGGTCCAATATTATAAACGTTATTTTGGACGTTTACCATTGCTGATAGTACTAGGCTAGAATAGTACAATATAATGAGTATTAGTATCAAAAAGATATAATACTTCATGAGTATATAAATATTATTATACAAACATATTTGTTTGAACATAACCTTAAACTTGCCTTGTAGATCATTTTAGTGTGATGTCACAACTATCAAACTAGCGTTTAAAAATTGATCGATATGAATATTTTGCAGATTTATTCTCTAAGAATCTACGAATATAATTACATACATAAATGTCTAGGGTTTTGTAGGCATAAACAAGAGACTCTAGACCCTCCTATATTCTTTGATCGATATGAAAAATATTTTGCAGATTCTCTAAGAATCTGCGGATAAAACAACGTATAGAAATGTCTAGAATTTCGTAGGCTCTAACACTAAACACTACTATATCCTTTTATCAATAAGAAAAATATTTTGCAGATTTATTATTTAAAATTCTGCGGATAAAATAACTTATAAAAATGTCTAGGGTTTCGTAAGCATAAACAAGAAACTCTAGGATACTGCTATACCCTTTGACTGATATGAACAGTATTTTGCAGGTTTATTCTCTAAGAAACTGCGGATAAAATTACAAATAGAAATGTTTAGGGTAGGCATAAAAACTCTAGACGCGCATATATCCTTTAACCGATATGAACAATATTTTGCAGATTTATTCTCTAAGAATCTACGAATATAATTATATATAGAAATATCTAGGATTACGTAGGCATAAAAAACAAACTTTAGATACTGTTATATTCTTTGACCGATATGAACAATATTTTGCAGATTTATTCTCTAAGAATCTACGAATATAATTATATATAGAAATATCTAGGATTTCGTAGGCATAAAAAAGAAACTTTAGATACTGTTATATTCTTTGACCGATATGAACAATATTTTGCAGATTTATTCTTTAAGAATCTATGAATATAATTACATACATAAATGATTAAGGGCTTCTTAGGCATAAATTAACGTCTCAAATTATTTTTAGTTTTAACATTATAAATGTAATGTACCGAGTAAAAATGAATCGTTTTCATTTTTAAAATCAAGATACGTTAAAAAATAAAACCAAATACACATACAAGTAATTAAATTTTTATATTATAAATTCGTCATTGTTGGTAATAACCTAGTACAGTCTGTTCCAAACGGTTAAGCGGAACTAGATTTTGCAATCTAGTTACTTTCATCGCTTAAATCGTGCTTTTCGGTCGTTTTGTTTAAGCTTTGTAAATCATACTTACAATTAACATTTTTTGGTTAAGGTTAATATCATTTTAAAATGTCATTTTCTTTATATTTTGATATTTTGTGCATTCTTAATACAAATTTCCCATTTATTTATTTTTTTGTCATTAAAATTTGTAAAAAAAAATTATTTAATTTTGAAATGTCATTCGTTTCTATGGTTTCATTGTTGGAATTTTAAATTTTGACATTCCAACGTGAAAAATGAAATAACCCCAGCAAGGTCCCTTTCTCGTGACAACCTAAAAGAACGAAAATCCCATTTAGTTCCGCCTAACCGTTTAGAACAGACTGTATATATATATATTTATCTAATGGATGCGTGTTTTCTAATTCAAATTTTTAAATAGAAAGTATTACGAGATGTAAGTTCGATACATTTTTTAAAGATTTTATATGGATATATCCCTTTTTGAATGAATGCTCCTAAAATGACAGCTTCATCATTTCAAGTCGTTGTTTTTCATCTTCACTTATCAGATATTGCACGTAGTTGATAATGATACATTTGGTGTATCGTGATAAATATTTTTTTTTTTCTTAAAATTTTCCACCTAAATAATTCCTCTTGAAACAAATTTATTTTCTTCGGAAATAATTAAAATATAATCCCCAATAAAACATGAAATTCTTCAAATAAGATGTTCTGTCAGTAATCTTCAATAAAGTACTCTGTCTTCCACTCGCAATATGCTCTTTAAAACATAAGAAAATGCGAGTTATAAATAAAAGTCAATTTAAATAAAGTCAATTCAACTAAGTCTTCAAATAAATTAGTTACAAATTGAAATTTACATCCCTAGGAACATGTTTATGTAATGTTCCAAAGTTTGATAATAAAAAAGAATAATATAATGGTACTTTTTATTGATAACTTTAGTTAAAATTGGTGATATGCATGCAAACCGAAACTCTACATATATTCAAAGAGTTTGGAGTTTGAGTTTTCAACAAATTTTTTGCTTTAATATTTTATCATAGAATATTTCATTTAGAGTAATTATTTAGTTCTGCTTTTGATTTCTGTTTTTGGAAATAGGAATATATCTAAATTTTTTATTGATATTAAAATACGATAAGTTTGCAATTTGATAATGGGACACAACTTTCTGACAACTGAGGGAGAAACATTCTGAGTTTTTGAAATGTCCTTATCCAGTAGCCGTCTTCCTAGTTGTTTTTCCTCGAGGGAATACGAAGAAAATATTTTTTTCTTTTTTCAAAACGTTACTGATACTGTTCATTTCTAATAGTAATACAAAACAACACACACACGACACGACACAGTAAAAAAACACTATAATACGCGATGCTTTATATATACAACCGTAACTCTAACTTTGCTGACTTGATAATGGCAATGACCAGCTTAAGTTGGCCAAGACTTGGTTTTCAGCAAACAACTAAAGGAAAACTAAAAACTTAATAATTTCATTAAAATATTTTAACTTTGAAAACTCAGCCGCAGTGAAATTTTTGGGTATACACATTGACCCTAAACTCAAATGGGGGTAACATGTCAATTGCATTGCTTAAAAATTGTGTAAACCAGTTTTTCTGCTTAGGAACCTTGTGAAGACAGCTTACTACTCACTGTTTCATAGTCGTATGGTTTACTGGCATTGGGACATTCGACTGCAGGGTATGGACTCTTTGCACTACAGAGACGGGTAGCCAGAATTATAAGCCATGTTTCATACAGAGCCGATTGGAGAGAGTCTTTCAAAACATTGAAAATAATGACGTTACATATTTATGCCTAGTATACGAGGTCTGTTCCAAAAGTATCGCGAATTTTGAATTTCCGCGGGTTACGTATATTAGATTTTCGATTTTTTTTGTGGCGTTATGTTGGTACTCCTGTCTCTCACTTATGCCAACAAGTTCGGCTATTTTGAATGTTCAGTTAATTTTTGACAGTTGCATTGCTTGCACGTGTTTTGGCTCGTCTTCGATTTTTGCCTATACCAAAAAATGGATCAAATAATCTTTATCAAATTTTGTGTGAAAAACAAAATTAAGTACGCGGACGCATTCCGAATGTTGACTGTGGCATATGGTGAAGCTACCTTGGACCGAAGCAACGTTTATCGGTGGTACAAAATGTTCTCAGAGGGCCGAGAAGATGTAAACGACGAAGAGCGTGCCGGACACCTTAGCACGTCAGCAACAGACGAAAACATTGAAGTGAAGAAAATAGTATTGGCCAATCGTGGAGTCTCTGTTGGACCAAAACATATCGATTAGCTCGTGCCATTCGATTTTTACCAACGATTTGGGCATGAGACGGGTCGCCGCGAAATTCACATCGTTGCTTGTGCGCGAATTTTTGGCCAAAAACAACACACTAATAATGCCGCAACCACCGTATTTCCCAGATCTGGCCCCCTGTGACTTTTTCTTGTTGAAACTAAAGAGGCCCATGAAAGGACGACGCTACGCTACGAGTGAGGAGATAAAGACGGCATCGAAGGAGGAGCTGAACAAGATCACAAAAATGATTTTTTCAAGTGCTTCGAGGATTGGAAAAAACGTTGGCACAAGTGTATAATATCTGGTGGGGGTTGAAGGGGACAAAATAGATATTCATGAATAAATAAATAATTTTTGAAATAACACAAAATTCGCGATACTTTTTGAACAGACCTCGTATTTATTTATAGGTTCTCTGTCGATCCATTCGCATCAGGATTCTCCCGAACTATACCTAATATTTTTTCTTCTGTGGTTAATAATAGGATATGAACCCAATGTTGCCAAATCTATATCCTAATGATCATTTACGATTGAACTTTAGTGTTAACGCAGATCTTTTTTATGATTATACACCAATATATATGCTTGTGGCATTTTCCGCGTAATAATTGTCAAGAACTTTACCATATTTCTTACGCTGTTGTATCGTTTTACGATGAAAATAATAATAAAAAGCAACCAATAGCTGTTTCTAACCTCAAAATTCAATAGCAAAGTGTTTGAGGCGAGTAAAGTATCGTTCACAGCAGTGTGTTGTAAAAATTCTTTGATGTTTGAATTCTATTTTAATATAAAATGGCAGTAAGATTGGTGTTTTATGCGTGAGTTACAACTTTTTTCTTTTTGTTTGTTTAAAAACGCAATTCTGTTGTTGATAAACAACGATTGTTTGTCATGACGACGCCATCTATTGAACAAATTTTAAAGTATTTTCGGAAAAGATATACTCTGTTCGATTGGATAAAGTTCTATTCCAGGACAGTTATTGCACGGAATTGGAAAAATAAAATTGAGTTAAAGTGACGGGTTAGAAAAGTATTGACTAAACAATGGTTTAATTGTTTTGTATTGTGTATCAGGGTTTTGAATCATATTGGATCAGTGGAATATTCAAAACTTTAGTAAATCCACAAGAATACTAATATACAAAGGTTCAAATGAATGTTATGAGAGAAAAATACAGAAAACAGTGCATCCAATTATTACTTGGTAACAATACTAAATACACCATCAATGCAGCAATACGTTTTTAATAATTGACAGGGTGTTTTGGGAACTGTTTAAGATTTACTAACGTTATTACTTAACTACAAAAAAGAAGTTTGGAAAAACAATTGAATCGTTTCAGAAGCCACCAATCTTTAGTTTAGTGTTTTGAGAAATTGATGTGAAAATGTTTCGCTAAGAAAATACTTTAGATGATGAAAATTAATCAATAACTTAAAAATCACCTTTACGTTTTGGTGCTGTTAAATCTATTATGCTTTTCCATGTTCTAACAAAAATATTTTTCACTTTGCACATGACTTTTTTAGCATTTATTGTTAAGAATATTAATATTTGCCTATTTTATCGACCGCCAACAGATATAAGGGAGGTATTGTGATCATACCGATTTTGACATTTCGAGATTTCGATGGATCTCCACGAATTGAGGTCCCTACATAACGTTTTAACTATTTTTAGCATGATGTCTGTTGGTCTGCCTGTCTGTCTGTCCGTCTGTTTGTCTGTCCGTCCGTCTGTCTATGTAAACGTGCAGAGCAAATTCGGCTAAAAGAATTTGTATGTAACTTCCTATTTATAATAATAATAATCTTTATTGTCTTTTTTTCTAATGATATTAACTAATGATATTGTCTCATATTCCTTTTTCATGCTGGTAGAATGACCAATTGGTATTGATCCATATTTGTTACCGTTGTTTAAAAGGACACATTTCAAACTACGTTTTGAACTGTCGATAAAAAGGCGCCATTTGTCTGGTGTGTATTCTGACAATCCCATTTTTTCTAAGAGTCCTCTTATATTGCTACAGAATACCAGGTTATTTTCCCGAGAGAAAAAGGGCAGCAGATCTTTATCTCTTTTAAGATAAAATGTAATATTAGTACCTGGATAAAGTAGATTCTTTTCATTTAATCTGGAGGCAAGTAATTCGGAAGACTCCTTTGAGAGGTTCAGGTCTTTAAAGATATCATTCAGTTCTTGTTGATTAAAACGTTGGGGACTTGCTGAATCTGCTACAAAATCACTATCGTTTTCTGATTGCATACATTGAACTTCATCAGACGTTGATGAAGTTCCCGTATCATCTTCCGCGAGTCTAGTAGACTGCTGAATGATGAAATGGGTATTTCTTCAGAATGCAGTACAGGTCTCTGCCGAATCTAGATCAAGATCCATTTGTGTCTATTGTTCCAATTGATGTATTTGATATTTACGACACAAAAATAGCAGTCATCGTGATGGTTTCTCGGTTCCCTCCAAACCATTGGTACTCCAAACTTAAGGCACTTCCTCTTTCCAATTGTCCACTGTCGCAAATGTTCAACGCAAGTTTTACATACGAAATGTGGAGCCAAATATTTATCCTGGTCTTCCAACTGGACGCCAAAATAGACCAGATAACTCCTTTTCACAAAGTCAGAAATAGTTTTTCTACTTTCTTTCAAAGTGTATTCATAACAAAAACAGATGATTTACACAACTACGTCTGCTTGTGGATGCCATGGTTTTAATTAAATGTTTTATTACTAAAAAACACCGAAAATTTACACAAAATGATACCACAACTTCACTTACGAAAACTCCTTAGTTAACTGAACCGGGTAAGACAGTGGTAGACACTAGGTAATATGGGCGGGGTATTAATTAGTTCTTTGTACAAGTTACGCAGGTATAGAAGATCGGGTTTTATGGTCATGGGTAATACCAAGTAACTCAAACTGATTAATTAGATTCTATTTTAGGTACTAAATTTAAATTTTTGCTTCTAAATATATCATTATCTCACTATTTTTGCCTTTTATCAGAACTTAAAATCAATTAACCTGTATCTCAAAAACTAGAGCTGCTATAAAAAAAAGCCAGGTATTTTTGGAATCAGCACATCAAAAATATTCCAAATCAGTTCTTCTTTCCGGCACCAAAACAAAAAAATTATTTTGTTGGTGTGTTATCAATGTTCACATAAAAACAATATCATCATAGTCCCAGTAACTATAATACTGGAAAGAAATACAAAGTTTCTATGGTTCCAAGATCCGGGGGGTTTTCGGGGTTCCACGATCCAATATTGTGGGTCTGATTGCAATCCTGCGTTGTTTTAGTTCTGGTTCTTGACTTTAAAACATGTTATTTCTTTAGATACTATAAGCTTTTCTTTTTAGAATTATTTAATGTAAAAACTTATTTTAAAAGCTTTATTCAAAGCTTATGTTACAAAGCGGAAACTTCAGTATGTAAAGCTTTTTTCAGGTTTTACACCTCTATGAAAATTCACACTTTTTTCAAGTGAAAATAGTATAATGTATTCAAATTAATTAAAAATTAAAATTACGAACATATGAAACAGTAAAGTATGATCATTACATGTTTCACTTCTCGAGAACATCTCCAACAGCGCGTTCTACTCCCAGTGGACGAAAATTCAACTAACTTCTAGTTTCTAGTTTGAATACGAAATGTTTTAAAACAGTTTGGACATGTCCACAAGCAACTTTATTGAAATAGTTAATTAAAAAATGAATATTCTCAACTTTAGCGTAGATAAATATTTATTTAACAAATCCTCAAACTTCAAATCCACATGGAAAACTATCGTAACGGTTCTTCTCTTTTGTTTCTATGATGAATACAAGTTTCATCACGTAACCAGTGGCGTCCCAAACTGGGACCGGGTGTGGGGGGGGGGGGTTACGCGGTCCACCCCGGGTGTCATTCAGTAAGAAGTGTAATAATATGAATATTTTTAACTAATTGATTAATTTTATTTTAAATAATAATGAAATTTTATCTCTCAAATTACTGCTCCCACATTTTCAGCGAGACTGTTCTGGTAAACTCCATGCTAGAAAATCGTGTAAAAGAAAATTTTTAAGTGATAAATGATGAATGTATATTTATCTACTTTGTACAATAAATACCTATGAACTAGGGGCCGCAGCCTGACTACGCCGGTCTTCTCCCCTACGTTGTTAAAACTCGTCGCTTCGCGACTCGTTTTAATATAATAATAATTTTGTCGCACTTGTCGATTATAAAACTCGTCGCTCATCTTTTTTTAACACTATTTTATGGAAATTCGCCCTGCAAATGTCTTAAACTTTATCGTTAATTCACCTTAAATCCTTAATTAGTTTTCTTCTGTCAAGAAACACGTTCAAAATGTGAAATCTCGTCACATTTTAAAATGCAAAAAATTTTACAGCTGTCTCCTTTTGAAATCTTGTAAGCATATTTTTGCCTCAAAATGATCCAATAATGGCCCAGATTCTTTGAAAAATGTTTTCTGATGCCTCAAAATATTATCTCGCACGTCAAAAAAGCTATCTTGAACCATTATTACCATTTAACATTTTGATTCTCGCCGTAAATATTCTGGAGCGGACGTCTTGTATTAAGAATATTTTTGAATTATCGTCTGATAAAACCTGTCCGTGCCGATCAATGATGGCTTTGATTCGACACGGATTCAAAGAAAAAATGCATGATTTTTATCAATAAAAATTAGTCAGTACCCCCTGTCGAAATAAAATTAAGCCTAAGCACTAAAAAAATATCACTCGGAAAGACGGCGGTTCATTTTCATCTTTCCGCGTTACCGAAAAAATGAAGATACACCAGAAGTTGAATAGAACATACATACTTGTACAATATAATAGTAGATTTTTTGTTTTTAACTAGCAGTTGGAACAAATAGTAATAGTAATAACGTGAAATGTTAAACAATAGGATGATTTTATTTTAAAATAATAATAATAATATTTATTAATCCTTTAAATAAATACAGGACTGCATGTAGGATATGTCAGTACATGAATTTATAATTTTACACAGATTTTGATAAGTAAAACAAGTCATACAATTGATAAAACAATAAAATCATACATTAAATTACCCAAAATCAATGTTCCCCGTTGGCATGACTACACCAGTCCTTACAAAATTTTAAGAATTCATTAATTGATACACAATGCTCTATAAGAAATACCTTAATCTTCCGCTTAAATACAGCAAACTGCGTTTCATTTCTGACATGGAATGGCAGTGAATTAAATAATTTAATACCAGTTTTTGGTGATTTTTTTGTCAGTTCCAGCATGTTTGCTGGAGTACTGAAACAATCTTTACCTCTGTTATATGAATGCTGGTTCAAATGGCGAGCAAAGTATATTTGATTTTAAAATACATAGACCAGCAACTCTAAGATGTAAATACCAGGAACTGTTAATAATTTGTATTTTACAAAAAGAGGTCTGCATGATTCAGTGCGTCTTTTGTTTGTTTACGTATTATTCCTTTCTGGGAAATAAATATGTCATCTGCCATAGTTGATGATCCCCAAAAGCATATTCCATACTTAAGGCTACTATAAAATTGGGCATAATAAAATTATAATGGTCTCATGACCTACAATATTTTTTATTTTTTAGTTAAAAGAGGCCAATATAGAGTATCTCAAAAACTAGATCTGATATAGTTGCCATAGTTGATGATCCCCAGAAGCATATTCCATACTTAAGGCTACTATAAAATTGGGCATAATAAAATTTAATAATGGTCTCATGACCTACAATATTTTTTATTTTTTAGTTAAAAGAGGCCAATATAGAGTATCTCAAAAACTAGATCTGATATAGTTGCCATAGTTGATGATCCCCAGAAGCATATTCCATACTTAAGGCTACTATAAAATTGGGCATAATAAAATTATAATGGTCTCATGACCTACAATATTTTTTATTTTTTAGTTAAAAGACGCCAATATAGCGTATCTCAAAAACTAGATATGATAGATCAAATCTGACGGCTATTTTGGATTCTGCACCCAAAAATTACCTAGACAGTAAAAAACTCCCAGGCACCAAAATGTCTGTTGGGTTGTGTAATAATTGGCCACTCGCTTTGTTTAAATTGGTTCAAGGTTGGTTGTTCACTATTTTGGTTAGCAGAGCCAGTTCCACCAGAGGCAAAACAATTTCTAGCCGCATTTGCAACCAATTTTTTAGTTTTAAAAATTAATATAAAGAAACAATTGTAACTGAACTAATAAAGAAGGTAAATCAGTTAAAAAAGCATAATAAAATAGTATAAATCCTACAAGAACATAAATAATAAATACTAAAAAAGCAAACATATACCCTTAATGCACCGTACAACAAAATATAAATTTTTCTCGTCTCTCCTGGGACATTTGTATTGAAGTTAGTGCTGTTGTATGCAATGGTATAAAAGTTTAAATAACACAATTCCCCTAAATGCATTTTAGGATCTGGTGTATAGAGATAGCAGGGAATTTTTCTATATGTACGTTGGTATTGTTGAAGCAATGACACTAGCGCTACACGACGATAAAAAGTTAAAGTAATAGTTTATATTGAGAGACATATGTTATAAAAAGTTATTCCTATTTTAGTAATAATAACTATGATTGCACATATTTTTTAGTGTTTTATACGATATTGTACAAGCGAAGTTTTCTCTGTTGGTATAACTGTTTTCTGTACGTTTTAGTACTGGAATTTTTCCAGATTTCTAGAATGTTGGGTATAAAATATCTAATAAAATTACAAATCCTAGTTTTGTATTGAACTAGAAACATTTAAGATAACAAGAAAGTGTGGAAAATTACAAAATTCCTACGATTTTCTTTCATTCTTTCTGGTTCATTATTTTTCTTTGGCACTATAGTGGTGATATTTACACCAACCCTATTATCTTTTTATAAATAAGTATACATTTTTTTGATTTTAAATTTTAATTATTCTTGCGTCGTGAGAAAGCTGGTTTTCGCCCTGGCCGATCCTGTATTGGCCACATAAGTACACTGCGAATAATTATTGAACAATCAGTACAGTGGCAGGCACCACTCTATCTGGTTTTCATAGACTTTAAGCAAGCATTCGACAGGGTCAGTCAAGAGGCACTCTGGAATATCTTGGATTATGTTGGAGTCCCTACTAAAATAATTAACCTCATAAAAGAACTATACCGTGAAGCAAGCTCACAAGTTGTGCGTAATGGGATGAGAAATAAAAGTATTGCCGTCAAAAGCGGAGTTAAGCAAGGCTGCCTACTATCTCCTCTACTATTTAATACCGTGTTGGACTGGGTTCTTCGTAATGCTCTCACAGAACACAGAGGCATACAGTGGGACTTCCAAAACCATTTGGAAGATTTGAGCTATGCGGAGGATATATGCCTTCTTTCACATAATTATAAAGATATGCAAGCCAAAGTTGAAAGTATAAGTACTTTGGCAAATTTAGTTGGCTTATACATAAATAAATGGAAAACCAAAGTAATGCGATATGGTACCAATAACGTCAACAGATTTTACATTAACGGCGAAGTCTTAGAAGATGTGGAAGAATTCTGCTACCTCGGTAGTGCAATAACGAGAGATGGAGGAACTACAAGGGACGTGAACAAAAGAATATAATAGCTCAACAAGCGGCTTGTTGAAACAAGTCTGGAAATCCAATAAGATCTCTCGTAACACTAAGGTACGCATATTTAAAACCAATGTAAAATCAGTTTTGATGTATGACTGCGAAACTTAGAAAGTCACTAAAGACATTACCCATAAATTCCAAGTTTTAATTAACAGATGTCTACGCAGATTTTTTCGCATTACTTGACCATATTCCCAATACTCATCTTGGGGATTCTCTTTTGGCTTAGGCGGAACTAGATTTTCAATTCTTCTTTTGCCGATTAATTGAAGCTTTTGATCATTTTGTTCAGGAAAATCCAACTTCAATATATAAAAAAAATAGCTAATGACAACTTACAAAAATCCAGGGATTGGAGGAATAACAACTGGGAAAGTGTCAACAAGACTCAAAAAGAAAAAGTGTGTTGGCATCGTTGGTCGTTTGCATTGTTTGAAAAAATTAGAAGTTTTTTCTTATTTTTTTCGTATTCTGCTAACTGCTAAGAAGAATAAGAACTAACACCATTAGTATTGTTATATCACAACGGTGATTATATTTTGTGTAGTAATTTTAATAAAAATTACATTGTTAACATTTCAGCGCCTCTAGCGGTAGTTTTTGAATTTCAAAGTTTAAACATCGACATCGGTAGTAGCCTTCGAAGTTTTATCGATACTATCGCCAGCTGACCATCGATGGTAAAAACATCGATGTTTTTAAAACAAACATCGATATTTTCGATGTTTTCAAGACTCAAAAAGAAAAAGTGTGTTGGCGTCGTTGGTCGTTCGCATTGTTTGAAAAAATTAGAAGTTTCTTCTTATATTTTCGTATTCTGCTAACTGCTAAGAAGAATAATAACTAACACCATTAGTATTGTTATATCACAATAGATGATGCTTATATTTTGTGTAGTAATTTTAATAAAAATTAAATTTTTAAGATTTCAGCGCCTCTAGCGGTAGTTTCTGAATTTCAAAGTTTAAACATCGACATCGGTAGTAGCCTTCGAAGTTTTATCGATACTATCGCCAGCTGACCATCGATGATAAAAACATCGATGTTTTCGATACATCGATGTTTTTTTCTCATCCCTACTGCTGACTTTAAATTCTATTTCTGGTAGTATATTGAGAAGCACATTTCCACAACATTTTGAGTACCACATTTAATCCTACATTAACTCCTATGTAACTGGCTAATAAACTCTTACGGACACATAGCTTAATTGGACAGATTGGGTTGTTAAATCCATTCTAATTCACATTGCTCTGCTAGTTAGTTCTATTTGAAATAAGAACTCTGTCCATAAAGAAGAAGGTGTATTTTCCGAACCGTATTATTGTTCAGGCGATAAAATGTGAGTATGTACTAGTGTCTATTAAACTGTTACTCCATTGCAAAGCATAATTATTCGCCCAATCCGGGCTGCAATGGATGGTACAAAAGGTGTTTGATAAGCCAGTGACTTTGATCAAAGATGGCACTCAGATCGCAAATTTGATATAATTTCTGACATTTACCATTCTTTGTAGACATACACACTAAGTTTCAAGTAAATCAGGGAAATAGTACATTATTAACAGCATTCGGAAGCGGTGAAGTTGTGTTTATTTACTACAATTGAAAGGCAGTGTTGCCACCTGTCCGGGTTTGACCCGGACAGTCCGGGTTTTGCGCTACATGTCCGGGTGTCCGAGTCCAAAAATATCCGGGAGTTTTGGGAGAAAATTTAGCAAAACGTCAAAAATTATTTATTTTTTAAAATACATTATTAATTTTTTAAATTTTATTTTCCTTTTTCAATATTTTACGTTGGTAGTAATGAGATGGCACATAGGGGAATCCCATATGTTAATATTGAACCAATTTAATAGCCATTAAATAGTTATTTGTGTATCAAAATATTAATGGCCAAAAAGTTGATCTTTTTCGGTCGCATCTGAATATGAAAGCTGAGGCGCAGCCGAGGAGTTCTATGAGTTTAAAAAAATCACAACTCAAAAACGGTTAGATAAAACAACCTGACGTTAGAATTTTTGGATTCCTCGTAGTTTATTAAGTCTAGAAAAAATTTGAGGCCTTAGTCCTTTTGCGTATTTTAAAATTATGACAAATTTTAATATGGCGTGATTTATAGAAATATTCATCTTCGCATGGATATATCTCAAAAACGAAATGCAATAAAGACCTGCGGTTGAAATTTTTGAAATCTTGATGTCCTAATTTACTTGTAACCAGATTTTGAAACAAAAAATTTTTTTTGAATTTTTTTAATTTTTTTAATTTTTTTTGAAAATTTTAAAAATTGCTAACTAAAAAATGGTTAGGGATATAAATATGCGGTTTGAAATTTTAAAATTCTACTACACTGTTTAGTCTAAGAAAAAAACATGGGCTTAAATAAACATATTATTAAGTTTTGTAGGGGCAGTAATCCAAAACCCTTGAAAATGGCAAAAAATCGAAAAAATCGTAAGGGGTACCCCTTAAGAAAATCTTGATTTTTAAGCAAAAAATTTTTGTCTCCGATTTTATTGAAAATTGGTACAAATATACATTTTTGGTCAGAGATCAAGAAAATTTGGTCTATTTTGTAGTTTGGGCAAAAGTTTTGGAATTATAGGCAAAAAACTGACCTAAATCATCTCTAACCGAAAAACTAGCAAAGCATGAATTTTTTAAATATTTTTTTCATAATCCTCAGCCTAAAATTAGCCTAAAACTATATTTTGGCTAAAATCGGAGTCAAAAAAATTTTGACCAAAATTTTCAAAATTTTGGAAGATTTTTTTTTTTTTATTTTTGTTCGAAAATTGGTATATTTATATATTTTTAGCCTTAGATCACAAATATATGGTCAGTTTTGAGTTACGG
Organism: Liopterus haemorrhoidalis; assembly: GCA_963971575.1. Classification (NCBI taxonomy): domain Eukaryota; kingdom Metazoa; phylum Arthropoda; class Insecta; order Coleoptera; family Dytiscidae; genus Liopterus; species Liopterus haemorrhoidalis. The sequence continues at coordinate 1,592,211 of OZ020623.1, read as the reverse complement.
TCTAAAATTTTGACATTTTCGGCAAAAAAAATAAAAAAAGACAATCCACAAAAAGGCTCAGAACCGATGAAATATTAGCCACTTAATTCGCCACTGTGTACTTGCAAAATGAACACAGCAACGTACACGCAGAGTTTTGTTTACTTAAACGCACTAGAACTGTGGACATTGTAGTACTTCATAGTTGATGGTATGTACAATTACTATGGATTCATCAGTATTACTCCAGAAATTGATGAGTTGTTTTGGTATAGCAATTACAGGAGTCATAGCGTGAATATATGATTTGAGAATACCGTAATTAATCTCGGAATCAATACTAGATGACTTATGTGGAGCTACAATTATGAATACCTTGCCATTATTACCGGAACTAATAATTACTCTGACTGATGAGGTGTGAGAGTGTTACACCTGCGAATATCAGATATGTCGTTAATTGGAAGACGAATTTGTGACGTTTTTAAAAGAAACTTACGAACTGATGACGAAGATATTTCTCTATGACTTCTATTAAATTACATATAATAACTATTTTCTAGAACCGATGAAATTTAAGAAAATGTAGTGAAAAAAAAATTGTTGTTTTACAATATTATTAAAATAAATCAGGAGAAAAATTTTCAAAAAAAAAATACAGTAAAAAAAACAAATACAATTGAATTTTTTTAATTTGATGACACTTGATATTGCATAGTTTCATCGAGTTTGTGAAAATTTGGCTCGTTTGATCTTAATTCTTAAGCACGATTACAAATGTAGATCCGATAATTGTGATCTATTTAGTTTTTGCAGCATTCATGCAGGAAAATGTTGATTCGCATAAATATTTTGAACCAAAAAAGGCATTGAAATATGCAACAACTTTCCAAATATTTGGATATTTATCCATGCTTATTAATTTCCAGAAGCTCACATTTGAAGCCATTAATTTTAAATATACATCGCATTTAATATTAACTGAAATAATTCTTTTTAGCTATGTTTTCTGCAGAAATAAGTTGCTATTGAAAATATATTTAAACAAATCTACTAATTGCACAGAATAATTTTGATTTTTTTTTTTTTTATTAATATTTATTTATCTAAGTACGCTCTGAATTTATCACTATGATTTGTCAATGTTCAGCTTCGCGGGCAACTTCCAACGGTCGACGCCTTGGCCATCCCTGCACTATACTTTCTAAAAACTGCTGAGCACACTGCGCTTATCGTAAAGTGAGGATTCCAAATACCCTTTTCACACTAGATCTTTAAGATCGGATGTTAAAGTAAATGTATCTTTAAACGCTAATGTGAAACCGTATGGCCTCGTCTAAATACAAGCGATGTTTAAGACAGAGATCTGCGTCTTAAACATCGTCCGCATTGTCAACTTAATTTCTATTATAAAAAAATACTCCTTGAATTTGTGCTGTCAACATTTTATATTATCATAAACAAGAATACTGTATTATATCGACGTTATAAGAAATTTATACTTATTGTTATAATAAAATTATTTATTTTAATAATGTGTTTAATAAAATACAAAGCTACAATAATTGAGATAAAATGTATCAACTTACATGTTAATACAGGTGTAATATATTCTTTATTGTAGTGTCTTTATTGTAGAATGAAATGAAATATCCATATTTGTTTATAATAATTCAAAATGTGCGTCTGCGCAGACAGTTCAAAACTGGTAATTTCATGACGGTAACTTAAGGACAAAATTACTGTAGCTGATGACAGCACCAGAGATTTAAACATCAAGTGTGAAAGCATACCGATCTTAAACATCGGTGAACTTTCAGTTCACTCGTCTTAAAGATCTAGTGTGAAAAGGGTAAAAAGGATTTAAACCCATGTCCTTATGTTTGGTAGGTTCCTTAGCTCAATGCTACGTAAACTGCATGCGGTTGATTTCAATAGTATGTTTTCTACAGTTAAATGTAACGCTTCTTAATTGCTTTTCTATTGTAGTAAATTTGTGCTGAGAGAATTCATCATGATTCTCTCAAGTTTCTTAATACTAAGTATTTCAAATCACGTTTGCTTGATAATCTATCCTCTCAGTACCTGGTAACAATACTTAAATAGTTTATTCCGCTCCAAATGCTAATTTTAGAGTAAGTTAATATCCAAATAGAAGTTAATTCACCGATTCCAGGCTTTATGTAATCTTATAATACTTGACGTCTTAGACACGCTATAAAGGGCTTATGAAGGCTCTTACATTCTGAAGGTGATCTAATTTTGTTTGCTTTCCTTCACTCCCTTCGAAGTTCGAACTTATCCAAGTTTTTTTTATGAAATTTATTTACATTTCGTGGCTGAAGTATTTTTTCAGATTGTGTTTTTCCAGTGATATTATTCAATCTGAAAACTCTGAAATTTATCAATTTATTTTTAAAGAAAAATATTTGGATTGGACCATAACCGCATTTATGTAAATACAGACTGATTTTAAAAGGCTTTTATTGTTTAATTTTTAAAGATAACTAATATCCCAGCAAACATTTTTATACGGGCCAGTACTGGTAAAGCACATACTCCCCGGCATTGAAAGTAATGGGCCAGTGCTGGACTTTTGTACTGGCCCAGCAACGGTAAAGTGCATTGAAAGTAATGGGCCAGTGCTGACATTTCGCACTGGGGTAGTGCTGGCATTTCGCACTGGGCCAGTGCTGGCATTTTGCACTGGGCCAGTACCCCGGTGTCCCCGTGGCCGTTACTGGCCCATTGATGTATCCGGCCCAGCAACGGTAAAGTGCAAAATAATCGCAGTAGTTGCAAGATTTATTTCTGATGGTTTTAAGTAAAAAGTATGAGTGAAGAAGAGTGCATATAAAATTCTGGTAAAGTACTTCGTATAGGCGGAATGCGAAATACAAATGTGAAGTACATTATTAATACTGGCGTTGCACTTACTTTTGGTGCCAGTACTTTACCAGCATAAAAGCAGTTTGCCGGCATTCGGCCGTTAGTTGAATGTTTGCTGGGATGTTAATTATCAAACCTTCTTGTTGTCAATAATAATCGCTATTACTAAACCAATTATATACAAAAGTCATAAGAATTCATAATTTACACGGATTTTTATAAAGGGTTCGATACAACAAATCATGACATATTGTTAAATAAGTTAACCCTTTACTGCATGAATTTTTATTTTTGGCTGAAATAATTCATGAGCATTAGGAATTGGTTCTTATTGATAGAAAAATTAATTAAAAAAATATATTTAAAATATTAATTATTATTTTTATGAAAAAATAATAATTAAAATAATAATTTAGGGTTTGTGCCATACATGGAACATTATGATTCTACATTATGTTACAAAAGAAAATGATTCCGTATTATTTGCTCGTCAATTGCGTGTTCTTCATTAGGGATTAAAAGCAGTCGCCCTCGAATTTTTTAAAGAAAAGGTCGTATCTTCTAGTTGTCCTTGAGTTATCGTTGAAGTGCAAAAAAATTAAACGAAATAAATTGTATTTTTATTATTTTCTTGAGATTTACTTTCTTGAGATTTAATATTGTTTCATAATAAGATTTATCCATAGTAGGCATCCAATCCAGCATAGATTTTAAAGCGATTACCTTGTTTTCTGGTAACGAATTTTTATTTGTAACCTTAATGTCTCTAAATATATTTAACAAGTCTTCAAGACCTTGTTTTATTCTTTTTAATATTTTTTGTAACCCAGGTGCCCGAAAAAGATGTATATTTAACATAAAAGATGTTGTATGTCAAACATACAACCATAAATTATGAATTAAAAACAAACAATTAAAATACAAGGGTGTATGTTTTAACATACAACTATGTTTTGTAAGTTTTTTATTTTTTAAAACATACAACTATTTTCTGCTTTTTTCTCCGACACCGGTAATGCTATCTTATGGAAATTATTGGAACAAGTAGGTTACGTAACATACAACTCTATAGTATTGAAAAGTGCATTTGACAAAAAATGTCATATACAACCTTATTATTTTCAGCCGATGATTTGATATACATAATGACAACATTATTAAAAAAGCTAATTTCTCTATATTTTTCTTTAGTTAGAAGTCAGTTGGAATTTTGAGTGGGGGGGCTAAATTTGAAGCTACGTCACTGGTTGCAGCTCTCCTTTAGATGTCTCCACTAGCCGCCATTGGTGGCTAATCTTCGCAGAGGATATTGCACTTGAAGAAGAAGAAGACTGTATATACCCTTCATGGTTCATAGTGAAAAAATGAGTGCACTATTTAACATGTTACCTTAACAGGTCGTTAAAATATTTTCCATGATAGGGTATCCAATCTAATTTTAGCAAATGAAATTAATATAATACACCAGGGTTTAGAACAGTTTGCGTATTCCTAAAACTAATTAATAAAATGTTTATTAAAAGGGTTAGAGTTTGCAAAATGATGGTTGGTAGTTTTAATTTAGTTTAAGGTAAGCTTCATTAGATCGTTATCTCTCCCATATTAGTTTATATAAAATCATATTAAATACTACATTTAACTTTGTGGAAAATACGAAAAATTTTATATAAAATAGTTTAATTAATTTAAATCCAAAATTAAATCTATTGATCGAATTAAATATGGTTTTAATTGGTTTACAATAATCGGTTCAAGTGGATTAAGCAAATTAGCTGGAAATAGTGATTTACTAAATAGTGGATTTTAATACATTTTTTAAATAATATTGCCCTAAAAATATACACAAAGAGCTTTCTCTATTTCGGGTCGTTTAAATTCCACCGATGGAAAGTTCAATTACAAAAATAACAATAAATAAATTTAGTTACAACCTATAAATCAAATTTTGCAGCAATTTTTTGTCCATCTAATAGAATATTGTTACAATTTAACATATATGAGGAGGGTCAGAACAAAAACCGATAAACTGGTTGAACCATTTTCTCAGAATCTATAAAAAACCTAATAAATCATTGTTGCCTAGCTTATTAAAAATATTATTATGCCAATATAAATGACAGGCAACACTATTTCGATAGTAAATCATATTCAGGCCCGGTCTTTCCACCTTCAGATAAAGTTCCAGGTAACTATCTGACAGATAAGGTTATTTGTAACTTCATCTGCTGAATAAATGTCAATACCAGTCAGTGAATCCAATACGTCAGTCTCATTATCCGTTAGATAACTATCCGATAGATACGTTTGTATAGAAAGAAGGGATGACATTTACTCAGCAGATGAAGTTACAAATAACCTTATCTGTCAGATAGTTACTTGGAACTTTATCTGAAGGTGGAAAAACCGGGCCTCAATATATTAGGTCGTCAATGATGAAATTTGTAGAAAACAGGCAAAGTTGGTTGATAACTTACATAAGGAATTATTTTATTCAACAAAGTTTGCACCGATTATCTATACACTTTTTCCATTTAAGCAGGTTGTTCAGGCCGGTGGTTAAAACCCTAGCGGACGCGAGTCAATGAATTCCTGGAAAGGCCAGTTTTACAGCATTGTCGGAATTTAACTGTTTTCCTATTAAAAAGTTGTCCATTGTCCAAAGTAAATAATATAATATTACCAAAACATGCAAATGTATCAATATTTTTTATCTCTTTTCTTTCTTCTGTATTAAGATACTTTTATTTTCAGGTTATGTTTATTATCACAATTTTCAAGTTTTAAACATTTACTTGCAATATATTGGGAAATCTTTTGGTTCTTCTCGGATTTTCAAACAACATTTGTAAAACGAGATATTCCGTACAAATAGACAAATGAAAATATTTTAAAATGTTTCTTCAGGTAAATTAAAAGGGTCACTCATATCAGGCAGTTGCCTTTGTTTAAGGGGGGGGAGTATGGTCAGAGCAGCACATTTTATACCCATTTTCAAGATTTTTTTTTAGAAAACTGTTAATAGTAACTTGATGGGATAATACCTACAGTAAAGAACAACCTTTGAAGAGTATCCGAAAAAAAATTTATTGAAAAATATCGAAAATTAAGCTCGTGACATGAATTTGAAATTTTCGTTCAGGACAAAGAGTTGATTTGCGGTGAGACACATAACTAATGACTGGATCATCTAAAACAAAAAAACCGAAAATATTTCGTTAGTTTATGAGTTTCTTGAGGTAACGCTGTCGAGATATTTTTTTTTTCTTGCTTTCTTTTTTTTATGGAATTTTTTACAACTGAAAACAGAAATTTCGAAAAAAAAAATTCGTTTTTTTGACTTCAAACTTATACCAAAAATTAAATAATCTAGATATTTGAAAAAACTCGACAGCGTTACCTCAAGAAACTCATAAACTAACGAAATATTTTTGTTTTTTTTGTTTTAGATGATCCAGTCATTAGTTATGTGTCTCACCGCAAATCAACTCTTTGTCCTGAACGAAAATTTCAAATTCATGTCACGAGCTTAATTTTCGATATTTTTCAATACATTTTTTTTTGGATACTCTTCAAAGGTTGTTCTTTACTGTAGGTATTATCCCAATCAAGTTACTATTAACAGTTTTCTAAAAAAAAATCTTGAAAATGGGTATAAAATGTGCTGCTCTGACCATACCGCCCCTTAATCCGAACTGATCTCCTAAAAAGCATTTTCATATTTTTTTCATTCACTTATATTATTTTTTTACATATTAACCTCTTGATGTTCAATTTTTTCTAGTAATAATTGGTTTAAAATAAACAGACTTTCCATGATTAATTCTAAAAATGCTGGCTAATTGGTGTTTAGAGGTTAATATTACAGCTGGTTAAAACTTAACGCCATGTATTTGGCTGGCGTTAAAATTGCGATTATAACCTACTGAATTAACCACATCGAGGTTAAAATTTAAACGTCATAGAGTTACAGAATAACAAAATATTGTAAAGCGTAGTTAAAATTTTTTAACTTCGACCTTGAAGTTAATTTTTAACTTTTTAAGATACAGAATAGACCCGAATAAGTTTTATAAATAACTACCCTTTAAAGACATCTCATGGAGTCCCAAGGGTCTGACTGCCTGATATGAACCACTGGTTTAGAGTAACATCTCATAAGCTATTCTTGTAATATCCTGTCGACTGTGGACAAAGTAACTGTTTTTTTCATTTGTAATTCGTTTTGTGTACCGTCCATAAAATAACCTAATATCTTTGCAATGTTCAGCTCCAAATAGAATTATTTAATGTACCGTGGAACATAGTATTGTTGGTGTTTCCCTACCTTTGGTCATATTGTTAATTTCAAAGTCCGTTTATGACATTGCTGGTCCGGTAATAATAACACACACATGATAATAAACATTTACGTTCAGAATTTACTCTAATATTACAGTCTCTGAAGTATTATAACCTAATAGTTACTCTTTGGTGTTGTATTATTCGGACAATAAATTTAACAATTAATTACTTTACTTTTGTGCAACTGAAACTAGGTATAACATTGGTAAAATGTTATTTAAATGATGTACGAGGGATGTTTCCAAAGTTCTGGGAATTTAGCTATAATTTTTATTATTTTGTTAATTTTCGTCAATATTACAATGTAGTTTTTCAACATAATCTCCATTTAACTGAATACATTTATCCCAACGATAAACTAATTTTTTTAAGCCTCAAAGTATCAGACCTATTGAGTTTCTGCTCTGGTCCCAACAGCCTTGGCACCCAGCGCGGCGAAACCTTGCTAACGCCCAAACAATCATGCAAGATGTCATGAACTTGTGTACCTATCCCTAGGCGCACACTAATTTGACGAATAGTCATTCGCCTGTCCTCTTTCAGTAGGTCTTCGACGGCAGTAATGTTTCTTTCATTTACCGACTTGCTTGGGCGCCCACTGCGTGGATCGTCTTCTAGTGATGTTCTACCGGTTTTAAACGATCGATCCACCGATAAACAGTACTTTTGGATTCTGCAGACTCACCAAATACTCCTTGCTGAATAATTTCTGATGTTTTCACACCTTCTTTCCACAAAAAGAAAATTATTGCTCTTTGAGATTTTGCTGCGTCTTCCATGGTTACAAAAACGCGTCTATATCAGTTGAACACCTAAATCAGACTGAACAATATTGCACTAGATAGTTGCATAAACATGTCAATAAGTTCTGCGTAAATTAATTATAGCACAATTCCCAGAATTTAGGAACATCCCTCGTATTTGGTAAAGTTTCGCAAAATTGTTCAGTACTGTGTTTCATTTAACTCTTCACCAGGCACAATTAAAGAGTGGAAATAAGAAAAGGTAACGCTGCCAGAAAAGTAAATTTCCAATTTTGTCGAAATTTGTTGAATATTCGTTGGTCCATAACTTAAAGGGCGCAGAACCGTATAGTTTCTATTACAAAACTAACAATTTTAAATAAAATTAATCACAATTTGGACAATTGCAGCACATTTTTATCTATCTAACTAGTGTACCCGTTGCCAACTGTGTTGGCAAACACATTACCTTTAAAATAAATAAAATAAATAAATGAATCTCAAATCAGTTTAAATAATCGTGTAAATAAAAAATAAGGTCAGTATTATATAGAGATAAACCTGCAAAATATTATTCACATCGGTCAAAGGATATAAGAGCGTCTAGAGTTTCCCGTTTATGCCTACGAAACCGTAGATATTTCTTTATGTTATTTTATCCCCAACTTCTTAAATAAATCTGCAAAATATTGTTCATATCAGTCAAAAGATATAGGAGTGTCCAGAGTTTCTCGTTTATGCATAAGAATGCCTAGACATTTCTATATGTTATTTTATTCCCAAATTCTTAGAGAATAAATCTGCAAAATATTGTTCATATCAGTCAAAAGATATAGGAGTGTCCAGAGTTTCTCGTTTATGCATAAGAATGCTTAGACATTTCTATATGTTATTTTATTCCCAAATTCTTAGAGAATAAATCTGCAAAATATTGTTTAAGTCTTGAAAAATTTATGAAAATGTTTTCGAAAGTTCCAAATATCTATTTTTTCATACTTATATGTAACGTTTCCATGGTCATGATAAATAATATGTCTGTTAGAAAATATTAGGCCAAGTTATTTTTACTCTGCTGCTAGAATGTATTTTATACAAGTATTTTGTGATGGCGGTAGGTCCTGTGGTGGCCACAGCTAATTTTTTATATCCTGCATACATCATACAAATAAAAAATGTAATATGTACTAAATTAAAAACAATTTTTGTAAAACTATAATGGAGGTTTTTATCAAAAACATACTTACATTGAACTGCAATCCAATTTAATTGTATCTGTTGAAACGTATCGGGAAATTGAACATCATTTTATTTGATAAATTTAATTTTTCTTTTTTTAAACAAAAAATTTTTTAATCCTGTCATATTTTAAAAAAACTCTTTGGTAAATATTTTGTTAGATACATCACGCTTTTGAAAATAAATTTATTTCATTTTGATACAGAAATGAAATTTTCAACATTTTCATTGATATTTTGATTCAATTATTTCATTTCATTTTAAATCTTATTTATCACTTTGTTTACTTTGAAATAGTCTCTCTTTATAGCTTTGTTTATCGAGGACTTTCATTTAATTTTAACTTAAAGTAGTTTTAAATTATAGAACTGTTTTATTTAAAAATTTTATTAAATTGTTTTGCACTTTCTTTTAAAATGTTTTAATTTGCATCTTCATCTAAGTACTCGTCCAGAACGGCTCATTGCAGATGGATGTGGTCTCTGTAAATAGATGAGATGTGGATGTAACGTCTGGGTATGAATTACAGGGTCAAAGTACAATAATAAAAAGAACAACAAGCACAAACCCTTGCTAAAATAACAACACGATCGTAATTATAATCTTAAAGATATACTGTCTTCATTTTAATGAGATGTAGAAATGCAACGTCTTAAAATTGAGCAATACGTCCAAAGAGACCGACAAAAATTACACCTGCTGTAGTAGGTCTGATACAATTGAATTCTTTGAATACTGGGTTCAAATAGTGTGATAAAAATCAACCTTGCTGTAGTCCATCGTAAAAAGAATTATTTCAAGAATTCATCAGTATCTTACCTTAGGGTGAGCATGATGTCAGTGAATAAAGTGCATTTACGACATTCTATGTTGTATGAGTTCAAAAGAGGAAGCAACGCATCAGTTGCATGTGAAAACTTCTGTGCAATAATTGGAAGACATGTTGTAAATGTTCGTACTTGCCAAAGATGGTTTACAAAATTTCGTTCCGGAGATCTGAGCCTAAAAGAAGATACTCGATCTGGAAGACCATCCAAGATCGATAATAATGTTTTGCGGTCCATGTTGAAGCAAATCCCACAACTAGAGAAATTGCAAAAGAGTTCGGCATCCATCATATAACGACATCCATCATTAAATCTCTTGATTTTGTCTTAAAGCAACGCATTTGGGTTCCCCATGAATTGACCCAAAACAATTTATCGTTTAAGAATATGCTCATCACATCTGGACACAATGTGGAGCCGTTTCTGGACAGGCTGATTACTGGAGATGAAAAGTGGATTCTTTACGAGAATATTAAGAGAAGAAAAGCTTACTGCAAATCTGGAACATCGTCAGTAACTCTTGCAAAACCAAATATTCATAAAAAAAAAGTAATGCTCTGTTTGTGGTGGGCCCAGTGTATTACGAGCTGCTAAAACAAAGGCAAACTGTCATTACGGATCTGTACTGCAACTACCTCGATAAATTGCATGCAGCTATCAAGCAAAGAAGTCCAGTATTGGCGTCCAGAAAAGGAATCGTGTTCCATCAAGATAACGTTAGATCACATACCGCAATGGTGGCACAAGAAAAACTTAGTGCGTTTGGAAGGGAAGTTCTTATTCACCTGATATATTCTGGCTTTCAGTTTTTCAGAGTTAATCCCAGGAAATTTACGTATCAAGAAGCCTACACAAAGTCCATCTCGATTTAAGGCCAAAAATTGCTACATAAGCCCAAACTTGATACGCAAGGGTGGAAATATAATTTTCTCTCTCGCAACCAAAGGTTCGTTGACAACGTTTTGTTTTTCTTGAATTATGACATTTCTTAATGGAAATCATCCAATTTCTGTTAACCCAGTGCTGATCCCTTAGCTCTGCTGTCCCAAAGACATAAAAAAACAAGGATATTTTGTATATCCACTTTGCTGTCCAAGGAGGAAGTTTACCGTTTTTAGATATAAAACTAAAATCAATTAGTATTTCAAAAACTAGAGCTGCTACGAAAAAGAGTCAGGTATTTTTGGAATCAGCACATCAAAGATATCCAAAATCAGTTCTTAATTTTCCGACACCAAGATAAAAAAAATATTTTGTAGGGCAGTGTTAGCAATATTTAATGTAAAGGGTTTGTTATATCGAGTTATTGTTACCCGAGTTGTAAGTCTACCTTAACTAGAAAATTTAGTGAGTATTTGTAGACACCTGGAAAATACTTAATTTTGTGTGAAAATGAGGGAAAAAGAAATAGAGACAGTTTTTAATATTATAATTTAATATTCCATTTCTATATTTATTGTTTCATTTCTGAGGGCTTATGGTTGTTTCAATAATTAATTTTCATCAAAATAAAACACATTTATTAAAATTTTGTTTTTAATCCCAGAATTATTGCTGTTTATATTTCCATCCATATTCATATTTTTGTTTAAAAATATTAAATGCGTGGCATATTGCAAAAACAACGTACAGATTAAAATTCAAGGCAGTTGATTGTTCCAAATATCTTTGAAGAAAAAGAAATTTAGAATTACAGTACTGGTATACAATCAGGAATCGAAACATGCTAAATATTAATTAAAACTTTAACTTTCAACGATATAAGGGACATTGACAGGGGCAGTTAGCAAGGAAGCATCACTTAGATCAGTGATGGTGAACTTTTTTTCCCAGACGGTCAAATTGAATTTGAAATTTTGTAGTTTTCCAAATTGTTAAAGTTGCGCACCAGGCATGAGGGATGCCATAGTAAAACTGGATTTAAATGAAAATATGTCTTATGGAGTAATTGCAAATAAATTAAAATGTTCTAAAACTATGGTTTATAACGCGGTGCAACATTTTAATAAACATCACACCACAGAAAATGTAGCTAGACGTCGACGACCTCGAAAAACTTCATGGTGGATCGACGAATAGTTCGATTAGCAAAAACTAATCCCTTTCTTAGCTCCAAATCCAAAAGGAGATATTTGCTGAAGAACCTAATGCACTATCAGCTCGTTCTATCAGAGAAAGATTGAATGAGAACTATTTGGAAGAGCTGTAAGAAAGAAGCCACTACTTTCATCAAAAAACAGGAAGGACAGGCTAGCTTTTGCCAAGGAACATAAAGATTGGATATTTCCCAATGGAAGCATATCCTTTGGAGCGATGTAACGAAGGTTAATCGATTGGAGTCAGATGGAAAAAAATAACAATGTTTTACTTTTAACCAATCAAAATATATGAATACATACATATCACAAGATTGTTCTTAATTAGTTCGCCACAACTGTATATATGTTGGCGGTCGGTAAAAGTGATTTCTTGTACGCAAGATGCTTATCTATTATTATTATATATTTTTAACCTTTATACTTTACAACTTTTGCATGGGGGTGACATGTGTAATAAGGCCTCCTCTGGACATTAGATGTTTAAATTATGGTTTATCTGCGTTGTAATGACCCATGAACCATGTCATAATCTTTTCAAATATTTTTCAACGTTTTCCACTATTGACAATTCTTGTTAATGCGATTAACATTCTTTCTGTTGATTTTCCCCATTTTATCAATCATTTTTCCGCATATATTCATCAATATATGAATAATTATTCCGATTTTTCCCTTTGATTTTGTTTACTTTGTCTGTTGACAAAAAAGCTTTTGACATTTAAAATTTTTATTTCAAAAATGTAATTAATATTAATGTTAAATAATATTATATTTCTCCCTTATATTTGTTATTCTCATAATTTTCTAGTTTTTAATTGGATTTTATTTTATATAAATTAATATAATTAAATTCTCAGTATTACGTACCTGAAAGAAGTTTATATAATATTTATATTAATATAAAAATACATGAAAAGGTGTGTTTTAAATTAATCTCATTAAAAAAAATACTTGAATAGTGAATTTTAACACATTGAGTTGGGTAGGTATTATGTAAGTGATAACATATTGTAGGTGCATAATAAAAATCATAAATTTCGATAATTTTTGAATGAATAATCCACGTGATTCCATAAAGACTTACAAGCGTATTGAGATGCGCTCCTATCAAGACCCAGGTTAGCTAATTCTGTAGTCAGGTAGATAAATATTGTAAGTACTGTGCAAAAAATTGGACCCACAAGTCTATCTGGAAAGAAATCATGACCAACTACAACAACCATGTACACATCTATACAGACGGCTCAAGAATAAGACATAATACCGGCACAGCAACCATCATAGATAAACAGTAGTGCAAGATCCATTTACTTTCTGTAAGCAGTGTGTACACAACAGAAGTGTACAGCACCCTAGAAGCGACCAGACTAATCAATAAAGACAATAGAAATAAATTCATAATAATAACAGATTCTCTAAGTTCTGTTCAAAGTATCCAAGAAACTTACTCGAAACATCCCACGATACAAGAAACAGAAGACAACATACACAATGCATTAGCCCAAGACAAAGAAGTAACATGGGATGGATCCCATCCCATGTAGATATAGAAGGCAACAATAAAGTAGACGAAGTCGCAAAAAAGGCAACAACAGCAGCCACAACAGAAATACCGATGCCAATCTATGATTTCAAGAACCGGATTAAACACAAAATTAAAGAAAGCTGGGACCTAGAATGGAGACGAACAACAACAAATTACGACATATAAAACAGGACATGAAGAAATGGACCCTAACCAGAAACCGATGAGACCAAATTATATTGACGAGACTACGAACTGGACATACGGTGATTACACATCAATATGAATTCCACAGACTACAACCATCCATGTGAGAAGAATGTGCCACAGAACTGACAGTTGAACATATCCTGATGATCTGCAAGAAATATAATAACGAGAAGAAAACACATAAAATTCCCCCCACATTACAAACAAGTCCTGGCTAACGACAACAAAACAATAGAAACTCTACTAAAATTCCTAGATGAAATATCAGTAAAAAACAAAATATAACTATCCTAAAAACCGAAGTGAACAATAATTTAAACCCAATATATATATTTTTCCAAATGTACTATTAGTAAAACACAATGTAAAATTATAGAAATGTACCGGAATACTAATGGCATTAGTTGCCGATATATTTTTTGCTAGATAAAAGAAAATCCGTTTTACATTATTGCTGAGGTTTTTTCATATTTTTAGATTTGGTTAAAAAAATTGGTTACTAGTAGTTGTGTAACTATTGACTCGCAACAGGGAGTGTACTTTTTTCTTCGTTTTTTGTCGTTTGGTGTGCATATAGACCTACGAGGGGGGAACACGAGTATTTTTAACATATTTTTAGCACAGATCGTGTTAAAATAAAAAATCAGCTGTGGCCACCACAGGACCGACCGCCATCACAAAGTACGTGTATATAATACATTCTAGCAGCAGAGTAGTTATTATTGTAAAAGACAATAACATATTATATTACGTTGACAATTTCATAATCTGTATTTATAATTTACGATAACTATGGAAACGTACATACAAAATAATAATAATAAATAAATTAATAAAAAAAAATGTCTCAAATAAAAGTTGTTATTGCTTTTATAGCAACTTTTGTCAAATAAATTTTTTTCGAAATATTTCTCTGCTGTGAATTAACCATTGTGATTTTGTAATATATTTCAAGGTATGCAAATATATTACAAAATAATTATGAGTCAAATATGAAATAATATGAGCCAATAGTATGAAAAAATAAATACTTAAAAAATATATCTCAAATAAAAGTTGTTAGTTATTGCTTTTATAGTAAATTTTGTGAAATACATTTTTTTGAAATATTTTTCTGTTAAATATTCGCAAAAATCGACACGAGTAAACTCCCATTTTTAGTCAAATTTTTACCAAAAGTTGATCAACTTGTGCCACTGATGTCAAAAGCTTAAATATGAAGTTTTATAAAAATCCTTTTAGCCGAATTTGCTCTGCACGTGTACACAGACAGACAGAAAAACAGACAGACATCATGCTAAATATAGTCCAAACGTTATGTAGGGACCTCAATTCGTGGAGATCCATCGAAATCTCGAAATGTCAAAATCGGTATGATCACAATACTGCCCTTATATATGTTGGCGGTCGGTAAAAACTACAAAATACTGATATTGTATTTAGTTTATATTTAATTTTAGAAGTTAAGATTTTTTCCGAAATTGTAAATAAAATCATGATGAAACGAAACAATTAAGACCTTCATTATTTAAAATGACCACTCCAGATATTGGTAGCAACTTCATCGAACAATAAATTATTTAAAATTATTAATAATTTAACAAAAAGGAACTGAAATATTTGTTTAACCAAGAATGTAGGACTCCATAAACTGTATCAAGAAAAATAGTTTTATTTTTAGAACTGCAATATTTACTAAATAAAGTTATTATTTCTGCAAAAAATTATTTAAATCAGTAATGGAATTAGCTTGAAAATATAGAAAAATTAAATCATTCAATATTTTATTTCAACTACATTAATTTTCGTGCATATATATTTTATTTTTAGGCGAAAAAAACAAGAAAAAATTCGAGCCAAAACATCGATAGACCGATGACATTAGTTTTGAAATACTGTCACGTGGGTAGTTTGACAACTCCTGGTTTACTAAGTTACTAATTCCTGGTCTGATAAGAAACATTGATGTCAAAACATCGATAATCATCCATAAAAATATTGCATTTTAAACAAACTATCCAAAAAATGGGAAAGGCTTGACACTAAACACACCAAGATAAAGTGGTGGTAAGGCCTAAAGTCTTGATTGACAGGGCCCAAGAAGATATAGGCCATATGTGGTTTTAAAAAAATAGATCAATGCCTTTTCAAATCAAACATTTGGATCAATATTTTTGTAAAAATGTATTTTGTATTTATATTTTTCAAGGTTAAGGTGGAAGACCAGCATTAGCTGAAACTTCGCCGAAATAAAGTTGTTTATTATTTTAAGACCACAGTTTTGTTTCTTTTCAAAATTACTAGAACTCATTTTGAAAAATTGTACAAGAAAATTAGACTCCTTTTGGACTTTTGGACAATTCCAATCCTTTATAATCGTGGTAGATATGGTGCTATAATTTTTACAGTGGTAAAGTATCCAAATGTACCAAAAAGGTACCAAAATTTAAGAAATTTTGAAAGTAAAATTTATATTTTAAAACTATTGAAAACAACACAATTTTTTAATTTTCACAAATTTTACACAAAATTTTATCACCAAATATTCACCTATTCACTCTTGTTATTTTTTTTTTTCTTTTTTTTTCACACAGTTCAAAACACCGCACCTATCCAAACACACATTACGTAACTCCGGACTCGACAAACTCCGGTTAAAGCCGTGTGCTACCGTCCCGGAGTTCGAGAACGCACTGAAACAAACTCTTCACCGGAATACTCCGGTTTGGGCCGGAGTTTGCGTATACAGAATTTACATTATTACCTATGTTAGGGTTATTTTTAAATAAATATATTTCAGAATGTCTATTAAATAAATATTCCGGGTTTGTTAATAAAATTACCAAAGCAATTGCCAGATATAATATATTGTACGGTGGTTGCCTAATAAATTACACTGGTCAACACAATTTTTGCTGACTTACATCTAAGACTTCCCAGCAAACATTCAACTAACGGCCGAATGCTGGCAAACTGCTTTTATGCTGGTAAATTACTGGCACCAAAAGTAAGTGCAACGCCAGTATTAATAATGTACTTCACATTTGTATTTTGCATTCCGCCTATACGAAATACTTTACCAGCATTTTATAAGCACTCTTCTTCACTCATACTTTTTACTTAAAACCATCAGAAATAAATCTTGCAACTAATGCGATTATTTTGCACTTTACCGTTGCTGGGCCGGATACATCAATGGGCCAGTAATGGCCCCGGGGACACCGGGGTACTGGCCCATCACTTTCAATGCCGGGGAGTATGTGCTTTACCAGTACTGGCCCGTATAAAAATGTTTGCTGGGTTGTTTCTTATTTGGTGCTGCTGAACTCAAATATCACATCAGTTTTTGCGTATCACATCAGATTTTTGCTCTACAAATACATATTTTCGGCCAAATAATGCTTCTATCGTTTAATTTTAGACGTCGATACTGTAATTGGTACAAATTTGGCCAACAATAAGGACTAAATAATTAAAAAATATTATTAAAATTTTATTTATAGTGAAAAAAAGAAAATGAGAACAGTTTTAATTACATTTTAATCCATTGGAGTGTTAAAATAAAAATACAAAATAATTTAAGGATTAAATGGTTGTTTGTAAGATCTTCTGGAGTGCACCATTTCCGACAAGTCTCTTTTAATACTCCAACATTAGTCAGCCATCATGTGAGTATTCCACCTTTCTTGATAACGTCTCTCCATCTCTTTTAAATCCTGATGGAAACGTTCACCCTATTCATCACTAGCATCTCCAAGATTGACAAGAAAATTTGTCAAGATGACTGTTCAAAAAATGAAGTTTCACGCTCATGTTGCACCCCAGATAATTTTCAATCAAATTTTCAACGACCTCCACATAAGCAAATACGCCTTTTCTGGGAAACTTATTGAACAACAAGTACAAACCTGAACATTTAATGGATGCGGTCATACTAAGTAGGTTACCTTTGACCTTGCAACCCCCGCCGTTGTAAAAAGGTCTATAACAAGTACCTGCATGTAAGGCGTTCCTACGAAATATATTGGACAACAATCAGAATCAGTATCAGAACGTGAAAAGGTAAAAAAAAGTCAAAATACGATAGAACAAAAATTTGCCGTGGTAGGCAGAAACTGTTAAAATTTTTGAAATCAGCACCCCAAAATTAGTTAAAAACAAGTATCAGATTTAAATTTGTTGACCAGTGTTATTTAAACAAGTCCAGTCAAGGTCATATGACTGAAATAATAACTTACTGATGTGTTTGCCTCTTACTCACATTGGCAAAATAGTAAGAGAAATTCAAATGAAGTTTGTCAATCAATTTTGTTTATTGTTCAGGTATAGCTACGACAAACGTACTTATACATACAAACGTACCATAGGTTATCCCATCTCGGGGTTTGTCTGAGCTTACTAATGTTTTCTAGTGTCATTCGTACCGAACCAGTGGCATCTAAAACTCTAGCTATTTATTTCATCATGTTTTTCATTAAAACTGTCCATTTCAGGACAATATTTGTATTTTAAATAATGGTTTTCTTTTATTTACGTTTAATAAAGACGAATTAAGGTCATTAATTTATAAATTCTGCAAACTAAACGATATTACTCAAACGAAACACAATTTTAATCAAAATTTCTGATCATTTGAATTGTGGAGTATTATTAAAATAGTTATAAACCGTTTGTAACGTTGTATTCAAGTCGTTTGGGTGTAAAATGTATTATTAAATATCATTATCTTTTAGCACCTCTGCAATAATAAATCGTATTTCAGAGATAAGAATATTATCATGTACTTCTCTGAATACGAAATTCTACCAAACTCCAGATCTTATTGATTCTAAATGCTCTGTTAAGTGTAATTATTTCAAAAGGGTCTTATAGATATTACTTAAAATACAGGAATATATACCAGGTATCTTTTTCGGGTTTTATACGTATGACAAAAAAGCAGCATGAGCAACACCAAATTTGTAAAAAACAAGTTTTAGATGTAAGTCAGCAAAAATTGTATTGACCAGTGTTATCAAAGATTACATAGATATGAATCGGTAGGCGATGTGTACGTGGCACAAGTCAGTAACAGAATAAATTAATGCAAATAACAAAAAAAATTATAAAATTACGAGAGATGTTTCCAAAGTTCCGAGAATTTAGCTGTAATTTTTATTATTTTGTTAATTTTAGTCAATATTACAATGTAGTTTTTCAACATAATCTCCATTTATCTGAATACATTTATCCCAACGATAAACTAATTTTTTTAAGCCGTCCTCAAAGAACTTTCCTATTGAGTTTCTGTTCTGGTCCCAACAGCCTTTGCACCCAGCGCGGCGAAACCTTGCTAACGCCCAAACAATCATGCAAGATGTCATGAACTTGTCGTGTACCTATCCCTAGACGCACACTACTTTGCCGAATAGTCATTCACCTGTCCTCTTTCAATAGGTCTTCGACGGCAGTAATGTTTCTTTCATTTACCGACGTGCTTGGGCGCCCACTGCGTGGATCGTCTTCTAGTGATGTTCTACTGGTTTTAAAACGATAGTACCACCGATAAACAGTATTTTTGGAGACTCACCAAATACTCCTTGCAGACGCTGAATAATTTCTGATGTTTTCACACCTTTCCACAAAAAGAAAATTATTGCTCTTTGAGATTTTGCTGCATCTTCCATGGTTACAAAAACGCGTCTATATCAGTCGAACACCGAAATCAGGCTGAACAATATTGCACTAGTTGCATAAACATGTCAAGACTTGTCTGGCACCAATAACATTGCCTATAAGTTCTGCGTAATTTAATTATAGCAAAATCCCCAGAATTTAGGAAACATCCCTTGTATATATATAATTTTACAGTTGCAGAAATTTTTGGTTTAACAATTCTTTTCTTTATATATTATTTTCAGCATCAATTTTTGTTGCGTGAATGAAAAAAGATTTTCCACACAAAGAAATGAGATATAATGGGCAACATTTCTGCCATATGCACGCGTAACTCAGTTTGCAGTTCATTATAAATATTTTTCAATTAAATAAGTACTGTGCATTATAAAAAGATTGTTTGTGTTTTTTCATTTTCTTGCATCGATTCAGAACACTGCACATAAGAACAGAGTCATGGGATTTAATTTCATATATCAACATTATAAAATTTATGGAGATCCAACGAGATGAATTTTATTTTTACATTAAAATTTACATTAACTTTTTGCCTTTTTTAGTAAATTCTTGGACAAAGGTGTTTAATTATTTTTACGAGAGTCGACATGTTAATTTTCATCGAAACTTCTTGTAGTCTCCTCGTTGTAATTTCCGTTATACACTCAGCTGAATAAGAAGAGTTTTCATTAGCCATTAACCAAGTACTAGCTAACGAGATAACGTATAACGCCCCGTTATAAGGCTGCGTGTACACCAACATGCAATACCTTAATTTGCACTAATAGATATATTATCTTTTACACTCCTTACGTATTACAAATTGATTTTTTATTAGTGTAAGGCCCGGTCTTTCCACCTTCAGATAAAGTCCCAGGTAACTATCTGACAGATAAGGTTATTTGTAACTTTATCTGCTGAGTAAATGTCATCCCTTCTTTCTATACAAATGTATCTATCGGATAGTTATCTAACGGATAATGAGACTGATGTATTGGATTCACTGACTGGTATTGACATTTATTCAGCAGATGAATTTACAAATAACCTTATTTGTCAGATAGTTACCTGGGACTTTAACTGAAGGTGGAAAGACCGGGCCTTAATAAGATTTTACTATAGATTTGTGTGAATGCAGAAACAAGGGTTTTACATTCAGTGCAGGATTTAACTTGCAGCAAAACTAGAATATCGTCGCACTTCATATGAAACCACCAACGAGGGCGGGATTAAAAGTTTTGAGAGCTCCTAAGCCTAGATCGCGTTGGTAAAATTTGATGTGTGAGGTTATTTTCTGTCATGCCAGCATATTGTCAGTAAAATTTTATTCCGTTCTAAACTCCATTCACAATAACTATGAGATGACGTCACACTTGCTTATTTTAAGTACCAACGTTATATGTTTTAATCAACATCAATCCTTAACTCAGTACATTTATTTATTTAATTTTGGTATATTTTTTCAATGTTGCCAGTTTGAAATTGGTTTGTTCAATCGTTATTTGTCAGGTTGACATTTAGGTGTTTAGAATTTAGTGAGGTTAAATTTTTATTTAAAAGAATAAAATTTCTTAAGGAATATGTGAAGTTAAAACAAGAAGGACTCTACAAATTTATATTTATTGATGAAACCTGGATTTTCAAATATGGGAATTTACGTCGTTCTTGGCAAGATAAAAAGTAATTTTAGCGTACTCATGAAATTTATACTTGCAGCTAGCGGCAATAAACTGTTCGATTGGAAATAATATTTGAATATTCATTATTCGAAACAAAATTGTATCTAACATCTGAAATTCAATCATTTTTATTCGAATAATAAAAAATTTGACTCTTTATCATTGCTTTCCGATATTAGTGAGTTCAGGAAGCAAGCTCGGAGCGTTCGAGAAAAGGTCTAAACGCGTTTATTCGAGCAACTTTCACAAAGTTCCCGTAGTGTTAAGAATTTAAATTTTTATCTTCTAGAATTTTAAGGATTTGGAGTACATTCAACATTTGTGAGAATTCAGACAATAGAAAATTAGAAACCTTCTATTTATAACATGTAAAATGGTTTATTGTTCAAGGAGACTTTTGTTTAATGTTATTACCTTATAACATAAACAATTTTTTCACCCTTATTTCTAGAAATGCCTAGAAATGCATTATAAATACACCCGTCTCTGTGAAGACGGGTTCAGAAAATATTCGGTCCGATTAGCGTAAACATCTAAATTGTTGAATTCTTTAAGGCACTGTGTCGGCGTTCTGGTGATCTATCCAATTCTGTTAATTGTTATTACCGACCGGCAACATATATAAGGGAGGTATTGTGATCATACCGATTTTGACATTTCGATGGATCTCTACGAATTGAGGTCCCTACATAACGTTTTGACTATTTTTAGCATGATGTCGGTCGGTCTGTCTGTCCGACTGTCTGTCTGTCTGTCTGTCCGTCCATCTGTCTGTCTGTTCGTCCATCTGTCTGTGTACACGTGCAGAGCAAATTCGGCTAAAAGGATTTTTATGAAACTTCATATTTAAGCTTTTGACATCAATGGCACAAGTTGATCAATTTTTGGTAAAAATCGGTTGACTAAAAATGGGAGTTTACTCGTGTCGATTTTAAGATTTTTGCGAATATTTAACAGAAAAATATTTCAAAAAAAATGTATTTAACAAAAGTTACTATAAAATCAATAACTAACAACTTTTATTTGAGATATTTTTTTTAAGTATCTATTTTTTCATACTATTGGCTCATATTATTTCATATTTGACTCATAATTATTTTGTAATATATTTGCATACCTTGAAATATATTACAAAATCACAATGGTTAATAATTTGAAGCAAACTATATCTGTTATTCTTCAATTAGAGAATGCACACAAGTATATTTAATTATATTATTATTTTAATATGAAGCTAAAATTAATGTAGGTGATATAATGGACCATATATTTGCTGAAAATTATGCTAAACAAATTCAAAATTATGCAACAATGCATATATAAATTTTATATTGTATTTTGTAATAATATAATTTAATAAAACTTTAAGGAAGTGGTTCTTAATCTTTTCAGAATCACGGAACACTTAAAATTTAATTTTTTTTTTGCGGAACACAGTAAAATAAAACAGTATACTTATAAGCATAATAATCTATTAATCTCTTATTTCAGTTTTTGCTCGATTGTGAAATATTCTGGCCAATTAGGACCAATATTTTTAGCGACCGCCAACATATATAAGGGAGGTATTGGGATCATACCAATTTTGACGTTTCAAGATTTCGATGGATCTCCACGAATTGAGGTCCCTGCATAACGTTTTGAATATTTTTAGAATGATGTCTGTCGGTCTGTCTGTCCGTCTGTCTGTCCGTCCGTCTGTCTGTCTGTCTGTCTGTGTACACGTGGAGAGCAAATTCGGCTAAACGGATTTTTATGAAACTGCATATTTAAGCTTTTAACATCAATGGCACGAGTTAATCAACTTTTGGTAAAAATTGGTTCCAAAAATGGCTGTAAAGAGAACAACTACCATCTAATATTATACAGTTATTATTATACCATTTAATATTATACATATACAGTTATATTATAACACGTTTAAAGTATTCAAACATGAAACAAAATATTTGATTATTTCAGGAAGCAAAACAACCTGTCTAAGAGAACTTTTCCGTCGCCCAGGTGAAATTAACATGAATTAGAGACTTCTTAACTAAGCCTGGATTACCGTAAAAGATATCCTAAACTTTTATCATACTTCCGGAATTTTCTTTTTAATAAAATCTATTAATAAACCGATGGTATCGACGAATTTCTCATTATTTTCCGTACATTTTATTCTGCTCACGAATTGACCGAAATTTATTTTTTACTTGGCCATATCTTATAGATTCTAGGGCGCTGTTGGCCAGCGACCAAACATAGGAAACTAAGAGAGAGAAAATCAAAAAGGCGATAGTCCATGAGAGCTTTTTCAAACAATAGCACTTAACATAACAGCTAAAATCAATAAGAACTCGACTCTAAACGCTTTGGAATTCTGTCAACATACTAACAATACTTATTGTCAAAATGCCACTGCAAGAAATTCACTGGAAGTTACATACCGGAATAACATACGCTATTACTCCAGAAATGCACTTCCTGGTCATATTATTAAACACACCTTCATTTTATACATTTTCCAAAATATTTGAGAAATTATTCCTAACTCGATTAATGTCATATTTAAATAAATATGCTCTTCTAGAAGATTCTCAACATAGCATTGTTGACGAAGATTGTAACAGCAATATATTCATTTCTTCAGAGTAAATAAATTGTTACTAATTTTATTTCATTATTAGTTTTGTGTAAGAAACTTATGATCTGTGGGGCTTATACCTTTCGTTAAGGGGGGGGTATGGTCAGAAAATCGTTTTTTTTTTTTTTTAATTGATTGTATAGTGACTCAGGAGTGTCCATACAAAATTTCAGGTCGATCCGAGCAAAATTAACGAAGTTATCGGCTTAACAATACAAATAACTCAAATTCATATTTTCGCGCAAATCGCGTGTTATAGCGTTCCTTTCAGAACGCTGATTTATTAGCCGCGCGCAGCTCTCATATACGTAATAGTAGAGTCTTCCCACTCTATCCACACACCTGTCTGTGCTATATTTGTGTAAAAACACTTATATATGTGACTTGTATACATTCATTTCATCGAGCAGTTACGGTACACGTGTTTCGTAATTTTTTGAAGAATTTTATTTTTCAAGTCGGTGAGACATGTAACTCGAAAACTACTCGACCGATCTTTCTGAAAATTTGCACACTATTTCTATAGGCAATTTACTAGGTAACGCTGTCGAGATATATATATTTTTTTGCTTTCTTTTTTTTTTATGGAATTTTTTACAACTGAAAACAGAAATTTCGAAAAAAAAATTTCCGTTTTTTTCGTTTTTTTGACTTCAAACTTATACCAAAAATTAAATAATCTAGATATTTGAAAAAACTCGACAGCGTTACCTCAAGAAACTCATAAACTAACGAAATATTTTTGGTTTTTTCGTTTTAGATGATCCAGTCATTAGTTATGTGTCTCACCGCAAATCAACTCTTTGTCCTGAACGAAAATTTCAAATTCATGTCACGAGCTTAATTTTCGATATTTTTCAATAAATTTTTTTTTGGATACTCTTCAAAGGTTGTTCTTTACTGTCGGTATTATCCCAATCAAGTTACTATTAACAGTTTTCTAAAAAAAAATCTTGAAAATGGGTTAACAGACAATTCTTTATTGAATTCGTTTAAATTTGAGCCAAAAAAAAAGGTATTGGAGTAACAAAGCATTCATGGGTTGTAATTTTACTGTATAACAACTTTCTGAAGTATTTTAATTTTTTCCGTCTTGTTGACATTTTTGATCTCCCAGTAATCTTAAATCTTAAAAATTATAAATTTTCAATATCTATTTTTCATTCACAAATTCCCATAAAGAAATTAAAATTGTATGGAGATCGGTGGGTCGTGCGAAGGAAACAAACCCGTTTGAATTTCTAGCGATAACCAGCTATTTACCCGACTGATACGCTTATACTGTAACCACCAATGTTTACTTCTACATGCTTGAATCAATCGGCCGAATACGTCCAAGTATGCGTGAATCACAGTTCGGGCGAACACGCTTGGACTGTAACCGTAGCCTAAAAAGCGATTCTCCGTTAAGTGGCTGTGTGCGTTGTCCAAACAGTTTACGTAAAATTTTGGATGCTATGCAAACGTATATTATGTTGACTCTGAATCCAATTTAATACATAAAAAAAAAATATGATTGAAGCCAAGGAAGATTTTATATATATGTACGAGGGATGTTTCCTAAATTCTGGCAATTGTGCTATAATTAAATTACGCAGAACTTATAGGCAATGTTATTGGTGCCAGACAATAACATGTTTATGCAACTATCTAGTGCAATATTGTTCAGTCTGATTAAGGTGTTCGACTGATATAGACGCGTTTTCATAGCACTGTTTTTGTAACCATGGAAGACGCAGCAAAATCTCAAAGAGCAATAATTTTCTTTTTGTGGAAAGGTGTGAAAACATAAGAAATTATTCAGCGTCTGCAAGGAGTATTTGGTGAGTCTGCAGAATCCAAAAGTACTGTTTATCGGTGGATCGATCGTTTTAAAACCGGAAGAACATCACTAGAAGACGATCCACGCAGTGGGTGCCCAAGCACGTCAGTAAATGAAACAAACATTACTGCCGTCGAAGACCTACTGAAAGAGGACAGGCGAATGACTATTCGTTAAATTAGTGTGCGCCTAGGGATAGGTACACGATAAGTTTGTGACATCTTGCATGATTGGGCGTTAGCAAGGTTTCGCCGCGCTGGGTGCCAAGGCTGTTGGGACCAGAACAGAAACTCAATAGGTCTGATATTTTGAGGCTTAAAAAAATTAGTTTATCGTTGGGATAAATGTATTCAGTTAAATGGAGATTATGTTGAAAAACTACATTGTAATATTGACGAAAATTAACAAAATAATAAAAATTATAGCTAAATTCCCAGAACTTTGGAAACATCCCTCGTATAACAACTTCTTAATTTTAATTTCTGTGTATCATAAAAGAAAGTTAATTCTTCTATGGTCATAATTAAGCACAGTTATAAAGCTTGGTATTGCATTTTAATAATTCATTCTTATTCCAACCCTGGCATCCATTAATAAATTTTAATTGTAGTCTGCGTTCCTTAATGAGCAGTACTGGATTAAGGAAAAGTTTTAAGTGGGCCCGTTTTAAACTTTTTGACCTGTGTTTTATCTCATTCTAACTATTGAGTAGGTTATAATGTTCTCTTCGTCACTTTAGACACTCGTTTAATAGGAGGATATTAATTCAGCAAAATTGGTTGAGTCGAGATTCATGTTTTAGAACTGCTGAATGGGGCTCGGGAATTATAGAAACTTTAACAACTCTTTTAATGGGGTTGCAATTTGTATTCAAATAATTTAACAGTTTTTTAAAAGAGTCTATTCCAACTAAAAATAGTTGTTGGTTCATTTTTAGCAAGAAAACAAATATATTTAATGTGCTACTAAAAAAATACATTTTTCTTCAAGCGGATTATAATGCTAACATTACATTGTTCAATACATGCCGTAGAAATGATACATTTTTTTACTAGTAACAAAATGTGAACATTTTTATACTAACGAAAGGTATAAGCCCCACAGATCATAAGTTTCTTACACAAAACTAATAATGAAATAAAATTAGTAACAATTGATATCAAATCAATATTTACAGCGATTTTTAATCTATCTAATAGAATATTTTTAACTGTAGTAAAAGTTGTTGTAAAAATATTACAGATCAATACATTAATAATAGATATGTGTAATATTACGTGACCATTTTTTCTAGAGTAATTTTTAGATAATGATGAACTAGAAACTATCTAGAACCAGAGCTAGAAGCAATTCAAAAACGGTGTGGACGATCTGTTTTTAATTTTATAGATTTGTAATATTTAGTAATTTAATTCCAATGTTAAAATAAATATAATAATCTTTTTGGATTGTCGAATTAAACTATATAAAATATATTTTTTCAAAAATTAAAATTAAATAAATTATGTTGTTATAGGTTTAATTTTAAAATTAAATTTGCAATTAACAGTTAAAATAACAAAATATTAAATTCAATTAGTTAATTAAAATGTATTAAAATCAATTATTTATTTAATTTATGACTTTATATGAAATATTGAAAAAATATTAATTAACGTTTGAACGGTCTTCTGGGTTTCTGGAGTGCTTTAATATATTATAGTACAGAAAACTTTACTATTACAGTCACAGATGGCAATATAACATTATTAGCAAAGTAGATAATGCACATGGAACTGTTTTATCTAAAAATCTCGTTTTCATCAATCTTTTTATTTTAAGGTCGAGATATATTGACTGAGATTAAAAACCACAAGTAGAAGAGCCATTGGTCATACTGTTAGAGGCTGTACCAAAATAACTAAAGTGGCTGTAGATTGAAATCCTTGGGGACGCCAACCAAGAGGAAACCGCTTGGAAAAGAACAGCTAAAGAATTTGAGAGAGTGAGGAAATACTGGAATGAAGTAAAAGTGCAAAGAATCGCATCTGCTGAAAGAGTTATACCGGAAGCATGGATGCCCCATGCTTCCTGTAGTAGAGAAATGATTAATATATAATTAATAAGTATTTTATAAGAACTTTAGGGGGAAAATGTACATGTGTTAGTGTAGCAGCTCTAGGCAAATCGCTGACTGGTGTGGAATTTCGAGCGCACCACACAGAGCTATAGTATAATTTCGTAGGCACGACGAACGTATGACTACAGTGTTTAAGCGCTTATTCAACAGATATATGTTACTTGAAGAAGCCAAATAAACAAAAACAAAAAGCCAACGCCTGCTATTATGCCAAATACGAAAACTCAAGACGAAACAGTTAGCATGTTTTTTTATTTTTGTTCATATTAGTACATTTTTTATTTTCCATGTTTTTTTGATCCATATTTTGTCTAATCGTGGTCTATGGAGTAATAGTATCTATAGTTTACTTATTTCTGGGATAAGTGTAGTAACATATTTCATTTTTTCTGTAATATTTATTACTAAAACATAGTATTAGAGACATATCGCGTGTCCTGCGGTCGTTGTAACACGTCATTATTAAGTAATAAAATATTTCAAAATATAATTCACTAAGTGACAGATGCATTAAATAAAGATATTAAGTGAAAACTTTCTCGGAAAATGTAAAGAAAAATAATGAAAATATTCGTGAAAGACTGAACTATAAAGTGAGATCGTGGTACCGTTTATAAAAATATTACTTCCTTCAACATATACCTGAGAAATTGAACGTATCGTGTATGTATGTATATACTTCCAATATCCTAGTTGATATATAAAATATCAGAGAATGTTTTTCGTATAGAACTAAGCTCAGGGAGTTGAATTTAATGTACCTATAAAACAGAAAGCGTAAAAGTTTTTACATTATATTTACTTCATACGGATGGGAATTATTTAAACATTATTAATAAATAATAACATACTTTTAGTTTCCTTAATATTTAATATACAGAGTGTTTGTTTGAAAAGGGGCACCCCGAAAATCTCCTTTATTTGTAAACATACAAAAAAATCTTCAGAACAAAAGTTAAACTAGACAAAAGGCCCAAAGGTTACTATAAGAATTCTGAGGCACAAATATTGTTCATATCGGTCAAATCATATAGTAGTATCTATAGTTTCTTGTTTATGCCTACGAAATCCTAGACATTTCTATATGGAATTATATTCGTAGATTCTTAGAGAATAAATCTGCAAAATACCTGTTAATCAAGAGACCTCAAGAGTCCCCAGTTAGCCAATCATGACAACCTTAGGAAAAAATGACGTCACAATGTTGCCCAGATACATTTATGTATATTCCTCGTTTGTTTACATTTTTAGGGTTTTGTAGGTATGACCAAAAAACCCTTATACCGTCATTTTGTCGTCTGTCTGTCTGTCTGTCTGTCTGTCTGTCTGTTCGGTAAAAATTGTAGCCAAACGGCTAAAGCTAGAGAGTTCAAATTTGGCATGCTTATACAACTCTTTGACCCGCACATAGGAAAAATACTAAAACATCTAAAAAACATATCCCCCTAAAAATATAAACAAATATGTGCTCATCGAAAAAAAAAATATTTTTTTCAAATTCTTTGTAGGGTATGAAATGAAAACCCTTGGTACGTGTATTAACGATCAAATTTTTATTTTTGCAAAATAAATTATTTTGAAGCGATTTTTGCCAAAATTGTGCAAAAAAAATTTTGTCCCACACGCTGTAGCCCAGATGGTTTAAACTAAAAATCTGAAAAAATTCTAAGAAATGTACATTGGTGTGAACCGAAATAGTACAACAGGAATTTTTGATCAGATTATGTTTTTGGAAAAAAAAGCATTTTTTGTGTTTTTTTCCTAATAATGTTGAAAACTTATAGTTATATAACACACTAAACTGTAACGTGTATCTTGGTGCAATGGTTACGGTACTAGCGTTCTGCCCAAGAAAATGAGTTCGAATCCCACGAGAAGAGACAATATTATTTTTTATTTTATTTTTTGCATTTTTATTTTGTTTAAATTATTTTTTCAAAATTCTAGTTATATTTTGGCAAATGTTGCATTTAATTTTTAAAAGCGTAAATTTAATAACCAGTGGAAATTGTTGAAATTATAATTTAATTCTGTTTGAATGTACACGAAATCAAAGGGAGGAGCTATGACTAGAAACAACCAATGAAGCCATAGGCGCAATTTTCAAAATCTTAATGAACCTTGCTACATAAAAAAAATACTGCACATATTAAGAAACCTAAATAATGGTATTAGGCACTCGAATTTTAAAAATATTTTAACATAAAATTTGTTTTTAAAGCTCTTAGATTAAGAGATGATAAATTATTTTTAAAATATTGTTCACTTTACAGTGAATACTACAAAGCAAATTATGTCCTACACACTCAATATTCCGCCTTCACTTAATATTTTTAGATTATATATCTATCTAAGAGGAATTTTTTCAAAATTTTATTGAAACTTGCTATATAAAAAAAAATACTGCACATATTTAGAAACTTACATAATGGTATTAGGCATTCGAATTAAAATTAACAAAATAAAAAATATTTTAACATAAAATTTGTTTTGGCATTCCAAATAATCATCATTCACTTACTAAATACCTGCGAAATCCTGAAATGTGTGAAAATTCACACTTCACATAATTTTTTTTTGTATTAGTATTGTAGAAAGCGAGAAGTATCTGTGTTGATGTAAATTCAAATTAAAAATCTAATATGGGGTTTTAATTTTTCACAAGAAATTCTCTTAATTCCGTGATGAGTCGTTAGACTGTGACCTTATTCTCGTTATGAATGCATATGTGTATGAATCCTGGGATTTAGGTCATATTCTGGCGTAAAGCTAGAATCCGTTTACCGTGGTTTTGGATATAATCTTGTTACATGTAGCCGTGGTTACCTTAGCAACAGTATTCGCTAGTAATCAGCTGATGGCTTCAGAATTTTACAAATCTCTACTTATCATATATTCATAATCTACAGAGGTTCAACATAGATTTATTACAACTGACACTGAAAAACACACCTATTAAACTGGACATAGTAAACCAAATAAAAAATAGATAAACAGAGATGCAGTTATTTACAACAGTTGGGGGGCATTGAGATGTTGGTTTACCAACGTTTATTGAGGGAATTATGCACTGGCGTGGGGCAATGAACCTGTCTAGTACACTGTAATATTATAATTCACTAATGAGAAATCTGTTGACTCCGATAACAAAACAACGATTTGCTTTTCGCTGTCAACTTTTAAAAGCACCATAAGATAAACTTATCACATATTGAGTTAGTAAAACAATAGGTCCTTAAATCCTTTAACAAAACCTTAACGCTTTCTATCCAAAGGACAAGTCTTTTAATTCCGTTGTATCATGCAGCCAGGATTTCTCATTGTCTGGTCGTCGTCATGGTAACCACATACAAACAATCTTTTATCCACAGCTCACTTAGATGAAGGAACAAGAACTCAAATATGGATCGTAAAATTTCAAGAAATTTGTAAACTTAGCGAAAATTTTTATATCAGATAAGTAATTGATTTATATGTTTGGGTAAGTTTGAAATGTCATATGTTCGAAGCGTTTGCTTAGAACATATGCGAAGTGCTTTTAAAGAGGATTTCTTGAGAATCGTCAATAGCTTTTACATATATATTTACTTCTCTCCACCTATAAAGTAGTACAATGTCCATAGTTACATCTCATCATATATGGAGCAATGTAGCCTAGTTAAAGGATGATCCAATTTGGGCAATTTGTTTTTTTAATAAAACACAACATATTGGAGAAATCCGAATTTTTTGTTATTAGCGTAAAGTAAAGACTTGGCAATTATTTATTAAATATGATGTCGGCCAAATGCCCTCCACGACTCTGCTGACATGATACCATTCTTTTAGCGAAGTTTTCAGTAATCGTTTCTAATAAATGCGATTCGATTTCAGCAATTGCACATCTGATAGTTCTGGAATTGTAGCAGTCTTGTTAACATAGACCCTTTCCTTCAAATAGCTCCAGAGAAAAATCTAATGGGGTTAGATCGCAAGACCTTGATGGTCAATTGATGTCGCCCCTTCTGAGAGACAACATGACCAGGAAATTTGGTTTGAAAGTGAGTGTTTTACGTGCTGTGTGACATGTGGCTCCATCCTGTTGAAACCACATGTCATTTAAGTTCAAATCGTTGATTTCATTGATAAAAAAGTTGTTTAGCATCTCACGATAGCGTACACCATTGGCAGTAACAGCGTTACCAGCTTCGTCCTCAAAAAAGTACAGGCCAATGATTTCTCCAGCCCATAATGCACACCAAACTGTGCATTTTTGTGGATGCATTGGTTTTTCTTGAATAGCGTGTGGATTTTCACCACCAGATGCGACAATTTTGGCGATTAACAAACCCATTCAAAATAAAATGAGCTTCATCGCTCCATATGATTTTTATTGCAAAAATTAGCATCAACTTTTGTGTTTTCTAAAACCCAGTTCACAAATGTACGGCGTTTCTGGTGGTCCGCTGTGTCAGTTGAATTTTATACGCCTTTAAATGCAGGTCTTTTTTTTTAAATTATTGAGTTGTGCCATATGAAAGATTCAATTGCTGTGAACGGTGACGGATTGACGTGCTTGGTTCTTCTTGCACACTATCACGTATACGAGCAATATTTTCACCTGAACGACCTCGGCGTTGATAGCTAACTCTTGGTGTATCAATAAGAATACCACTTGTTTCAAATTTTTGCAGTAGTTCACGAATGCATGCTCACTTGGAACATTACTCCGTCCAAAAACTGGTCGAAGGTTTCTTCGAGGAATAGTAACTGATCGCCTGTTTTCATAATAAACTTGCACGATATTTATTCGTTACTGCACAGTATACGGCTCCATGATGAATTTGCAATGCGTTTAGATACCAACTGTAAAAAAGCAAACTTCCAACATTCACTGAACAAAAATGGCGTGCAATTCAAATCCAATTTGGATCCTCCTTTATTTTGTAGACCGGTCATTAGTGTTATGATCTATTGTTTAAAAAGGAGACCCACAGTCACAGGCAGTTGAATCCATCAATCCCCATTTACAATCCCATTTTTGACGTCATTGTACAGCCGCATATATAATGAAAAATAGAAGACGACCAGAAAAAAAGAGGCTCCATTGCATCGCATCGTTTGATTGCCATGTAGAGTCTATCCTAATTGTTAAACCGGTCACATGTGTGAAATAACAGGCCCAAACGATAACACAAAAAAGGAAGACGACCAAAAAGAAAAAGGCGCCTTTCAAACACTTATTTCAGCGCCCATAGAAGTTGCCAGCCGTGTAGCCAGCCCTGTTCACTTAAGTCTGTTAATCTAAGTTTTTATAGTAATTTTCTTAGTTCTAGAACACACCTATGTGCCATAATTTAATATTGCCCTAATTTCCTTCCTTTATTCTTGGTTTAATATATTTGTTTACAACAGCAATTTAATCAATTCGATTGGAAATTCTTGTTAAACTTCTTGATAGTAAAACCATAACAATTATTGCAAGCCACTGATTATAAATTCAAATTCAATTTAAGCTATTTCTTTCGAATCTAATTGCAGTTGTTCCAACTATTAGATAGTTGTAAGATTAGTTCTAGTTTCTAGATAATGTTAGGGGTAGTTAATGAAATTTCTGAACGTTGCGGCTCACTAGATAAACACAACCACCTACCGGGTGTTTGCTAAATAACATTGCAGCGAAATGCAGTCGACGAGTGCCGGGGGAAAACTCATGTTATTACAGATTCAAATTCATAAACTGACATGAAATGTTCACGAATTAAATATTTGATATTGCTTATGACTTGCTCTATGATAGAGATTTCGGTTTACTTAAGTCGTGTACTAGAAACATTAATAACTAGCATAAACCTAAAACACAATGGCTGTGTTAGCTTTAAACATGGGGGGGGGGTAGAGGGCACAAATAAAGATTTAGTGGGGGTACAAATTTAAAATATAATGATTTTGAATAGATGAAAGCGGGCCGCAAAACTCTCTTTGGCCCGCTTTTTCCATCCCATTTTTTTTTTAAATACAGTCAAACTTACATAACTCGAACTTCTATAAGTAAATTTTT
Source organism: Liopterus haemorrhoidalis (assembly GCA_963971575.1). NCBI lineage: Eukaryota > Metazoa > Arthropoda > Insecta > Coleoptera > Dytiscidae > Liopterus > Liopterus haemorrhoidalis. Next base: position 1,558,424 of record OZ020623.1, on the reverse strand, counting down.
TTTATATCTCGAATTTTTTCGAAAACTTTTCGAAAATTTTTCGAATACGTCAAGTTCGCATTTTACATAAAAATTTGTTTCTTTATCTCGTATTTCTCTAATTCAAATTTTTCTGTAAAATTTGGGATTTTTGAAGACTGTGAACAATTTTTACCGACCTCCAACATATGTTGAAAAAAAAACAGGAAGGACAGGCTAGCTTTTGCCAAGGAACATAAAGATTGGACTATTTCCCAATGGAAGCATATCCTTTGGAGCGATGAAACGAAGGTTAATCGATTGGAGTCAGATGGAAAAAAATATGTACGGCGCCCTTTTAACCAATCAAAATATATGAATACATGCATATCACAAGATCGTTCTTAATTAGTTCGCCACAACTGTATAAGGGAGGTATTGTGGTCATACCGATTTTGACATTTCGAGATTTCGATGGATCTCCACGAATTGAGGTCCCTACATAACGTTTTGACTATTTCTAGCATGATGTCTGTTGGTCTTTCTGACCGTCTGTCTGTCCATCCGTTCATCTGTCTGTATGTCTGTCTGTCTGTCCGTCCGTCTGTCTGTGTACACGTGCAGAGCAAATTCGGCTAAAAGAATTTTTATAAAACTTCATATTTAAACTTTTGACATCAATGGCAGGGGTAGTTCTTTTCGAGAATTTCTCGAGAAAAAGTTTTAATTCTCATTTTTCATTTCTCGAGAAATGTAAAATTTGCTCGACGCCTTTACTTTAGTACTTTAAAGGTGATTATAATTTTAACATGTTTTTATCCTCTACAATATTTTCAACAAAAGATAGGTATTCTAATAATTATTTTTCTCGAGATTTCTTGAGAATTCTCGAGAAAATAAGTCTAATGTCGAGAAATCAGAAACACTAGGCACGAGTTGATCAACTTTTGGTAAAAATCGGTTGACTACCCAACATTTTTATACGGGCCAGTACTGGTAAAGCACATACTCCCCGGCATTGAAAGTAATGGGCCAGTACCCCGGTGTCCCCGTGGCCGTTACTGGCCCATTGATGTATCAGTTGCCGGCCCAGCAACGGTAAAGTGCAAAATAACCGCATTAGTTGCAAGATTTATTTCTGATGGTTTTAAGTAAAAAGTATGAGTGAAGAAGAGTGCTTATAAAATGCTGGTAAAGTACTTCGTATAGGCGGAATGCGAAATACAAATGTGAAGTACATTAATACTGGCGTTGCACTTACTTTTGGTGCCAGTAATTTACCAGCATAAAAGCAGTTTGCCGGCATTCGGCCGTTAGTTGAATGTTTGCTGGGTATAAATGGGAGTTAACTATAAATTTATTTTAATAAAATAAATCTTGCAACTAATGCGATTATTTTGTACTTTACCAGTGCTGGTTCGGTAATTGATACATAAATGGGCCAAATAACGGCCACGAGGACACCGGGGTACTGGTCCATTACTTTCAATGCCGGGGAGTGCTTCAACAGTACTGGCCCGTATAAAAATGTTTGCTGGGAGTATAGTTAACCATTTTTTTGTATGTCCATAAAAAAATGTTTCGCTCTTTGATATTTTCTTATAAAATAGCATTTGTGTAATTTAACTAACCTTGTAGCAATTCTAGATCTCGAGCTAGCAATGCTGAACAAACTAAATTTATGCTGCATATACATCTTTGTAAATTTTTGAGTCAAGGAAGGGTTAAGAGCGATCCTAAAATAAATTGTAATATACCCAAGTCCAAACTAATTCAGTTTGTTTGTTTTCAATAATTCCTCTCCATCTCATAAAACATTAAGAGAAGTAAATTTTAAATTCAGTAGAACATTGTCCGGTATATAAATACTGGGTAGATCGTAAAAAGCGGACACTATAGGACAATTCAAGCTCACAACATCATAAAACTTGGACCCTCCGAGACAGCGAGAATAATACAGCTCTAGGCGCTAGCATATATGTTTACTGCCTCATATCATATTTGGATTACAAATATCATAACTGATGACATGAAGGAGATAAAAAGAAAATATTATTATTTTTAAATTTGATATAACATTGTCAAAAGTTTAGTTTAAAAATGATGAAAGTTGAACAGCAAGCAGGAAGATATCCACGAGCTATACTTAAAGTGAATCATACAGGAAACTAGAGGTAGACGATTCTAGAGCAGCGTTTCTCAACCGGGGGGGCGTGAAAGCTTCGTCAGAGGGCCTCGAAGTCATATAAAATCAAAGCAGGGAATTATAATAGAAAAACGCTCAATTATGCAAGATATATTCATACTTGTATTTATGAATTATTATTATATTAACAAAACAAAAACGATTTTTGATTATACCTAGGAAATCCTAAAAATCTGCTTAATGCGTGTCGTTTAAAAATTAGTATCGGACCGGAAACGGTCCGCGGACCATATGCTGGACATCAGTGATATAACTGTTTCTGATTATACAGGTATCTCAAAAGAAATTTTATATTTAGTGGATCGATTAAAAAAAAAGTAAGCCGTATATAGAAAAAATGTTTATTAATTATTAAAATACACTTTTTGGGGATTTATTTCTTAAAAATAATATCGTCTAAATGTAGACCCTCGCGTTCTCGGCACTCATTTAATCGAACAGTAAAATTCTTATGACGTCTCGGCAGGTGGACTCAGGGATGGCTGCCATTTCGTGACGGATATTTTCTTTCAAATGCGCCAGTGAAGTCGGTTTATTGGCGTAAACTTTAGATTTACGATAACCCCATAGGAAAAAGTCCATAGGGGTTAAATTTGGACTGCGTGGAGGCCAATTTATGTCACCTCTCCGGGAGATCAATTTGCCTGAGAATTTACGAAATTAAGTCTCTGACTGGCATCTTGGGGCTTTAATTCTTGCACCAATTGAATTTTGTAGGGGTGCAGCTTTAGGTCTTTGTGCATAATGCGATGTAATGATGATCAATGCACATTTAAAGCACTTGCGCGCTTCCGAATTGAAAGGTTCGGGTCGTCACGAACAGACTGATTAACATTCTCCACGTTTTCTACCGTTCTTCATAAAGTACTTTCAAGGAGGTATGACTTGAACTTGCAGTATTTTTTGTTATGCTCCGAGCTACTGTTAGCTAAAGAGTAAGAATGCGAGTGTTCAAAATGGAAAGCATTAGCCCTCCAAATGAACCCGTAAATAAAAAAATTAACCTGTATAAAATTCTCGAGAGGTAACTCCATTATACTTCCAATAGTAATTTTCATCCCTTTTTGAGATCTCAGAATTATCATTGATAGCCCAAAAGTCATCCTATTATCACCTCTGTCCTCCCATTTTACCATATAGTGTCTCCAACGCTATAGCTCTGAAATTTTAATAAATCCTCAATCAAAATGTATAACTATTTATGTATATAAAGGTACAAAGTAACAAACTATTTTAGATCATGTAGTACCAAGTAACTCCCAAATTTAACGTTATACCTCATCTTCAATAATAAAAAAATAGTGTATTGGGTCCGGTAGTTCAATTTCAACCACCTGTATACTATTGATAAAATATTAATATATGTGTTTATTCTCATAAAGAATTATATTAAGCAATTCTGTTCCTTATTTATTAATTGTTAATGACTATATTCCTTAATGAGCTTTATCATGATTAGCCATCTTGATACGTAGTGATACGTGATGTTTGCAAGTGGCGTGTTCATTTTTTCTGACGTTTTTAGTTATTTTTAAGTGATAAAAGTGCAGAAAATACTTGAAATAGTGTGTAATAGTGTAGACTTTAGTGTTTGGATACCATGCAGACCAAAATTGGAGCGACTGGAAAGGTATTTGTAGAAATTTTTGTTAATTTTATAATGTAAGTCATTGTTATGTAGAATGTGCTTCTATAGACAATATAGAAGCACATACATGCATACACTATCGACTATAACTAGAGAAACAAAACTATTTTTTAAATCATTTTCATAAATCCCGATTATTGACTAAATGAATATTGAATTATTTTGGTATAGCAACAACAATTTATAAATTAGAACCTGGTCTTAAAAATATTTGTTGTACTGGTACAATAAATAAAATAATTAACTTTCTGCTGCAGCAGACCATCTGCATATTTCTTTTGTAAGACTTAAAATAAAACAATTATTTGTGGTTAAATTTTTTCCTTTGCCCTAGCTCCCGTTCTTGTCCCGAGAATATATATATATATATAGGGGGGCCGCAGACAATATTTAAGTTATTTTGAGGGGTCCCATGCCAGAAAGGTTGAGAAACACTGTTCTAGAGGATAAGACACTTGATGAGTATGAAAGAAGACATGACAGTCAAAATTTGGGAAGTTTAGATAACCGCGGATAACCTAGAAAAAATTAGAAACTATATCTAAATCTATCAGGTGATTGCAAAAATTCGTGCCCGATTTGAAATTAAATTAAATAAAACACATTTTCGTGGAAAAACATTTTTATTAATCAATAATGTACTCCCAATCATTTTCTATAACTGTCTCCCAACGTTTTACAAGTTTTTTAATTCCTTCTTTGTAGAAACTGGGTGGTTTATCTTCAAAGAAAGTAGTAAGGTAGTTTTTGACTTCTTCCACAGAAACAATTTTTTTGCCATTCAAATTATTTTGAAGAGAACAGATGAAAATCTGAAGGGGCAAGGTCAGAGGAATACGGCTGGAGGATTTCCCATTTTAACTTAAGTTTTTGCAGTGTCTGTTGAGCGACATGTGGTCTAGCGATGATGATGCCTTTTCGATTAACCAAACTTAGACGTTTTGCTTGGATTTCCACATTGAGTTGAGTGAGTTGCTCACAGTACTTCTCCGAAATTATTGTTTTGCCACGTGGAAGAAGCTCGAAATAAAATATTCCTCTGCAATCCCACCAGACACATAACAACAATCATGGGATGCAATTCAGTTTTTGCCAAAGATTCTGCTCGTTCACTCCCATGCTTCCAGCTTCTTTTTCTTTTTATGTTGTGATACATAATCAATCAGTTTTAACAATTCATAATAGACCACACCCTTTTAGTCCCACCAAGTACAGAGCATTGTCTTTTTGCCAAAGCGATTCGGTCTTGCAGTTGATGTGGATGGTGAGCCTGGATCCACCCATGATTTTTTGCGTTTGGGATTTTCAAAATAAATCCATTTTTCATCGCCAGTAATGATACGATGCAAAAAAGTATCTTTTGTATCGTGCAAGCAAAATTTCACAAGTGTTTTTGGGTTTTTCCATCTGCCTCTCATTCAATGCATGTGGAACCCATCTGCCGACTTTCTGGATCTTACCCATCTTTCGTAGGCGATTGGAAACAGCTTGTTGACTAACGCCTAACTGCTCTGCTAGTTGTTTTTGTGATTGACTATCGTCTGTAGCAATGTTTCCAATTTTGTATCTTCATATTTTTTTGGAGGTTTTCCATGTTCTTTGTAAGATCAAAGTCACCACTTTTGAAACGTCGAAACCATCGTTCACACGTATCTTGCGATGGAGCATATTCACCATAAGCTTCTCGAAGCAGTCGGTATGATTCAGCAGCAGGTTTTTTCAAATGAAAACAAAACAGTAGTACTGTCCGCGAATGCTCTTTATTTGGAACAAAATTTGACATTTATAACACAGTAAAACAAAACTATATGATCACTTTTCAAATTATAACGCATTTGACACTTAATGATAACTTAACAATGTGTTGAAACTTTGAACTATACACTCTGTTTGCGCGGCAAGTTTGAAAAAAATCCGCATTTCATACTTGTAGACCTGGTTTATGATTTTTGTGAGCCGTGACATTGAAAACGTGATTAAATCCAGGTTCATTGAAGGTATTTACATTGTAGGGAAGATGCACTCGAGTCTAATATATTGGTTGGAGAGTATGAAGCCAGTAATGAGTGCAGGAATATGCATGACTTGCTTCTGAAATACAGCATAGTATTTTCTTTCATTTTCCTCCTAATTGCTAGGATCTTCTGGTATTAAAGCGCTTTTACCGGCTTTTAATTCTGCAGGTAGTTTCCACAATATTTTTCTATGCAACTTTTTCAGAAGTTTTTCAATACTTTTCCAATTAAATGAGAGAATTTTCCATCGTTTTTTTCTCATTGAATGCCGAGTAAAACAATCATCATAAAATGTCGAATTCAATTAAACGATAAAAAGAAGATTGCTCTCGAAAGAGCCGAGTTGTTTTCTATTTACTTCTGTAGAAGAATGCGAGCTTCTTAACAGGTTTACGGCGAATATATGCATACAAATATCCGAAAAGAATATCTTTCCTTTTGCAGTTTATGCTTTCATCATATATCCATTGATTTCTACTCTGGATTTATGATGTTCAAAAATAATATCGCCTTATTCGACTGAAAAACAATAACTATGAACACAATGCAAAACACAAGAATTGAAATCACTTAGAGACAGTAATATCAATTAGCATTTGAAGGGTTCGTAAGCCAATCAGTGTGTCAATAAACATTTAAAATGAGAAAATTGAGTCTTTTAAAAATTATCTGTGAAAATATCCCAATACTTGTAAAGATAAAGATAGAGGAATATTTTTATTAAAAATTACATATAAATTAAATTAAGTACATATGAACCGGAAACTAAACAACAATCCACTGTTTGGGTCTTCCAATAAAATGATCGCTTGTTTCTTCGGTTGTACTGGACTTGTCACAACCATGCTGCGGTACCCAACCTGTGCTCCGCGGATCCCTAAGTGTTCCGCGTGCACTTCTCAGGGGCTCCGCAGCCGGTCCAAGAAATAAAATAAATAAAAATTGAATAAAATCAAATATATTAGAAATAAAAAACAGAATCAAAATAATAAAACTGGAAATGACATTCTGAAAGAAAATTGGCCAAGTTGTATGTATGTCCAAGTGATTTCTGACTCTAGACTCTATGACTAGCTGGAATGTGATCGGCGAGATGCATTTTTGTTTGAATAATCTGCGTGTATTTTGATTATTTGCTTCATTTTATAAAAATCTGTCTATCAATATGTGAGCTGTGAAAGAGAAAAGTGAATTTATATTAACTAAAAAATCTACCCCCTCCCCCGTAACATTACTTCTAAACACCATTAATTTGTAAGACATAGGGTAGGCCTAGGGGCTCCGTCATAGAAATTGATTCTAAAAAGGGCTCCGCAAGTAAAAAGGTTGGGAACCACTGCTCTAGAGAAAAATTGGGGCTTTAATCGTTTAGAACGTTTTGGGATAATGACAATTTTTTGAATGGCATAATTTACATTATTTGTATTTTTGTAACAAAATAAAAAAAATCACAACTCAAAAATGGTTAGAGATAGCGACCAGCGGTTGAAATTTTTGGAGTCCTTGTAGTTTATATAGTCTAGAAAAAAATTGGGGCTTTAATCGATTAATGCGTTTTGAGATTGTGACAATTTTTTTATGGCATAATTTACATAATTTATGAAAATTGTGAGTTTAAAAAAAATCAAAACTCAAAAACGGTTAGAGAAAACGACCTGACGCTAGAATTTTTGGATTCCTCGTAGTTTATTAAGCCTAGAAAAAATTTGAGGCCTTACTCGTTTTGCGTATTTTAAAATTATGACAAATTTTAATATGTCGTGATTTATAGAAATATTCATCTTCGCATGGATATATCTCAAAAACGAAATGCAATAAAGACCTGCGGTTGAAATTTTTGAAATCTTGAGGTCCTAATTTACTTGTTACCAGATTTTGAAACAAAAAAATTTTTTGAAATTTTTTCATTTTTTTTAAATTTTTTCGAAAATTTTGAAAATTGCTAACTAAAAAATGGTTAGGGATATAAATATGCGGCTTGAAATTTTAAAATTCTACTACACTATTTAGTCTTGGACAAAAATTGGGCTTAAATAAACATATTATTAAGTTTTGTAGGGGCAGTAATCCAAAATCCTTGAAAATGGCCAAAAATCGAAAAAATCGTAAGGGGTACCCCTTAAGAAAATCGTGATTTTTAAGCAAAAAATTTTTGTCTCCAATTTTATTGAAAATTGGTACAAATATACATTTTTGGTCAGAGATCAAGAAAATTTGGTCCATTTTGAATTTTGGGCAAAAGTTTTGGAATTATAGGCAAAAAACTGACCTAAATCAGCTCTAACTCAAAAACTAGGAAAGCATGAATTTTTTAAATATTTTTTTCATAATCCTCACCTCAAAATTAGCCTAAAACTATATTTTGGCTAAAATCGGAGTCAAAAAAATTTTGCCCAAAATTTTGGATTTTTTTTTTTGATTTTTGTTCCAAAATTGGTATACTTATATATTTTTAGTCTTAGATCACAAATATATGGTCAGTTTTGAGTTAGGGTCTAAAATTTTTACATTTTCGGCAAAAAGTAAAAAAAGATCACAAAAAAGCTCAGAACCGATGAAATGTTAGCCTGCCCCTTTTTTTAATCTTTATAAACTAATACTTACTTCTTATATATCATCTATATGAGCAGTTCCCAACCTGTGCTCCGCGTGCACTTCTCAGGGGCTCCACAGCCGTTCCAGGAAATAAAATAAATAAAAATTTAATAAAATCAAAAGTATTAGAAATAAAAAACAGAATCAAAATAATAAAACTGGAAATGACATTCTGAAAGAAAATTAGCCAAGTTGTATGTATGATTTCTGAGTCTAGCAGGCTTATGACTCTATGACTAGTTGGAATGAAAGGCAAAATAATATTTATTTTTTGCCTTTTTCTTTTCTTTTTTTTTTCATGAGATATTTTTTTCTGGAGTTATTATTAAAATTCTAAGGATATCGTTAGTTATGTTACCCCTTAGAATAAAAAAAAAACCTACCCCTTTTAGAAAGTTTTTCATAACCATTTCATTTGTACTGTTGCCACCTGCGTTAAAGGGGCTTAGTAAAAATAGACGAGCCGATGGTCCTTGTGCTTTTAGAGAACTTTATTTTGAGGAAAGATTCAAAACACTATATTTAATTAATTTTTAGTTTTATAAACTGCCGAACCTATAAATATCCGATCATTATATGAATTTGACGCGAAGATTGATAAATGCGACATTGGAAATAACTTTTCCAATTATTTTCAACTTAACAAAAAATATGTATTTATAAAAGTGTTAAAAGAAAACTTGAAATGACTTTTTTAATATCTCTGTGAAAAACAAAACGAAAACAAAAGAATAACGCCAGGTTGATCTGAAATGTTATAAACCTTAACCAACATTAAATCGAATGATGCTTATCAAAAGTCTAGATTCTAGAGACCAAACATTTATGGGTTAAGTTTTAGTTGTCAACTTTATTATTTAAATCAAAGTGAATTTTCCAGCATTTGCCACACGGTACACGTACTAACTTTGCGAAAAACTCTCTGACAATTTGTTAAATTGTAAGCAAAAGTTGGGAAATTTTTCATAAATTATGCGATATAAGAATTTACAAGACAAAGTTATACGGATATTTAAGGTACAATGAACAGAGCTTTAGGGGTAATTTTAGGAGGTATTTTCGTAACCAAGAAAATGTGAATAGGAACCATATATTTAAGTGGTGAAATTTTTAAATAGAATGGGCGTTGCATGAATAAAAACAGAGATTGAGATCAATTTTTTTTATGGGATTTTCGCAAAAAATGTGTGAAAAAACTTTTGTGCCCCACTCTCTCAGAAGGGTTCATCTAGAAATCTAAAAAATCTCCTGATGAACCGGAATAGTTCAACAGTAATTTTCGTTCAGATAAGTTTTTCGAAAAATGTCGATATTTTGTCGTTAAAAAAATATTTAAAAATATTATTGTGTGGTAAAAGAAAGCTCTTAAAACGTAGATTAAGAAACGATAGTTTTTTGAAATTCGTTTCTTTTAACACGATTTTAGCCTAAAATGCGCTAAAAAAGTTCTTGTCCCGCAACCTTTTACCAAAAAGGGTTAAACGAAAAACCTGAAAAAAATATAGGTAATGTATATTGATTTGTGCCGGAAACGTACGAGAGGAATTTTTGATCAGATTGTGCTTTTGAAAAATATGGCACTTTTTGTGTTTTTGACAAAATTATTATTTTTTTTTTTTATTCATGGATAAATTATGGGTAATAATGTTCTGATTTTTTTGTGATTATAGCTAAGATAGTGCGTGTATTTTTTTTAAATTAAAAATATTTAAAAAAATATTTAAAAAAATATTAAAAATATTAAATTTTTTTTTTAATAGTGGAGTTCAGGTTTTTCAGTTATTTTATTATACTGCTGCGAATTAACCTATTTTTTTAATTACATTAGATATTTTTTAAAGTATCAAAGAAGGTATTAATGTATAGTAGGAATAGAACAGGGCCCAGAACTGACCCTTGTGGGACTCCGTGTTTTACATACAATGTCTGGGAGGTCTCGTTTCCTGCGTATTCAAATTCCTGTTTTCAAGTATGACTCTATGAGACTCATGCTTTTGGGAGTAAACTTGTAATATAGTAGCTTTTTTTGTTAAAATATCGTGAATAACGCAGTCAAAGGGTTTGCTCAGGTCAAGAAATCTACCTGAAGCATTCCATGACGTATTCCATGAAATCTAAGATCGCGTTAGTGGTTGATTTGCCAGATCTGAAACAATCAGACCAATTCTGTAACTCTGTTACTATGATAATAGTAACTAAATTCGTCGCTATGAGCAGGGTCATCATGAATGAAAGGCATTATACTTTTTATAATATTTTATTGTAGTAACGTTATTACACAGTAACTTTTTACAGAATTGCTCTGCATATTTTTTGGAGGAGAGTATATTGTGTTTCTCGAGGTAGCTTGTCAATTAGTTCAAGAACTTTTCAAATGTTTTTGAAAAACAAGATAGAAGAGAAATGGGACGAAAATTATTTAGCTCGTTTTGGCTACCTTTTTTATGCACAGGTAATACACGTGCTAATTTCAGTGAATCTGGAAATAAACTGTGTCTAATGAAGATGTTGATAAATTTAGTGGAGGAATTAAGCTGTTTTTTGTCAGCTTAATTAGATCCAAGTTCAAAACCATAAGCGTCCTGAGTTTTGTTGATATATTGGTTGATAATATTATACACTGTTTATAAAAAAAATAGATCTGCAATCGAAACCGTAACATAAATTCTCCAGTTACGATCACATGGTTGGTTGAGTTATCAGTGTAGCTGTGCATTGCAACGCATCATTAAACATAATGACGTCATCAGATGACCACAGTGATCATATGACAGGCCGATAATGACATATATGTCTAGTAATATGACATGGCTACAATTGCGGCCAAAAATCACGGCAGGTCCGGAGCACATATAGCGTCAGCTGGTTTTTGGTGAGAGGCTTGCTAGATATTCATTATTATTATTATTAAATCTGACATAAGAGATGAAGCTTTGGGCTTGTAGAGCTCTGTTGAACATAAAAATAAGTACATGATTTCATGTTACATATTAAATTGCTTATAAGTAATACAGAAAATGAACAACAAAAATTATTGACGGACGTTGATTCCGTTTAAAATCAAACTGTATACAAACTTCCGTTTAAAATCCTCTTTTATTTATTTTTTTTCAAGTCATATATCTGGGGAATTTACATTCTTAAGTTGGAGAAAATTTATATCCTTTTCAATTGTTTTTAATTAACAAACCTGAAAGCTTGTAGTTGTATGTAAATACGGAGTTGCCGAAACGTTAAATTTAAACCGGTTCCAGTTGATACCGTTTCGTTCTGGTTCAGAGTTTAATTTTTCGGACAATGGTCAGCGTTGACATGCTTACCAACTTGTGAAATTATCACAAAAATTATATTGATCACAGGACGAGTTTAAAGAATACTGTACCTAGATTTTGCACAACATATATATGTTGTGGCAATAATATTTAGACCAAATATAGTGAGATTTTATTTTTTTATTATTTGACGGTTAATTTCGGACCCGGAGCCATTATATGTCTCACTTCAAATCACTGCTGCTGAACTGTTGACAGAGATTTGACAAATGACTATCTTCTATAGCAGTGGTTCCCAACCTTTTTACTTGCGGAGCCCTTTTTAGAACCAATTTCAATGGCGGAGCCCCTAGGCCTACCCTATGTATCACAAATTAATGGTATTTAGAAGTAATGTTACGGGGGAGCGGGTAGATTTTTTAGTTAATATAAATTCACTTTTCTCTTTCACAGCTCACATATTGATAGATTTTTATAAAATGAAGCAAATAATCAAAATACACGCAGATTATTCAAACAAAAATGCATCTCGCCGATCACATTCCAGCTAGTCATAGAGTCATAAACCGGCTAGAGTCAGAAATCACTTGGACATACATACAACTTGGCCAATTTTCTTTCAGAATGTCATTTCCAGTTTTATTATTTTGATTCTGTTTTTTATTTCTAATACTTTTGAGTTTATTCAATTTTTATTTATTGTATTTCATGGAACGGCTGCGGAGTCTCTGAGAAATGCACGCGGAGCACAGGTTGGGAACCGCTATTCTATAGAATTTAAGTTTCTTATAGATCGGGAGCTCATGACAGTTTTTGGTCTCCGATTTCATACAGTATGCCTTTTGGAGGAGAGAATATTTACCCTGTAACAACAAAAAAGGGATGGTACTAAACCCCTACACGCTTTCCGGTCATAGGGAAAATTGCATTTCCACTTAAACACAAAATTTTTGTGCTTTTCTCTGATTTAATATTGCTTGCTCTTTTGTCAAAAGAAAGTTATAACAAATTTAAAGTCTTTTAAATATATGCATGCGATTCGGAGGGTCCCAAAGGGCTCAAACGGTCATGTGATCTTGTAATAAAAAAATATGATTTTCCGCGTTTTCATACAGCATGCCTATAATTAAAAGACTTTAAATTTGTTATAACTTTCTTTTGACAAAAGGGCAAGCAATATTAAAGCAGAGAAAAGCACAAAAATTTTGTGCAAGTGGAAATGCAATTTTTCCTATGACCTGAAAGCGTGCAGGGGTTTAGTGCCATCCCTTTTTTGTTCTCATAGGGTAAATATTCTCTCCTCCAAAAGGCATGCTGTATGAAATCGGAGACCAAAAATGTCATGAGCTCCCGGTCTATTAACATCAAAAATATTATATCGTCAATAGGCGGATCCAAATATAAATGGTGCAATGAATTTAAAAAAGTTTAAATTAATATAAGCCTAATAATATGGCCAGGGTTTGTAATATTGATTAATTTTGTACTTTATAACTCGCAAAAGCTTTTTAAAATATAAAAAAATTTAATACAGGTTTTACAGAATTTTGTATAAAACATATTGAAAATAAATGTACTAGAAACCAAATTCAGAATGGAAGAAATAAAGGATTATATGAATACAATGAATAAAAATGAGAGAAAAACAAATAAAGAGGAAATCTCAAAAATGTGGAGTAGCATATATAAATAAAATAAAAGACTGCGAATTTGTATTTCAGATAATTGCGCAAATATACAATAGGGGTGAAATGAATTGAAATCTAAAAATGTAAAAAAAAAATTGAAGTGTTAATTTTTACAAATTTCAGGATTTTGTAGGTAACTAGTAAGTGACAATAAATTGTGGGAAAATATTAATAATCATAATATTTGATATTCGGCCCAATTCTGTAAGCAAGTTACTACAAAAAAGTTACAATAAAAGTTGCTAAATACAAGGTCAGTAACTTTTTTAGCAACTTTCACGAAATCCGTATTCTGTAAGAAAAAAGTTACTATGAAATTAGTAACTAGTTGCTAAAAAAGTTATTATGGATAACAACTAACAGAAAGCAGTTGCTACACTTAGTAACTTCAAAATAACTTGTTAAAATCGTGAAAAATCGCAATTTTTCTGTTTAATAATGAATTATTTCAAGCATTTTACAATGAAGGACACATAGAGACAATAATTATAGAAGGATTTTTATTTTATTTTCTGTATAGCACAAAATTCTTCGAGTTCTTTATTTCAATTTCTATTTTAATTTTTTTTGTTTGTTTATTTACATTTGTTTTATAATAGTATAACAGTACAATATTTTTTAAATGTATTAACTACGATTGTCAATAGAAGCCGCGCACACAAGGGGGTGGTCGACGAGTTCAGACCCCCTCCCCCAAGGATTTGAAAAATAAAATCTTATTTAGTAAAAACTAAGCGATTGCAAATAAGAATCACCTTTTTTATTATTAAAAATTAAATTATAATCAAAATTAAATTAATATATAAACCCAGTCCTCTCCATAAAAACACAACAATACATTTGTATTATATTACAGATATTTTTTCGAAATGGACCCTTCCCAAATCAATGTTTTAAGTGCGCGCCTGTTCAATGGCTATCCGAACTTCTTTAACTGTATCTCACGCAATTCATTTAAATTTGGACTATAACTTGCACCACCACATAGAAAACAGTAACCACATAGCACATCACCACAGCACCACCACTCGTTCCTGTCAATTATTTTTGAACACTCGTATCACCGACCATGACTGGGTTATTTTCCAGGAAATTCAACAGAATTTCCATCTGTTTGCAATTCTTTTTCTGATTTTGATTATAAAACATTTTTCGTTTAACCTCAGAAACTCACAACATAGCTGTCAAACTCAATTAAAAACGAATACCTCGCCTGCGCAGAACGTAATCTGCTTCTAGCTTCACGGTTCTTTGTAGCAACGTTACTAAATATAACTTGTTATAAGAACGTTGCTTGTGCTTATGCTTGGAGAATACCAATTGTTTGACGATTGATAAGAAAGTTACTATAAAAGTTATTTCGTAGCAACGTTACTCAGTAGCAACTAACCTAGTAACTTTTTACAGAATCGGGCCGATTGTTTCTACTGATAATATTTAATGTAAGTTGTTAATCTATTAACTTACCAATTGGTACCAATTATGGCCGGTTGCTAAAGTAAGAATTATCCCTAACTCAAGTTGAAATCATTTGTTTTTGTATTTTGTGGCATACAAAAACCAATGATTTTAAATATTAAATATTAATTGTTGAGTTAACGTGAAGTTTAGGATAAGGTAAACTTAAAGAGATTCTTTACTTCACAAATTATTTTATTTTCACTATACGTACATTTCGGCTACGAAGTAGCCATCTTCAGTAGTTGAATAAAACTAAGCACTTAGTTTTATTCAACTACTGAAGAGTTGAGTTAACGTGAAGTTTAGGATAAGGTAAACTTAAAGAGATTCTTTACTTCACAAATTATTTTATTTTCACTATACGTACATTTCGGCTACGAAGTAGCCATCTTCAGTAGTTGAATAAAACTAAGCACTTAGTTTTATTCAAATGAATGGAAGAAATTCACAAATTATTTTATTTTCACTATACGTACATTTCGGCTACGAAGTAGCCATCTTCAGTAGTTGAATAAAACTAAGCACTTAGTTTTATTCAACTACTGAAGATGGCTACTTCGTAGCCGAAATGTACGTATAGTGAAAATAAAATAATTTGTGAAGTAAAGAATCTCTTTAAGTTTACCAATGATTTTAACTTGAGTTAGAGAAAACTCTTACCGCAACCCGACATTAGTCAGTTAAATTATTTATTTATTTAACCAGTAACTATACAGATTTGTACAGTAATGCACCAGTTCAGTTACATAGTACTGGAAAAAAAAATACAATTATAATAACAATAATATAGAAATACTAATAATATAGAAAATACAATATAACTAGTTTAATTTATTTTTATACTAACAAACTATCTATAATTGTCGTAAAAGATACATCTCTATAAGAGACTTGCTCGTTTACTAGACTGAGCATTTTATTACCTATTTATTTTTTTAGGAGATTAAAGACATCGTTAAAAAGGTCCCTTAATGCGGCAACTTTGGTCTAATTTAACCGACCTCGTAACTCTTACCGTTCTCGAGATCTCCATGCTTAACACGTTATTTGGGAGACCCTGTATATTGCATTTGGTTCTACGTGCATCACTAACAATATTTTTATAGAAATAAGGATGTTTTTTGTTCTATAGTTTTCCAATAACAATACAAGGCTTATTAAAAAATTCTTCGAATCCAACCTTACATATTTCAAATATTTATTTTATTTTTCAAAATAAACATGTTCCAGTACTGCAGTTCAATTATTTTTCATCAAAATGCGCTCTTTCTAATGGAAGAGAAATTAAAAATAATTATTTTTTAATCCAATTCTGTTTTATCGAATTTTATCCTCTATCATCTTCAATGCGAGCAATACATTTTAATTTCTTTTTTCATTTACTTTTGGTCGTGCATTCGTAAAATTTCAGATAGTACCTAATGAAATTGTTGGAACTGAAACAGATACAGTAGAAATCAATAATTTTAGAAATATTTCAACAAATGAAAAATACTTTATAAATCAGTATAGTAGATTGCTGATAGGTGACTGTTCGTTGCTACAAGTATCGATATTCAATACTATATGCTTTCTCTGTATATATCATTATAATTATTTGCATACCCATAGTAACGTATAGTGACCCAAGTTGCAAACTAACCTTCCAAATTATTTTAACACGTTGACTGCCAAGGCAAGATCCAGGATTCTTGTCTCAGAAGTCAATTTAATATAGCCGTATTATATTATTAGGCAATGTACTACAAGTAATCTCATAGTCGGCGTCCTGGGCAAGAACGCTAGCTACGAGAAAACTCGGGCAGTCAAAGTATTAATAAAAAACAAAGCATTAGAAAGAAACGGCATGATTCGTAGATATCTTGACTAATTAGAGTACGAAAATAAATTCACAGCAGTACTCAAACAAACAAAATTATTAATTTTAAGGTAATAATTATAAATAAGGAAAAACTTATACTCATACGTAAATTTTGGATTATAATTTGTTGTTTAATTAATTTTTTTTTTTGTTTCCTCTAAGTACAAAGTAATAAAATATTAAGTAAAAATATATTTATTCATATAATATATTGCTACAAGTTGTATTTAAATATTTATTTTTATTTTAAAAAAATTAGTCACTGTAATGCATGATATCGTCATCTGAACTATCGCTGTCATTTCTTGTATTTATTATTATTGGATTAATATCATCAACATACCTTTCCCATTCCCACCATTAATTTATTAAATTTTCGATTTTTTTAAATAGATTTTGCCAAAGTTTCACAACTAATTTGATCACAGGCTACTTGCCACATTTTCAAAACTTCGTTATCATTATGTTTTGACCAATATGTCTATCATAATCTTCTACACCTTGATGAGGGTGAATGATTGTGAAATGGGAGTAATATAAACATATTATTACTAGGGGGGTAGGGTCTAATAAACCACATTTTAAGCATATTTTTGTGAACTTTTTTCAAATATATGGTTAAATTTATTTATTTTCAAACTAAGTACATATATAAAGTAAGTTTTGAAGAAGATACAAAAAAAATTTGAAGGCAAAATATGGCGAAATGAGCCAGCTGTGGCAAATCTTCTCAGACTCCGGGGAAAAAAATTAGATTTTGCGGTGACCAGCATAACTCGTCACTGGATTATCTGAAATCAAAAATCCAAAAAGATTTTGTTAGTTTATGAGTTTGCCGAGGTAACGACGTTGAATTATACTCATTTTTAGGTTTTTTTTAGGGGGAATTAATTTTTTTTTTGTCTTCTAAGTAACGCTAAAAACTGAAAAATCATTTTAAAAATAAAAACTCAACGTCATTACCTCGGCAAACTCATAAACTAACAAAATCTTTTTGGATTTTTGATTTCAGATAATCCAGTGACGAGTTATGCTGGTCACCGCAAAATCTAATTTTTTTCCCGGAGTCTGAGAAGATTTGCCACAGCTGGCTCATTTCGCCATATTTTGCCTTCAAAATTTTTTTGTATCTTCTTCAAAACATACTTTATATATGTACAGTAATATCTCGTTTAACATTAGGGATGCGTTCCTCAAGAACACTACGTTAACCGAATCAACGTTAACGGAGGAAGAAATAACACGCGAAGGATAGGGATAGGTTACTTAATTGAAAAAAAAATACATTATTTAATACATTTATTTTTAATTTTTTAATTAATAGATAGGAACAACTGAAAACAGCTTTTCTTGACAAAATTTAAAGTATAAAATTAGTATGCATGTATGTATTACAAAATTAGCGGTTATACGTAAATAAACTGACAAGTTGTGACATTTTAATTTTTTGACTAGAATGAATCAAGGGTCGATTGCGTTGCTTGTCTCTTCTTTTCTCTTAATAGCTCACTGTAACATGTTAAAGAATTTAATACATTTCTTTTTACAGCACAACTTCGTGAAAAATCTGGATCATTTTCGGACAAAATATCTACCGAATGAGACACTTGACTCAGGCAATCGGACAATATTTTTGTTGTTAAAACTTTAACCGGCGGCTCTTCCATATCAATGTCAGAATTGGCATCTTCTCTTACCAAATTTTCTTCTGTCAGTTCTTGCAATTCTTCATTTGTTAGCGGATTGTCGTTGTCATCTTATAGGAATTGTTGAAAATCATCAGCGTCAACTTCATTGAAATGTAATTGGTGTGCCATTTCAACGAGTTCATTCTGGATTTCATTAGCAAGTTCCGATTCTTCTTCTAAATTAAGTCCTACTGTCGCCCAGAAATGACGTTATAGCGAGGTATTGTTAACGGAGGTAACGTTAAGCGAGGTATTACTGTACTTAGTTTGAAAATGAATAAATTTAACCATAGATTTGAAAAAAATTCACAAAAATATGCTTAAAATGTGGTTATCAGACCCTACCCCCCCTTAAAGATGTTTTAAATTTGGCGCCTTTTATTGAAAATTTACGAGATATACTATTAAAGAAAGAACACGTAGTTAAGATATATTAAATGATGTGGAATGTTATTAATTCTTGGAAATGTGTTACGACTGAACCCATATATGTCTGGAAAAGGATATTTCTCCGTACAATACTTGTGAAATATTTTTCCGTAGTAGTGCATTCTTTATTTAGGAATATTTTTCTGTTGTGAACTCTTGGCAAGGGTTACAACGATCGACTGCAGCGCCATCAGAAGACAACGGCGGGGTGGGAGTACTACTGAGTTATAGGGACGCTGTCTCAAGCAGAAATATCTTTCTAGACTTTTTCATTTCTTTTTTTCACAGACTTTAAAGTAGACATTTTTTAGAGATGGATGTAGAATCACTCGGATTGTGAATTTATCTTCTAGACAGTTCCGACTAGTTAAATTTAACACGTAATTATTTATAGAAAGGAGAAATTCACAGATCTTAAATCTTAGCATTGATTGCCAAGGAAATTGCTATTTCTTATGGAGTAGTACAGTAAAAAGAACGACTGTAGTGCACTTGGTTTGTGTGTGGCTAACTGTGCATTATATACCACGTTCGACTCCAGGTACTGTCAAAAGTTTTTCAAATAGGAGAAACTTCCAAAGCGCCCTGACATCTGGTGGCAATTTGTGAAAGATACGAAAGCAACATTGTTTTGTTTTGTTCAATGGAGAAATACGTGTTTTTTATTGTTTGTGTTTTATTTTTGTGTATCATGAAAAAAAAAACAATCAATTTTGTTGTGTACCGCAATGTAAATCGTGAATAATGAAGAATCCTTCTTAAACATTCCATAATTTACCAAAATCGAAAAAAATATCAATTGAAACAACGTTTGGAGGCAGAAAGTGGATCGTAGGTTTTTATGGACTCAAAAACTAAAAATGGGCAAAAATACAAGCCCATGCATGCATGTTTGCCCGTTGCATTTTATGGAAAGTGATTGTTTACGTCCAAAAAAAAACATTTATCGCACCCAAAATTTGCCTAAATCATCAGTTGATATATTAAAAGGCCCTTCTACTTTTTCAGGCAGAGATATTAATTTTTACTAATATATTTACCATATTTTAGTTGTTATTATATTGACAGACAGTCAAAAAGAATTAAAAATACAATGAAAAACTAAAAATATCCTTGAAATTTCTTTAGAATAGTATATTATTACATATCTTGTAAATCGTAGATTACCTTTAAATTAAAAAAAAACTCGGAAAACAGGAAAAATACAACTCGTGTTCATTTTCACCATGTAAACAAATACACGAGTAACAGTTTAATGTCACTTTCGAGTGTTCCAGCTTTGCCGCATATGGCGCTGCGATCTTAATAAGTTTCCCCTATTGAGAATAAACATTACCTATAGAGGCGCTGTTGTCGCTTACAAAATGGCGATTGGAATAGGATATTTTTGACATTTGCCATTTGATAAACAGCAATTCACATTGCAGTTAATTTTCTGTTGCGATTTTAAAGACATTTTATTAAAGTTTTCTTCACTTTAACACATACAAACAATGCAATCAAATGAGCCACATCCAACAAAATCCTATTTCGTTGAGTTCCAAAATATTTCGCTAGGCGTCACTTCAGTTATTTTCAGTTCTCAATAGGGAAATAAATTTAAGATCCTAGCATTGCGGTGGTCTTTTTTGAAACGTAGGTAGAGGGTACTTAATGTTATTGTTACATAGATGTAAACGTAAAATTATAGGAATAAATATATTTTACAATATTTTGTGAACTTGTTTTACTATTTTATTAACAAATATATACAAATGTTTATAAATCCATATTTTTATATGACACTTTTCTAAAAAAATCAGCTGTGGCCACCACAGAACCGACCGCCATCATAAAGTACTTGTATAAAATACATTCTAGCAGCAGAGTAGAAATAACTTGGCCTAATATTTTCTAACAGAGATATTATTTATCATGACCATGGAAACGTTACATATAAGTATGAAAAAAAAATTTCGTTTTATCAAAAAATGTCTCGAATAAAAAATTAGAAAATATTAGAAAAACATAAAATCTGCAGGGCGATGCAAAACTTTTTACCACCACTGTAAAAATATCTAAAATAATTTCAGAAATTGTGGTTTTTTATTTCTTTTAAACAATTTTTTGGTGTAAATTTCGTGGCAAAAAAATGTATGCATTTGATATGAAACGAAACTCATTAATCTTAAAAAAGCTTCCTTGAGAAGTTGTCGGATGTTATCAAAGACATATGTACACCCCACAGGACGTGTGTCGTACATTTCATGGGAGAGTGACAAGCATTGTTATTTAAATACACATTGTCACATTAATTTAATCCTGCTCTTTCCATGAATAATGCTACCGTAAGAGATTTATAGATATAATTCAGTAAAAATAGGTCGTGTACAAGTACCCTAAGTGGTCGAGATATAAAACCAAGGAAAATTAATTGAAATAATTCGTGTTTGGAAAAGTGCTAAGGAAAAATTTCTTGACGTTACTCTGATAAGAAATATGATTATGTGGAAATATAATCAGGAAAATTAGAACACTTCCTGTCTTTTGTGCTCTGAGTGTTATCAAATTTGTTACATTATTTTTTACTAATGAGGTATTATTTATTAATCTCAAATCAAGTTCAAGGGCGTAAGAATGGACTTAAAAATAGATTCCAGAAATGGTTGATAAATTGGTCTTTATTAGGATGTCGATTCAGGTCTCATCTAATTAAAATATAAGTAGCTTTTTATTTCTAAAAGTAATAATCTCAGTTCAAAAATCGGCTATTTATTGCTTGTTGTTTGTCAGTTTTCTTAAAATTGAATCCTGTTCTATAAGAAATTTTCTTTATAACTTTTAGTACTCGGTTTAGATTAGGACTTCTTAAACGGTCCCGTTTTCCGGGGATCCCGTATGAAAAAATACATCCCGTTATCCCGGGATTTCAACCCGGGAATCCCGCTATTTTCCATAAAACTCCATGGTTTTTACCGACCGCCAACATATATAAGGGAGGTATTGTGATCATACCGATTTTGACATTTTGCTGGATCTCCACGAATTGAGGTCCCTACATAACGTTTTCACTATTTTTAGCATGATGTCTGAAGGCCTGTCTTTCCGTCTATCCGTCCGTCCGTCTGTCAGTCCGTCCGTCTGTCTGTCTGTGTACACGTACAGAACAAATTTGGCTAAAAGGATTTTTAAGAAACTTCATATTTAAGCTTTTGACATCAATGGCACGAGTTGATCAACTTTTGGTAAAAATCGGTTGACTATAAATGGGAGTTTACTCGTGTCTATTTTAAGATTTTTGCAAAAATATAGCAAAATTTTAGCCGAATTTGCTCTGCACGTGTACACAGACAGACAGACAGGCGGACGGACGGACAGATGGACAGACATCATGCTAAATATAATCAAAACGTTATGTAGGCACCTCAATTCGTGGAGATCCATCGAAATGTCAAAATCGGTATGATCACAATCTCCCTTATACAGTTGTGGCAAACTAATTAAGAACGATCTTGTGATATGCATGTATTCATATATTTTGATTGGTTAAAAGGGCGCCGTACATATTTTTTCCATCTGACTCCAATCAACCTTCGTTTCATCGCTCCAAAGGATATGCTTCCATTGGGAAATAGTCCAATCTTTATGTTCCTTGGCAAAAGCTAGCCTGTCCTTCCTGTTTTTTGATGAAAGTAGTGGCTTCTTTCTTACAGCTCTTCCAAATAGTTCTCATTCAATCTTTCTCTGATAGAACGAGCTGATAGTGCATTAGGTTCATCAGCAAATATCTCCTTTTGGATTTGGAGCTAAGAAAAGGATTAGTTTTTGCTAATCGAACTATTCGTCGATCCACCATGAAGTTTTTCTTGGTCGTCGACGTCTAGCTACATTTTCTGTGGTGTGATGTTTATTAAAATGTTACACCGCGTTATAAACCATAGTTTTAGAACATTTTATTTTATTTGCAATTACTCCATAAGACATATTTTCATTTAAATGCAGTTTTACTATGGCATCCCTCATGCCTGGTACGCAACTTTTTTTTCTACCCATAATAAAAAAAACTTAACCTACAACACAAAAAACCAAATTGATTTTAACCCTTGTATTAATAATTCTTACCAGTGTTTTATTTGTTGACACAGCTCACACTTCACAAAATAATGTTTTGCAATGTCGTTCCTAATTATATCGCCAATTGAAACATGCACATGTACGCTTGAACTGAACTAAACAAATTTTACGACCGAAGATTTTTGGATGATGCAATATTTACTTTGGGGTATTGTATAAGGCATATAAAAATTAGTAGATATTTGGCGATTTATTGACTATAGTTAAAACTAGAGAACATTGGCTGTAATTTCACCTGCCGTTCTTAATTAGTTCGCCACAACTGTATATGTTGGCAGTCGGTAAAAATAAAAAGTATATCTAATTAAATTTCGTTCCGAGCACGCGTATAGCGGACCATCCAAAATCAGTTGACGAGCTGTATGTGGCCCGTAGGCTGTTTTTTACCGACCTTTGACCTATGAAGTAATACACTGTCCATAGTTAAATTTCATTATCCTTCTGTAGCTCATAGTCCCATATGTAGTTCTTACATTACTTTTTTGTCTTTTTGTAATCTTCTTTAACTTTCTGTCTCCCTTTTCTCAGACAGTTAGAAAACAATCAATTTGGCAAATTTGATTTTCATTTCTCAAGTTGACGAACGTGGAATACTTAAAAGCAGACTGATCTATAAAGTGAGGTTAGTTCAATTACTAAAAATCCATCTACAAGATTCAAACTGAATACAAAATATACCAGCTAAATATTTAGAACATATTGTATGAACAGTTTACTTTTTTATTATCATACTTATTGATTACGCTACCTGAATATTTGATTTTGTGTTTCTGTTCTTTTCTAACTTAAATATTTTGTTTGTAAGCTTTAAAGGTACGACTGCGCGTGTTTTCCAATACCTTGTAGGTGGAGAGAAATTGAAAAACAACTAATATGATGCTGCTGTCATTTGTGAGCTAACTGACGTTGAGTTTGTTTTGCTAAGTTCTAGCGGTTTTTATAATTCGATTTTTTTTACCCTACCAATTTTTATCGACCGCCAACATATATACCTCCCTTATATAAAAAAAGTTGCGCACCAGGCATGAGGGATGCCATAGTAAAACTGCATTTAAATGAAAATATGTCTTATGGAGTAATTGCAAATAAATTAAAATGTTCTAAAACTATGGTTTATAACGCGGTGCAACATTTTAATAAACATCACACCACAGAAAATGTAGCTAGACGTCGACGACCTCGAAAAACTTCAGGAGCGGTGGATCGACGAATAGTTCGATTAGCAAAAACTAATCCTTTTCTTAGCTCCAAATCCAAAAGGAGATATTTGCTGAAGAACCTAATGCACTATCAGCTCGTTCTATCTAGAAAGATTGAATGAGAACCAACTATTTGGAAGAGCTGTAAGAAAGAAGCCACTACTTTCAATAAAAAACAGGAAGGACAGGCTAGCTTTTGCCAAGGAACATAAAGATTGGACTATTTCCCAATGGAAGCATATCCTTTGGAGCAATGAAACGAAGGTTAATCGATTGGAGTCAGATGGAAAAAATATGTACGGCGCCCTTTTAACCAATCAAAATATATGAATACATGCATATCACAAGATCGTTCTTAATTAGTTCGCCACAACTGTATAAGGGAGGTATTGTGATCATACCGATTTTGAAATTTCGAGATTGCGATGGATCTCCACGAATTGAGGTCTCTACATAACGTTTTGACTATTTTTAACATGATGTCTGTCGGTCTCTCTGTCCGTCTGTCTGTCTGTCTGTCTGTCTGTCCGTCTGTGTGTCCGTCCGTCTATCTGTGTACACGTGCAGCGCAAATTCTGCTAAAAGGATTTTTATGAAACTTCATATTTAAACTTTTGACATCAATGGCACGAGTTGATCAACTTTTGGTAAAAATCGGTTGACTAGAAATGGGATTTTACTTGGGTCGATTTTAAAATTTTTGTGAATATTTAGCAACAGAAAAATATTTAGAAAAAATTTATTTAATAAAAGTTGCTATAAATGCAATAACTAACAAGTTTTATTTGAAACATTTTTTGATAAAACGAAAAAAAAATTGAAATTTTTTTGAAAGTTTTTTTTTTTTTTTAATTTTAATTTTATGGCCTTTGCTGCTGTGGCAATTAGCCAGGACAATTTTTTTATTTGAGAAAATTTCCATGCCTGAACGGGATTCGAACCCGAGACCTTCGCAACGCAGAACACATGTGTTACCACTACGCTACGCCGGTCGGCTTTTTGAAAGTTAATATTAGTAAAAGTAAAATATCTATGTGAAAAAAATATTAGTATTAGTAAAGTATCTATTTTTTCATACTTATATGTAACGTTTCCACGGTATTGATAAATAATATCTCTGTTAGAAAATATTGGGCCAAGTTTTTTCTACTCTGCTGCTAGAATGTATTTTATACAAGTACTTTGTGTTGGCGGTCGGTCCTGTGGTGGCCACAGCTGATTTTTTATATGTGGGTCAAAGAGTTGTATAAGCATGCCAAATTTCAATTTTCTATGTTAATTTAGTATAATAATCTTTACAGATCAGAAATTACATTGATAATATTAAAGATACATTGAAGATTTGTACATTTTATAACTTTACAAAACTGTGAAGTAAGAATTCCTCTATGGAGTAAAATGGATTTTTAATAAAATAGTCCTTCATTACATTTTTAAATTTGTTGAAAGCCAATTATTTGATGTTAACCGGTACTTTATTCATAAATTTAATGGAGTAATAGTTAATAGCATTTCTTGATTTCGTCAGTCTCAAGAAATTGGGATAAATATTTGACTTGTTTCTTGTGTTGTAATTGTGAATTTCTGAGAAGGTGGTAAGTCCAGTTTGTTTTTTATGCATATATAAGAGGGTATAATATATGTAGATAGATGGTAGCGTCATAATTTTTAAGGTTTTAAATGAGTTTCTACAGTCTGATCTATAAGGAATGGATGCAAGAACTAGGAAAGCACGCCTCTGCAATGAGAAAACTCTTTTAAGCCGTTTGGCTACAATTTCTACCATACAGATAGACAGACACATGACTGACGTTATAAGGGTTTTTTGGTGGTCATACCCAGGGGTATGAAACTCATATACACGGCCTTGAAACGGTTTTAAGTCATATTCCATCCACCGACAGCGCTAAAAGCGTTTTTTTTTACCAACATTTTGAGAACACTTCATTATCGGCAATTTGCGGCAATTGTTTTTGACGTTGTAACGATAGGTGACAGTAAATTGTGATTGTGACAGTGATGAATTTTATAAGAAATTTTAAATATTAGCACCACATTTTTTATTTTCAAATGGTGTAGTGTAATTAATAATATTTTAAATGGTAAATGCAAAAGAAATATAAATAGTGTAATAAAAAAAAAGGCACAGAATAAATTTAATATGTACAATAAAAGTAAATATAAAAGTAAAAAATAAATCCTTTTTTATTTATTTCATATGCTTGCTTGCAAATAAAATAATAAAACTTAATGCTTACTGAAGTATTAACTTTTAACAATTGTAATTAATTTTAATTTTAGGAAATTAATTAAGAGAGTTGTAAATAAATTAATCATAATTTTCGGTTCAAGGCAATCTTTAATTTTCTACCAAAATTACATTTTATTTTTCAATTTTGGTAGAAAATTAATGATCGCGCGATTCATAGCAATTTAAAATATAAAAATATATTTGTGTGCACTGCAGGTTGCATACTATCTAATCCTAGTTCATATTACAACCACGAATGTCGCAACTAACGCTGTCCAAAGCCGTAACGTGGGAGTCCGCTATCTTCCTTGTTTTATAATTTGTGGTCATACCTACAAAACCCTAAAAATTAGCTCGTAACAGCTTACAAAAATAAAAAATTCCATTTTGGTCCGCTTAAACGTTTGGAATAGGCTATATCTATGTTTGCAGTGAATATATTTTAAATTTAAATTCAGCACAATCCTGTATTTGTTGCATATAAATCTTTCTAGGTTCGCAGCAGCGCATTCTTATTTGAAAATAACTTTAACTGTACACACTGTATTACTGTATAGATGAAGAGATTTCGCTGTTGCCACCTTTCCAATCATTCCATCAATATTTCGTTAACGATGTAGTTTATTTTGTGTGACAAGCTCTTTAAGCAATATTGACTTCATGATCTGATAAAACAAAACTGTTGTTTATAATTTATCACCGTAGTATCTAGATCAAGTGTTTCATGGAAACAATTGAATTTCCTCGAAACAAGAAGTTTGTTGGTGAAAATTTCAAAATCGAATAAAGCTTCTTCATTAGCGCACTGTTGTGTTCTAGGCAACGTCAACTGTTACCAACCACGCAAAAATAACACCCCCCGCCTAGTTAGGGGTCATTAATCACACGGTTGTTTCGATAAAATTACCCACTCGCGAAACTAATAGGATTTATATGGGAAAATATATTTACATATTGTTTGTCAAAGAGCACAGTATTATATGATATATAGACCAGTTTAGTGCTGTTCGTGATTTATTATTGCCAACCACACGAAAATATTAGTTTTATTATTAAATCCAACGTGAATACCTTAAGAAATTTATTGGGTTTTGATATTTTTAACGTCATCAAGACATCCTGCTTTTATATACGTTCGAAATTGCAGTAATACTGTCACGTGGGTGGTTTGATTGAGACACAACTCCTGGTTTCAACATAACAAATTTATTACACATTTATCAAAATTACATTAAAATGTTTGAATTGGTCCATGGAGTTGGGGAAGTCTTCGGTCCACCCCGTGTTGGACAGGATCGGCTTGGACCTATCTCCGAGGCGGGGGCTACCCATCCTGGAGTCGAGGAGCCTGGAGAAGTCTTCTCCCACTCACATGGTCACTACTTGCTTGGCTTCTATCTCGATACAAGAATCTGGCGTCGGTGTCTTGGTCGTTCTGGACTAATACGTGCAGCAGGGTTGGCTATGTTCCACTACCTCCATATTTTGTGACTGCCGGCCTTTTTGTAACGAAAATTAACCAGTTCCAATATTCATTCGTCATGACAAATATTTCCTCATTACGAAAATGCAGTGTGTGCATTTAGTAATTAGGCCACATAAGTCAGACACTGACGAATAGTTTTTAATCAGACAGCTGACCGTCACAATGTCTAGATGTCGTAATCCTGACCTAGGATTACCTATGTGACAATACTATAAGAATAATGAAAATAAACAAGTCAATAGCTTACCCCATTAAGTCCCACTGTCGTCATATGATTGAGCAAAATTAAAGGCCTGTAACTTTTCGCCGATGGGATATTTCGAAATAAATTTTGTAGGAAATGCTTCTTTATTATTTAGTTTTTGAGATTTGAAGTATTTTGAATAATTATTTATAATAAATTTTAAATAGTTAATTTTTTTTTAAGTTGTTGCTAGTGAAAATTTTCAGTTTCTACGTGTTTCTATTTATCATTTATGAAATATAAAAGTGTTAATGAACAAAAAAAAATCATATCAATTCTGCAAAGTATAATAATATTTATTATTTGTTTTGCGCCCTTGCAACTTTTGTAATCTTGAAACTATTTCTAAATTCACTGTAGTCATATGACGACAGTGGGACTAACAGATATAATAACGCTTAAGGGTTTCACTTACTAGGTGGTTCTACTATAGGGTGACCATTCGTCCCGCATTTTAACATTTTGTCCCGCATTAAGATGCGTCCCGTAAAAGTCCCGCATTTTAACATTTTGTCCCGCATTTTGGATTTGGGAGGTGAGGACCTTTTTTTTGCTCTTCACTTGGATTTGGGAGGTGAAGACCTTTTTTTGCTTTTCACTTGGATTTTGGGAGATGAGGACCTTTTTTTTGCTCCGTCCCGCATTGCCTTCTTAAGAAAATGGTCACTCTATTCTACTATGCAAATGCGTGTATATTTGTAGTGATTATTTAGTGAATAAGAAAACTAAGTTTTTCAAGTATTTTCAAATTATTTGCATTCGATATTTTTTTTAGTACAATGTCTATGAAAAGGGCTTTATCAGTTCGCGTATTAGAGAATTCACGATTCCTTTTGGGGAGAAGTAGATGAAAATGAAAAGGTGGATAATGTCGTTTTACCTCCACCGGTTGACGAACATACAGATGAAGAAGATATAGATGATGATGTTTTACTCCATGACGAACCTGAAGTAAAAGATACTGCAGGTGAAGTGGAAGTTCATTTTAAGTCAAAAAATATTATTACTGCGCCAAGTTCTATGCCCAGCACTTCTAAATCTAATAAGAAATCGATTATGTAATGAAGAACCTATGTGGAGCCGCCAAAAACCTCATTACACAAAGTTACCAATCTTTGAAAAAAGATTCGAAGAAGTTCTGCTGAATATTAAAAGTAAAATCAGACATTTATCGCCTGTGCAATTATTTGAAACCATTTGGACTGATGAAATAAACTCTTATATTGTAAAAGAGAGTATCTGTTACTCTGCAACAAAAAATGAACCATTTACTTTTTCTGTAGAAGAGTTGAAGAAATTTTACTTCTATCACTTCTATCACTTCTATCTTAGTAATTGATGGTTAGCCACATCAATTACCATCTGAAAAAATGAATTCGTCAAATGATCCTGTATACTCATCGTCTTCTCTTTGGGTTTTATAGGTATGACCAAAAAATCCTTATACCGTCACTCTTGTGGCTGTCTGTATGTCTGTCTTTCTGTCTGATGAAGGATGGAGGACATATGAGTGATGCCAAAAATCAATCCAACCAACAGAGCCCAAAGAATAAGTTATAACAAATTATCTTGCTTTGAATAAATATAAAAATATCCATATTGTATACTTCTTTTTATAATGCAGCTACTTCTTTTCGAAGTAAGCATTTATACATCTCATAATTGCAATTATTAAAACTTGAAGTATGTCCTTAAATCTTCATCCGTTAGAATATGAATTATATTCTCATTAAAAATATAATTTATTATATCCTTATTCCGCTTATTAAATTTAAGAAATCGTCTGATTTTTTTACCTATTGCAGAAGGATGACAAGGGTGTATGGGAAGTAAAGAGGATGTATATGAGCATGACGGATGTAAAATAAAGTTAATTTATTCTTGGTAGGTTATTTCTTCGTTTTGTACAAGAGATGAAATATATTTCTAACTATCTCCGTTTCACCTTTGTTCAACAAGACCGCGAAATTCTATAGCTCGGAATTTACAGTGGTACTAAACAAGTAAATATATGGATGTGGTACTCAAACAACTCACAACAAATATAGTATTACAGTGAGTTAAGCATCAGCCATGTATGTTGTCCTGATACATGATCTTCGCTAGAAATGTAGGGTGTTATAGGTACCAATTATTATTGGTTATAAAAGGTGATCCAATTTGGACTCTAGGATTTGTTTTTTGAATAAAACACAACATATTGGAAAAATCAAATTTTATTTTTATTAGCGTAAAGTACAGACTTGGCAATTATTTATGAAATATGATGTCGGCCAAATGCCCTCCACGACTCCGCTGACATGATACCATTCTTTTAGCGAACTTTTCCGTAATCGTTTCCAATAAATGCAGTTTGATTTCAGCAATTGCACGTCTGATGTTCTCTTTTAGTTCTGGAATCGTAGCAGGCTTGTTGACATAGACCCTTTCCTTCAAATAGCCCCAGAGAAAAAAGGCTAATGTGGTTAAATCGCAAGACCTCGCTGGCCAATTGATGTCGCCCCTTTGAGAGACAAAATGACCAGGAAATTTGGTTTGAAAGTGAGTGTTTCACGTGCTGTGTGACATGTGGCTCCATCTTGTTGAAACCACATGTCACTTAAGTTCAAATCTTTGGTTTCATTGAAAAAAAAAGTTTAAGCATCTCCCGATAGCGTACACCATTGACAGTAACAGCGTTACCAGCTTCGTCCTCAAAAAAAGCCAATGATTTCTCCAGCCCATAATGCACACCAAACAGTGAATTTTTGTGGATGGTTTTTCTTGAATAGCATGTGTATTTTCACTAACCCAGATGCGAAAATTTTGGGCGATTAACAAACCCATTCAAAAGAAAATGAGCTTCATCGCTCCATTTGATTTTTTTGCAAAAATCAGCATCAACTTCTGTGTTTTCTAAAACTCAGTTCACAAATATACGGCGTTTCTGGTGGTCCGCTGCTTTCAGTTCTTGCGTCAGTTGAATTTTATACGCCTTTAAATGCAGGTCTTTTTTTTTAATTCATTGAGTAATGCCATATGAAAGATTCAATTGCTGTGAATGGTGACGGATTGACGTGCTTGGTTTTTCTTGCACACTATCAAGTATATGAGCAATATTTTCACCTGATCGGCCTCTGCGTTGATAGTGAACTTTTGGTGTATCAATAAGTATACCACTTGTTTGAAATTTTTGCAGTAGTTCATGAATTGCAGGCTCGCTTGGAACATTATTCTGTCCAAAAAGTGGTCGAAGTTTTCTTCGCGTAATCGTAACTGATCGCCTGTTTTCATAATAAACTTTATTAATGCGTCACGATATTAATGCGTTGCTGCACAGTATACGATCTTTCTGATCATTTTTCTAATTTTAATTTATTGACAGAATTACTAAAAAAAAATGTGTTAAATTTAAACTGTTAAAAAAATTACACAATAGCACTGTTGTTGGAATTTCAAATTCAAATATGTTAACGCCAGTTATTTTCAATTTAAAACAAAGATAAAGTTCAATTCTTCATTTTAAATGCAGTAGAAACATCGTAAGAACATTTCTAGCGTTTTATCTAGCAATAATGTCAAAGTGAATCGTAGCCAAGTTTATTGTTTTCGCCTTCAATATATCACTTATATTGTTCACTATTGTAGCTTTTAAATTTATTTAAATTTTAAAGTTTAAATTTGAAAGTTGTCCAAAGTGTTAAAAGTTTTGATACCCCTGGATTCAAGACAGACATGATATACGACTCAATTATTCTGTCGCACTCGAGAATCTTCTGTCTCTCCAACTTGTGTCCTCCAACTCGTGGACGTCTCAAGAATGGAGTAATCGCTCTAAAATATTCACTATTTCATTATATTTATTACTGCCCCACGAATCTTACCTGCTTCAAGGACTTTTAAAACTTCAAACAGTAGAGATTAATTATTATAAAATTGAAAAAAATATATGTGAAGTTGTGAATTTTTACATATTTCAGGATTTAGCAGGTAGTGCGTTCAGATATTAGTTTGTTGTACAATTTAAATGGAATAGTTCTTTACAATGCATTTTCTTAATGACACTATAATTTTCTTTCACGGTTTAAATTTAATGAATTTGATTTATTACAAGAGTAAGTTTGAAAGATTAAAATATAGGTCAAAATGATGACAAAGATTAAAACAAATAGAATCGGATAGTCCACCAGAATGCCGACACAGTGCCTCTACGAATTCAATAACTTAGATGTTTATGCTAACCGGACCGAATACTTCTGATCGCGTCTTCAGAGAGACGGGTGTTTATATAAGACATTTCTAGGCATTTCTACGAAGAAGGGTAAAAATATTGTTCAATGAATTGTCAAAGTTATTAAGTAATAACTTTCAACAAAACTCCCCTTGAACAATAATTTTATTTATTTAACAAACATTTAATTTAGGCAAACAAAGTAAATCATATTCTGACCAATACTAATAAGTGAAATGTTTAAACAAATTTGTTTTTGCATCGCTTACTTTATTAAAAGCAAATTTAAGAATGTTTTTTTGTATTCCTCCAGAGTAATTTTTTCAATAATTAAACAATAAAGTAAACAAATAATCAGTATTCGATTTACCTGGCGTGAAAAAATTTTCAGTCATGCATATGAAATGTGAAATCTCACACAGAGGTCAACGTTGTTTCACAGAGGATGAAATTAATTATCGGTCTACTAATTAATTAAACTGTTCAACAATAACTGTTCAAACAGGCTAATACAGTGATGGTTTCGATCGAGTCACTGGTTGCCATTTTGGGAATAACTTGATTTATATATTCTGATTTTTTCACAATAGAATTTAGCCTCCAATTTAAGTAATACATTACATAATCTATTTAAAATTTAGTTTTTTAAAGTCTCTTCAATTATAAATGAACTAATCAACAATCAACTTATTTATATATTTCTTTCTTACTTATCCATTGGATAATAAGAGATAGTGTTTCTTCTCGAGAATATTTCTTTGTGGGGTCCTATTTTTTAGGATTCATGGTGCCCCTTCATTACAGGGCCAGCTCGCACTGCAGGCCTTTAGAGGCCTCTACTTTACGCCACTGGTTACAGGATTGATTCGCTAATGTAGTATCTAGCTTTAGGTGTAAACTGTTCATAATTTTAAACGCAACCCTTCCTACAGATTTGTACTGCGGCCTGCATAAGTACTAAGCGTTACCATTTTCATGAAGTTTATGCAGTGGCGACTCCTGATTACGCGCTGCAGAGCTGCAGCTTTTACTTGAAAATAATTTTAAAAAAATCTTTTTTTGAACTCAAAATGCATTTAACATAGTAATTGTGGTGTGAAAATGCTTTTTTTAAATATATTTTGAACATTGAATGCTATTGTTTCATAAATATTTACAAGTTTCACAAGATTTACAAGTTGCCTTGTTTGGGAAATATTGAAATTTGCGCTTCTTGGGCATTTATTGCACATTTTTCTGTACAAAGTTTTGACAGTTACCATTTATTTTGACAGTTGTATCTATCTCCCTTTTATTCGTGCGAGTCGCGTATACGTCTCTCTTTGTTTAAGATAGCGCTACTAATACCAACATAAAAAAATATTCGAAAATATTATTATCAATCAGAATAGCTATCCACGGGATAACTTGAGTTGGAAATACAGAAAGCAATTTATCCTAGCGACTATCAAATGGATAATATTATCCCATTGATAGTTATTCTTATAACAGTAAGGTGGAAATACCGGGCCTTAAATACATAACTGTGGAAAAACAAATAAACCTTTGGAGCTCTTATGTACGTACCAACCGCCATTAAAATTCTCTGATATCGTGCATTATTTATAACTAGGAAAACATAGCCAACCGATATCTTTTTAAATTGTAAATGGTATATTAGGTAATGTAGTTTACTGTGCACGTTGGTAAATATAATGCTTTGCCATTCGCTGGCTAAAATAAAAGCTTTACATATAACATAAATTCAAATTGAAACAATGTAAAATTCTATCGTTTGTTTAAACAATCGACTACTGGAAATCCGATTATTTGACATATGCAAACATATGAATATCGCATTAGTTTAATTAACATTCATTTGTTTCATGTAGGCATTGGTGTGTGTGTGAATGCCACTTGCATCTGTATAGATATGATCTGCCTTTATGTACATAAACACTAATACACACTCAGAGAAGAATTACATCCATGTTCATAATTCTAGATTGTGTGTGTAAATGTAGTGTTATCTATATGTGAATCTACATATTTATGTAGATGTGTTAGTAGTTGTGACAATGTTCTTGGCATATGGGTAACTTTGAGATAGAAAGCTTAAATTAGGAAAGTTAGGCAATTTTACTCAGCACTATCTCATAACAGAATTTACCACAAGACTAAAATGTACTGGTATTCAAAATTAAACTTTACTATCATTTTTGTACTTTAACGGATCATTAAATTTACATATATGTGGTATATATTACGGGATATGTTAGTTTAAAAATAGTATCTTGTTATGTAGAATGTCAAGATGATCATTAATATGCGAACTTACTCTCGCACATACACAAGAGAAGGTTATATTCAACTAGATATATTTATAAGGAAATCTAACCTACTAAATTTTTAGTGGAGAAATGTCGCAAACATAAAGGATGAATACAGAGACGGACTGGTGATTTAAAAATGTTACAGGCCCGTTGTTATGGTTTTGTATACAGGGTTGTGAATCGTAGGCCATAGCGATGTAAAATAATATATATACTATTTCCTATTTCCATAATTGTTTTAGAGAAAAAGTGCAAAAGATAATATTTATTTAGAATTTAAAACTCTGCATGATAGGTAAATAAACTATCTTCAAATATTTGTTTTGTTTTAAAATATGTTTACAAGTAAATTAGGACCTCAAGATTTTAAAAATTTCAACCGTAGATCTTTAGGGGTATGGTCAGAGCAGCACATTTTATACCCATTTTCAAGATTTTTTTTTTTAGAAAACTGTTAATAGTAACTTGATTGAGATAATACCTACAGTAAAGAACAACCTTTGAAGAGTATCCAAAAAAAAATTTATTGAAAAATATCGAAAATTAAGCTCGTGACATGAATTTGAAATTTTCGTTCAGGACAAAGAGTTGATTTGCGGTGAGACACATAACTAATGACTGGATCATCTAAAACAAAAAAACCAAAAATATTTCGTTATTTTATGAGTTTCTTGAGGTAACGCTGTTGAGTTTTTTCAAATATCTAGATTATTTAATTTTTGGTATAAGTTTGAAGTCAAAAAAACGAAAGAAACGGAATTTTTTTTTTCGAAATTTCTGTTTTCAGTTGTAAAAATTCCATAAAAAAAAAATGAAAAGCAAGAAAAAAAAATATCTCGACAGCGTTACCTCAAGAAACTCATAAACTAACGAAATATTTTTGGTTTTTTTGTTTTAGATGATCCAGTCATTAGTTATGTGTCTCACCGCAAATCAACTCTTTGTCCTGAACGAAAATTTCAAATTCATGTCACGAGCTTAATTTTCGATATTTTTCAATAAAATTTTTTTTGGATGCTCTTCAAAGGTTGTTCTTTACTGTAGGTATTATCCCAATCAAGTTACTATTAACAGTTTTCTAAAACAAAATCTTGAAAATGGGTATAAAATGTGCTGCTCTGACCATACCCCCCCCTTAACGCATTTTGTTTTTCAGATACGTCCTAGCGAAGATGAAAATTTCTATAAATCACCATATTGTCATAATTTTAAAATACCCTAAACGAATTAAGTCTCAATTTTTTTCTAGTCTAAATAAACTACGAGAAATCCAAAAATTCTAGTCTCAGGTTCTTTTCTTTAACCGTTATTTGAGTTTTTTTTTTTAATTCACAATTTTCAGAAATAATGTAAATTATGTCTATAAATATTTGTCGTAATCTCAAAACAAATTAAACGATTAAAGACCTAAATTATTTACAGACTAAATTACGGAGAATCCAAAAATTTCAACCGAAAATCGCCCAGCCAACATTTTTATACGGGCCAGTACTGGTAAAGCACATACTCCCCGGCATTGAAAGTAATGGGCCAGTACCCCGGTGTCCCCGTGGCCGTTACTGGCCCATTGATGTATCAGTTGCCGGCCCAGCAACGGTAAAGTGCAAAATAATCGCATTAGTTGCAAGATTTATTTCTGATGGTTTTAAGTAAAAAATATGAGTGAAGAAGAGTGCTTATAAAATGCTGGTAAAGTACTTCGTATAGGCGGAATGCGAAATACAAATGTGAAGTACATTATTAATACTGGCGTTGCACTTACTTTTGGTGCCAGTAATTTACCAGCATAAAAGCAGTTTGCCGGCATTCGGCCGTTAGTTGAATGTTTGCAGGGCGCTATCTTAAACTGTTTTTGAGTTCTGCTTTTTTTCAT
Source organism: Liopterus haemorrhoidalis (assembly GCA_963971575.1). Lineage (NCBI taxonomy): Eukaryota > Metazoa > Arthropoda > Insecta > Coleoptera > Dytiscidae > Liopterus > Liopterus haemorrhoidalis. The sequence continues at coordinate 1,521,915 of OZ020623.1, read as the reverse complement.
TCACAATTTTCACAAATTATGTAAATTATACCTTTTAAAATTTTTTTCGTAATCTCACAACGCGTTAAATGATTAAAACCCTAAATTTTTTCTAGATTAAATAAACTACGGAGAATCCAAAAATTTTAACCGGAGGTCGCTGTCTCAAACCGTTTTTGAGTTGTGCTTTTTTTAATTCACAATTTTCATAAATAATGTATAGTATACCATTAAAAAAATATCGTAATTTTAAAACGTGTTGAATGATTAAAGCCCCAAATTTTTTCTATACTAAATAAACTACGGCGATATTCGATTCCCATTGCCATTAATATAACAGAATTTTTCCGCGGGACTGTATATATATTTTTGAAAACCGGCTTATACGGTTTTTTTTTTTTTTTTTTGAAATACTGGAATCTGAAAACATTTTTTCCCCAATTTTGTATAAACCCTAGCAGTGACTGTAACTATATGCCTGTAAAATATATGTTTCCAGTTTTCTTTTGTATGAATTTATGTGTATAAAGCCCTTATTTAGGTCACAAAAATCGAGTTTTTCCCGAAAAGAAGAGCGAAAACAATCTATAATCTTTAAAAAGACGTCTGTAAATCCTATAGAGTGAGAAACACATAACTAACATTCAGAATAATAATTCTTCATTATTGCGAGCGGCTGCTTTCTAAAAACTCAAATATACCGCAGGATTTAGATGTACGGAAAATGACAAATGAACTGACATAATTAAATATATGAACGCTCAAATACGCCCCTGAAATGTAGGACAATTTCCTGAATCATCACAGTTTAGCTACACTGAAATTAGTTATAAATTTACTGCAGTAAAGCCATGGATAACACGGTTACATTAGACTTTAGAGCGTTAAACGAAATAGTGCAATAAAGAGTCATTAAAATTTTCTGCAGACATATTGCATGACAAAAAGGAAAATTGTCGACAGGGGAGACAAGAAAGGAGTACTTTTGGAGGTGTGGAATGGTCATAAGAGAAGCAGAAAGAAAGAAACGGAGGAACAAATATAGTAGAAGAATTTAGGAGGGATAAGGAGATACAGAAACAGGAAAGAACAGACAAAATAGACAAACTGAGGATTGTGAAAAGATATAAAGAGATAAGAAGGGGAAAAGAGGAAGATCATGGGGTAGATTTAGGACGATAGCGAGGTTAAGGTGCGGCAACAAAGAGAGGAACAATACTGGGTAAAGCCAGAGGACAAGCTCTGCATAATTTGCAAGGAAGAAGAGGAAACCTTGGAGCATTTAGCTAAGAGTTACAAGGAGATGGTAGTCTGGGAGGAAGAGATAAAGGAACTGATGAGTGAGCAAGGGAGAAAGATGGGCGAGAGGATGGAAGAAAGAAGGAAGGAGATCGGAGAGGGACATCGGGATGAGAATAGAAAGAAAACAAGAAACACTAGATGAAGAACAAATAATTTTATCCGCAGAAAATAAATCTACAATATATTTTTCATATCGATCATAGGATATAGGAGTGTCTAGAGTTTCTTGCTTATGCCTACGAAACTCTTGACATTTCTATATGTTATTTTATCCGCAGATTCTTAGAAAATAAATCTGCAAAATATTTTTCATATCGATCATAGGATATAGGAGTGTCTAGAGTTTCTTGCTTGTGCCTACGAAACCCTACACATTTCTATATGTTATTTTATCCGCAGATTGTTATAAAATAAATCTGCAAAATATTTTTCATATCGATCATAGGATATAGGAGTGTCTAGAGTTTCTTGCTTGTGCCTACGAAACCCTACACATTTCTATATGTTATTTTATCCGCAGATTGTTATAAAATAAATCTGCAAAATATTTTTCATATCGATCATAGGATATATCCTATGATCGACCATTCAAGAAACTGTAGACACTCCTATAAATGACTAGAGTTTCTTGTTTATGTCTACGAAACCTTAGACATTTTGTTATTTTATTCGCAGTTTCTTAGAGAATAAATCTGAAAATTATTGTTCATATCAAAGTATATAGGAGTATCTAGAGTTTCTTGTTTATGCCTACGAAATCCTACACATTTCTATATGTTATTATATTCGTAGATTCTTAGAGAATAAATCTGCAAAATACCTCAAGAGTCCCAGTTAGCCAATCACGAGAACCGGAAAAATTGACGTCACAATGTTATCCAGATCACATACACACACTTGCTAATTATATATGTACGATAGTAGGCGTTATAAGTGAACAAGGTGGGGTTAAACAGACGTGATTTGTGAACAAGGAACACTATATATTATTTCATCTTCTTTTTGTTTCTTTATTTTTAAATATAGTTCTAAATTCCTGGTAAAAATTCTAGCAGTAAATTTTCCGTCTGATATTTATTTGGCGTACAATTCTCGACTTATCCGACGACGGCGCACCTCTTAAATATCCTCTAATGATCGTTTAAATGTTTTTGAAAGGACTATTTAGCACGTTTAGATGTCTCAGGAATTTCCAGTATTTTTAAACTACGAAAATACGGATACACATGTCAGGAAGTTAGAATTTAGGTGTTGAAGTAAGGGTGTTTAACAATATACACACATACATGTGTACAGACAAAATATACAGACACACATACACATCATTCCTTGATTTTTTTTTTGTTTCGTTTCTTATACTCTGCTCAGTATTGTAGATTACTTTTTGTTGGTGGTGTTAATCCACACTGTTAAAGTTCCTTTTTAGGATTTCGTTGGTAAATTCAAGAAAATACTGTACATAAATAAATATTAGGGGAAATTTTAACGTACAAATCTGCAGAAAAGCACAGAATAGTGGTTTGAGAGAAAGAAAACGGATTGTGAAGGAAAAACTAGCCAAATTTGACTAGTTGTATCTAGAACCCCGACGACAGGCCTTAGGGGTGGAAAATATTGGCAAATAGGTGCGGGAGAATAAATACAATTTAGTTGGACTTTCTTTAAAAAACAAAATTTTGATCTATTCTTTTTTTGTTATAGCACAAACGAATTTCTGAGAACATATGTTAATTTATCGTTATCGACTTATTATTTTTAGCAATTATTATTTTTGGTTTCTTGTGTTTTGTCCTGCTGTATTCGTCGTAGTTGCCAAGGTTTTCAATCAGTGGGTTCTGATGTCCTTTGAGTTGCCCATACAGTGTTGTGGCTTGTTGAACTATGATGTCTTGGATAGGTATTACTTTCAAATCGTTTGGTAAAGTTGTGTTGCGGACATAGTATGGACAATTTGCCACGATTCTTAAAAATTTGTTTTGTATAATTTGTAATTTATACAAGTGTATTTTTGCGGCAAAGGCCCAGGCTGGTGATGCGTAAGTTAGAATAGGTTGTATTAAGGATTTAAATAGAAGGATAGAGTTTGAATAACTGTGTTTGCTACGTCGATTTATCATAGGGTATAGTAAGTAAAGTCTGCTATATGCTTTGTTTAAAATATTTATAATATGATTATGCCATAATAGTATATTATGTTATTAGGAGTAGAACGCGCTCTTTTTTGTGCTGAGCTCAAATGTTGCTGCCGAGGCGCAGCCGAGGCTTGCATATTGAGCGAAGCACAAAAAAGGCGTTCTACTCCGAGTGACATATACTATTTTTTCTTCAAGCGTAGTTATTAAAAATTTGCAACCATAAATACTTATGACTTTATAGTTTCAGATGCTATTGCTACTAATTCCGGCAGTGTACATTGAATTGGTTGAGACATTTTTTAATTTTTGATCTTTATATTGTGTATTTTGTAACTAATCACAGAATGATCACAGAATAATAATAAAGTAACTCATTAATAACGTAACTAATTTCTGAATTCACTACAAACCACGCTACAAACATATTAAATTGACAGATGTTTTGTTTATGGCAACTGCTGCCATCAGTGCCATCTGTTGATAACTATATGAGCTATTTACTAGTATAAAAATGTTCACATTTTGTTACTAGTAAAAAAATGTATCATTTCTACCGAATGTATTGAACAATGTAATGTTAGCATTATAATCCGCTTGAAGAAAATAATTTTTTGTCGATTGTGACGCCCAAGTATTTACTCTCGTTACTCCATTTTATAATTTTACCATTTAGTGAAATATTCTGGAACGGCAGATGTCGTCTTTTAGAGAATAGTATTGCTGTGGGATCATAGTAACTGAGTTACAGAATTGGTCTGTCTATACTCTCACTTTTTATTTTAAAAAAACTGAATATACTCTTTTTTGCTCTCGAATATACTTGTGTTTTGTTTTTTGTAGAGATTGAGGACCTTTGTTTTTTGCTCATCACTTCTATTTTGGGAGTGAGGACCTTTTTTTTGCTCATCACTTGTATTTTTGAAGTGAAGACCTTTTTTTTAGTATACTCTTTTTCTGTAAAAGAAATCTGGTCAGCCTAGGCCTGGCTCTGATTTGGCTAAAATTTGATTGAAATGAACGTCCCCTTAAAGGCCTTATCACACTAGAGTTATTATTCAAGTCTAAACTTGGAAAATTAAAGTCTTTGCATTCGAATCGAAGTCTTGTGCGTGTGATAGTATGAAGAAAAAATCTAGGTTTTGAAGACCAGGCAAATGAACAGGATACAATTTCTCGGTCTTTTTACCCAGGTCTTACAGCTGACGCGTCTTTGTCTTTTGTTTATGTCAAAATATAACTGTCAACTGTCATAATTTCACGATGTGCGCATGGGTAAACAAACAATTTCCAAGTCTTAACTAATATTCAAATACCGTGTGATATGTCAAGACCTGAAGACTTGGATTCTGAAAAAAAAAAACCTACAAAAATAAGACTTGGATAGCGTTCTAGTGTGATACGCCTTTAACAAGAACATAGCTGCGTATCTATAAGACTAACACTAGTACGAAATTATTCCGCAGAATAGTGTTTTACCTTGAATTTAGTGAGCTTTTTGTGACGTCAAGATCATTTTTGAACAAACATTTTTGGCATGTATCTGTATCTAGATATTGTTTATAATTCTGTATCTAGATAAATTTTTTCTTAGATATCTAGATGTGTATCTAATTTTTTAATCTTCTCTAATTCTATTACAACACTGAGTGAAATAGATGCGTAATATCCAATACGTTTTGGACACAAAGTCATGCTATGATGATTCTCTCTATTATCTCTAAGGTTGTTACTCAATAACGTTGTTTAAATTTTCTACATAAATCTTGTTTCCCAGACGAACCCTATCAGAAATCCATCAATAAATTGAAAACATATCCTTCTTTTCCAATAATCGAATGTGTAAATATTCTAAATAGATGTTATTTACGTGCTACATGCGTTTCGCAGTCGGGTCTGTTTTGTCTGACACCTGCGCTTACAGTAGGCCCTGCAGGGATCTGTCTACCCTAAGATATATTACTAAATCGTGACATAACTTACACTTGTTTTTAAAAGGGGACTCATTCCACCGGATTACCGGATTTTGGAACGAATTTAATTTTATATTTTATTTAATACAGGAACGAATAGGGTTTTACTAAATTTTCATGACAAAAAATAATAAATGATTACTTCTCACCGCTGTATTAATTATAACTTGAACTACTAAAATGTATAGGGATTTGCAGCTAAGCACCCTACCATCTGGTGAGCGTTTCATGAACTTGTGTACATCAGATAACATTTCGTTTTGTGTATTGGTTTTGTATGAAGTTTGTTTTTAAAGTTTTATTATAATCATTGAAAAATGTATAATACATATTGTTGTGTGCCTATGTGCAATTCATTGAAAAGAAGAAACCCGGAAATATCGTTTCATTTGTTTCCACTAATATCAGACACCGTACGGTTCGAAACAAAATTGGGAAAGCAAGAGGTTAGGAATCGACGCGATGTTTAGATAAACAATTTAAAAATTGGAAAAAAAGTGAGCCCTTATATCAAAGTTTGCTCATTACATTTTAATGATAGTGACTACAAAAAATATTTTCAATTTTGTATTTATTATCGCATATCTTGAAAATTCCTGTTATTGTGTGTGGGTTTGTAATGCACAAGTCTCTAGGCATAATGCATAAATCTTTATGAACTCTCTGTTTTTTTCAGTGACTCCACACAATATTATATGTCCAGCATTGTAGATTTCTACCCCTTGGTAAACAACACGGGAATTATTATTTCCCCCAATATAGTTAAAATAATCGACAATGGAAAACCGCCATAACTTAAAACCAGATCACAAAATGTAGTATTTTAGATGTTTACAAGTAATGTCACTTCACAAAATCAGAAAATCCCAAACAATTATTTATTTTTTGTCGTTTTTTGATACACTTTTCGCTATTATTTACTAGTAAATGTCAAGTGGTATCTGATTTAGAATGGTTTCAAAAAAATCCGCGTGGCGCTACGATCTTAAAATTTTTCCCCTATAGTATTTCCAAAATTAAATGGCCGGTCTTAAGGCCAGTAAAAAGAATATAAGGGGTTTTAAGAGAATTTTAAAGTCAATTTTGAGTCTAATTTATTTGTTTAACACGTTGACTGCCAATTGTTTTCTCGTAGTTAGCGTTCTTGCCCAGGACGCCGACTACAAGATTACTTGTAGTACATTGACTTAATAATATAATATAGCTATATCAAATTGAGTTCTGAGACAAGAATCCTGAATCCTGCATTGGCAGTCAACGTGTTAATAGATGTAGAAAAAGTATAGTATTACATTCCCTATTATGGCCATTATTCCCTCAGATGATTACATCATATTCGTGAATAATGGCTGTCATAATCCCTCATATAATAATATACTATTATGCATTCATTGTAAAATTATTTTTGTATTATATTCAGTGCGGCAAATCTAGGTTTTAATACGTTTTAATCCCACTTAAATGAAAAAAAAAAAAAATGTTCTTTTTAATATAATAAAGTTAAAACTTATTAGGGCCTAGACTGGCTGTTGTTTAACTATAATACATTCAGAAATTTCAGTTTAATTTGTTGTTTAACGAATAATTTCATGCGATTTTAATAATTCTGTAGAAAATTTGGTTGAAACCGGTTAAATGCAGATTCAGTAAGTTAGAAAATAGTAATTATATTTAATGGTAAAAGCTTAATAATGGAATTTTGCCAGCAAGTGTGAAAATACAACGGTTTATGAATGCAATTACAAAATATAGTTGAAAATTTACTTAGGAAATTATCATAAAAATAATTCTATCGCAAAAGCATTCACCGAACAATATATAACTTAGTTTTTGACCGGAAAATTCTGGTTTCAAGATGAAAATTTCTTAAAATATCCGTAAATCAAATAGAATAGCTCAATAAGGATGCAATTTTCTTCGTTATATTGACATTTTCGCGGAGAAACAGTAATTTTCACATCGTTAGAAAATATACGAGCAGCACTGAACGAAAGATTTAACATATTATGATTAAAAAATATTTCCAGAGAAAATATATTGCTAAAACGATACCCACATCATAAACTGTAGCTATTACAAATTTTTAACTATTATATCAGCTCGGTTTCATGTTATAAAAATAAAGTAATGATCAAAGTATCTGAAATACAGATACAAGATACTTAAATTTAAATATCTAGATACAGATACAGATACATATTTCAAAAAGTATCTAATTTGTATGTTTCGTCTTGATTTTTTTTAGAATCGTAGCAGGCGTTGGCTTTTTGTTTTTGTTTTATAAACATAGAAAAATTTATATTTTTTTGACAGTGAAAATCAGTATTACGTTGTACAAAACCACTGTGGCTCTATTTTCGATATTCGGAAATATAATTATTTATTATGTCTGGTGTTCTTTCGACTGCATATGTTCATCTCCAAGAATTCTTCAGCATCTGGGTACCCAGGGAATCATCTTTCCATCAGCACAAAAGTTAGTAACATATGTCTATTGAATAAACGCTTAGACACTGTAGTCAAACGTCCGTCGTGTCTACGATAGCTCCGTGTGGTGTGCTTGAAATTCCACACCAGTTACCGGTTTGCCTAGAGCCGCTACATTGTATCTAGATACTAGTTACTGTATCTAGATAGATGGGCGAGAGAACTGGAAGCAAGAAGGAAGGAGATCGGAGAAGGAAACCAGAATGAGAATAGAAAGAAGAGATGGACACTTGAGCAAGAAGAAAGAAATGAGAAAAATACTATATCTAGATACATTACAACACTGTTTAAATGTTAATTGCAAGCCGCTACAACGAAAATTAACGATATTTCTATTTAATAAAATTAGATTTTACAATTTCAAGTAATTTCTAAACGAACTATAAATGTATTGGCCATTGAGAATAACAAACCGTTTTTTACTCTCTGGACGATCCTAGTACTTACATTAGTTTACTATAATTGCCTTTACTTTATGCACTATCAAAAACCGCCAATAGCTTTCTAGTCTCATAAATTTGCTATCATACAGTAAATGGTGGTATGTCCGACCCCAGGGGGGTTGTGCTGACCCCACACTCCCCAAAGGTGTGCTATATCTCTTCACACCTGTAGGGTAGAGCAATTAAACAGCGTTATCTTGTAATTAAGGCCCACAAAGCAAAATATTAATCTACCTTTTTGTTCTAGTTTAATTCAGACTTTTGATATATGGAGATAGTTTTTGAGAAAATTTTAATTATGTTTTTGTTTAAGTTATGGTTTTGTTTTTAACTAAAATGTTTATATCTCTGTATGTGTGTTTGTATGCATACTACCCTCCAAAAAGTATCTAGACAAGACATAAATGGTAACTATACAAGAAGAGGTGGTAATATGTTCGAAATAATCGATTATTTTGTTTCAGTTAATCGATTAATTCATAAATATAAAAACAGATATTAATATTGAACAGGTTAAGAATTTCAAATACTTAGGAATAGAGATAAGAGAGGATGGAAAACAAGAAATGGAGATAAATACAAGAATAGAGAAGACAACAAATCTTTACTTTGACATAAAGAATACACTCATCAATAGGAAAGAAATAACAAAAACCACAATAAACGTATTCAAAGCTATATACAGACCGGTACTGACTTTTGGCTGTGAGACCTGGACGCTTTCAAGAAGAGAACAGAATAAAATACAAGATTTGGAAATAAAATATGAAGAAAATATAATTAAACACCCGCAAAAAGAAATTCTTTATGAATGCTGGAGGGAAATGGAAAAACGGAATCAACAAGGAAAGCCACTATCAAGATGGGAAAAGGAAAGGAAGGAAATGTACGAATATTGTGGCTACTCAACAACAGCGGTAACACTACAAAGAATGAATGGAGAAGAATTGGGGCACGAAGTAACAGAGCGAATGACCGACATACAACAAACAGAGCAAGATACAAAAATAAGAGAATCAAGATATAACAGCAAATATGAAAAGATCTGGATGGTGAGAAAACCACAGTATTTGACAGAAAAAGGCAGTAGAGAGAAGAAAAAAGTGATAGCGAGATTTAGATGTGGAAATGAGGAGAGGGACAATAATTTTTGGATGAAAGAGGAAGAAAGAACATGTAGAATGTACAGGGAAGGTAAGGAGACAATAGAACATTTGTTGGAAAAATGTGAAGAAATACGACACAGAACGGAAACGAGAAAGGAAATTTTGGATGAAACAGGAAGGGGGTACGAATGGATAAAATCATAAATACAGTTATAAGAAAATAACTCAATATAGAACCAATAGAACAATTTATAGAAAACAGACAATTGGTCTGGTGGGGACACATGCAAAGACTGCAAGACACAAGACAAGCGAAGCAGATCTGGGAGACCAGAACGTACAGAAAGCAAATAATAGGAAGACCAAGAAATACATGGGACAGAACAGTAAAAGGGATACCAGAGAAAAGAAGAAAAACGATTAAAGAAGCTAAAAGAATGTCAAGAAATAAAAAAGACGAAATTCATACATAAACCCATACTGCCATAATATATAAAAGAAGGAGAAAAGCAAGAAATACAGCCTACACCATACTATGGTAGAAGACTTTTAGCCTTCGTACTTATATTACATTATTATAGCATATATTATTTACAATATTTACAAAAATTTTAACTTAGCAAAATTTAGTGCAATATTTCTTGAATTCAGAATATTCCTGTTAAATAGCTTCTGGTGAAAGAGCTTTTTATTTTGAATTTGTAACAGCTCCTTAGAGGCAAATATAAATCCATTTTGCATCTGAAATCTCAGAAATTGAATATCCAGTCTCAGTGAAAGCCTTGAGATGTGAATTAGTTGCTACAAAATTAGGTTAGATGAGATTAAATTTTCAATTTAGAAACTAGAAAAATATAAATTTATGCTAAACATTCCAACAAAAACCCTACAAAATAATTTTTTTATATCCTTCAAACCTATATTGCATTTTTATGCATCATTATTATTATTATTATTTATTTTTTTTTATCCAATTTAACTTCCGGAGTTTATTAATTAATAATATTAATTAAAAATGTTCGAAACTATTAAGTTTCGTTAAGTTTGAATATTATAAGAAACTAAGCAGAAAAAGTTTTTAGCATGGTTTATTATAACGCAAAAATAATTAACTACAACTTTCAAAATGAATTAAATAATTAAAAAGTTTTATGAAATAATGATGAAAATAATTCTAGATTCTAAAAATAATAACTTTTAGATAATTTACATTTATTGTTAAAGAAGAACATCATGTTTTCAGAAACATTGAAATTTGAGCTTCTTAGGCGTTTATCGCACATTTTTCTGTACCAAATTTGAATGCACTTTTTATAATTGTTTGATACCTGTTTCATAAAAAATATAATAATCCCGAATCCTGGGATTTCTAGAAACCCTAGTTATGATGTTAGTCCATTAAATTTTTGATCTTATCTCCTATGTTTCAATTGTGAATATTGTAATTTATAAGCCATGAATATCAAACTGTTAGACATGAAATTAGCAATCTACTGTCCTATAATCTCAATTTCTGTAGTAAGCGAAGCGACTCTAAGCCAAAACTAGGAACTGAGTGTATTGCCACATTGTCTAGATACAAATTGAATATTATTCAACTTCATTGTAACAATTGTTTCAATACTGCATTTGTCATAATGCTTTCATACAGAAAATTACGTCAGCGAGGGATTTCTGAGAAAATGGTGGGTAGTTTTAAAAATATAAATGTTTTAAATATACATTTCGACAAAAAATACGTACGTTCTTTCAAAATAACATTTATAAAATTCAAATTAATCATGATATAAATTTGAATTGCAATATACAGCCTTGGACAGACGTATGAATAACCCTACGTTTTATTGAATTTTAGGATTATTATAGGAAAAATGGTAAATAAAATAATACATACAGCTTTTAATGACAACTTTAATCAAAATTATTAATATTTTGTGGTACTTCTCGTGCTTCAATTAGCGCATGTACCCTTTTAGGCATAGTCAGCCGTATGAATAAAGTTGAAGTAAATGCTCATAAGTACAAGGTAGAAGTCAAAGCATTTGCTTCGAGTAAAAGGTCGGAGTAAAAGCATTTGCTTCTTTTTATATGAATAATGATTACCTTTTACTTACAAGTCAATGATTCTACCGGTGAGTAAAAGGTCAAGAGGATGTGTTTATGTTGAAACCTGAAAATCAGTATTTATCAAAATCGTACTACTTCTTTATGATTGCTGTCAACTTGAAATTAGTCTATAAACACTACCAAAACTGTACTAGTGCTGTACTGAGTTCCATGTTTGACATCAGTTTATTTTTATTGGTGTAAAGTCATGTACAGATTCAGGGCACTTTACACCTACACTTGTGAACATTTCACTGGCATCACAAATTGCCTATACATTTAGCATAGGTTTTCCTTTACGATTAACATATTCATCTTCATGGATCTTCGGTTTTTCTATCCCTATATGTGTACAGTCAATGACACCAACTGCGGTTGGAAAACGGTATCTTTGCCATCTTTTTTTCGCCTCCACTTATAAATTTTGGGAAGTAAGAAATTTAATCCAGTTGTCAGCTTGTGCAACTATTTGATCAACAACACTGCTGACAGTTAGTTCACCCCAAGTTCCTCACCGATACTTCTTTGAAATCCAAGATCAGCTAGATATCTCAACAAAAAAAAAGTTACCTAAAAATTATTAGCTAAACACTCCATGTTCTCCTGTTCAAAACGAAACTCACTTTTATGTCAGTACGACGTGGTGAAGAACGATGCCTATAATGTTTCATATTTCTTAAATGCACAAAATTCGCCATGGCAATTAGTTCACTACAACACTTTTTCACCAGTGAGTTTATGAATATATAGATACATGTTTTTCGAAGCATTTGCTTATAATTTAAAGTAAAAGGTCTGTTTTATTCATAACCATTTACTTCGGTCTTGAGCAAAAGATCAACAAAAAAGTATTTTCTTCTTACTCATAAGTAGAAGGTTTTGCTTGCATTTTTATTCATATTGTTGGGAGGATTTGCTTCATAATTTTCAAAAAGGTTATACTTATTTTTATTCATACGGCCCATTGTCTTCAATTTTTTTACATACATCGGACCATCGTCCACAATAATTTTCTTCAATTCTTCTTTTGATTTGCATTTGTAAAAAGGAAATAAAAATACTGCTTAGCCATTTTTAATAGTTTATTTTCATAGTTATAAGATTTCTTGTTAGTTAGTTAGTTAGTTAGATTTCTTGTTAGGAAATAAAAATACTGCTTAGCCATTTTTAATAGTTTATTTTCATAGTTACAAGATTTCTTGTTAGTTATTTATATTTTTGTTAGTTAGGAAATAGATTTAATTGGGATATTTAGTTCATACACATATTTTAGAATGTTAATAAGAGAAAATAATGTACTCTAATTCGATGCCGAAAGGCAAGAATAAAGATAATGTTGATTGATTGAAATAATTATGTAATAAAAATAATACAGTTGATATACTTAATTTATAAAAGGTTGCGTATACGCACCTTTGGCAGTTAACGTATTAAAGTGGTTTTACTTTGCCATCAAGGGCCCCAAATTGGCTATTAGCTTCAAGCCCCCGAAACTTTAGATCCACCATTCGGTATCCGTTTTTTTTTTTTTTTTTTTTTTCTTGAAGTTATTTGTTTTTAAGTAATATTACATAAACCATTGAAAATAATGAAAAATATATGTTTTTTGATAAAACTAGGTCACTTTTTAACCGTTATTATTGGAAGTTATAAATTATTTAAATATTTTGTATTAAATATTTTGATGTTATTGATTAAATGTATGCATATTTTATGATATACAGGCTACTGTTTTACTTTATTTAGATATTTTACAGTAAATTGTTAAAATATTCAGTTCTTTCAAATATATTTCCAATAAAGTTCTCTTACTAAAAACTGTATCAACAAATAGCAATTCCGTTAGTAATTATATAGTAGTTAGCAGTTACGGCTGGTATATAAGAGGTGCAGGGAAGATAAAAAAAAAAATTAAAAATTATAAATATTTTTGAAATGGTGTTAATGGGGATACCATTATTTTGGCGTTTGCCATTGCTGATAGTACTAGGCTGGAATAGTACAATATAAATTGCGTATTAGTATCAAAGAAATATAATACTCCAGGAAAAGTATGGATTCTCGTAGTAATGTGAAAGATGACTCACGCTCTGGTCGTCCAATCAGTGAAAAAGCTGATGAAATTCTTGAAAAAGTCTATCAAGATATGCATATCAGCAGTGTCGATATTGGACGGAGCTAGGCATTGACCACAAAACTGTTTTGAACCATTTACGGAAAGCTGGCTACAAAAAGAAGCTCGATATATGGGTTCCTCATGAGTTGAGCGCGAAAAACATGATAGACCGAATTGCGATGTGCTTCTGAAACGCAATCAAATCGAGCCATTTCTGAAACGTGTCATAACCGGTGATGAAAAATGGATCACGTACGACAATCTGAAGCGTAAAAGATCGTAGACAAGGGATGGTGAGCCGTCACAAGTGTTCATAAAGCGAGTATTGACGCCGAACAAGGTGATGCTGTGTGTGTGGTGGGAATGGAAGGGAATCGTCCACCAAGAGCTACTTCCATTGATTCTCAACTCTACTGTGAACTAGAGAGATTACGCCAGGCAATTGAAAGAGAACCCGAATTGAATAATAGGAAAGGTGTTGTCTTTCATCATGACAACGCAAGACCATACACTTCTTTGATGACCCGTCAAAAATTGCGATAGCTTGGTTGGGAAATTTTGTTGCATCCACTGTATAGTCCAGACATAGAACCCTCTGACTATCACCTATTCCGATCTCTGCAGAATTCTCTCAATGGAATTAAGCTGGTTTCAAAAGAAGCCTGTGAAAACCACTTGATTCAGTTTTTCAACCAGAAACCACATAAATTATTCACCGATTGCCATCATGGTTATACCCGAAAAATGGCGAAATGTCGATAATAATGGAGCATATTTAGTTTAAATAAATTCATTTTCACACTATAACAAAACCAATTGAATTTTTCTAAAAAAACGCCAAGAACTTTTTCCCAGACCTGTATTATAAACACGATTTAATTAGTTAATTGTTTTGAAAATACATCTACTAATTCTTCCTACTACAAATTAGGCAACGATCGCAGTTCCTTATTTTATTTATCTTTAATAAACTTTTATATATAAAGTAAACGTGATATACACTTACATATTGATTTAAGAATTTATTTAAATAATTTTACCGACAAAGAATATCGTCTTACTCTATCTCTCGAGGATAAGTCCCTTATCTAAATACATTAAACAAACCTAGATAAGTAGGGTTATATATCTTTGGTTTGAAAATGAATTGAGAATTAGCGAGGGTGCTCCCCTCTGGCGTTAAAAGATGTCACTACAATCACAAGGGGAAATGTGAGGTTAGGGTACTAATAAGTCATCTGTATTCATAATTGGATGAGAAACGATCTTTTTTAAATATTTAAATCATGTAGGTATTCTTTCATTAAACTCTTTCAAAGATAAATAGAATTTTTTAGTTGGTTATATTCGTCTCGTGTATATTTTGATGCACGAGGTTGATCAAAAATATCCGAACAGCAAGCTTTTCAACCTAGTAGTGGAGGAGGTATAAAGACTTACTTTTTAGAAATTGATTCTAAAAAGGGTTCCGCAAGTAAAAAAGGTTGGGAACTACTGAAATATACTAACTTACGGACCTAACTCATCTAATTTAAGATAATACTGGATGTCTAGGTATATTTATCACATCAAAAACAACAGTTTTTTGATAATGACTTTTATTCATTATTTGAGAACTAGGAGTTTCCATTTAATTTAAATTTGCCAAAAATCCCAGCGTTTTGGTCTACATTTGCTTCGTATTCAAGTCTTCATTTGATTAATAAGATATATTTAATAATATTTATCGGATTATCATAATTTTTTTATAAACCAAAATTATAAAAATCCGAAAATACGTTACACAACTTAACCAAATTTGGCCAAACGTTAGAAAATATTATAAAAACTACTCCCTGAAAATTTCACTTCTTAATATTGGACAATATTTGAGAAATTAATTTTTAAAATAAATAATTTCTAGAAATTTACAGAAGACATTGAAATATAGTTCACCACACCGCCGCTAGAGTCATAGTGCTTCTTGTCAA
Source organism: Liopterus haemorrhoidalis (assembly GCA_963971575.1). Lineage (NCBI taxonomy): Eukaryota > Metazoa > Arthropoda > Insecta > Coleoptera > Dytiscidae > Liopterus > Liopterus haemorrhoidalis. Next base: position 1,506,301 of record OZ020623.1, on the reverse strand, counting down.
ACAAACGTAGTCTTCTGCATGTTATTTCCAAAAAATGAGAAAAAAAGTTAATTTTAACTAAAATCAAAACTCACAAAGTTAGAAGAAGGCCTAAGGAAGGTTTTGAAACAATAATTACACCTGGGGCTGGAGAAATACAAGAATGAATCGTTTAACAAAACTAGCGTCACCTCGCCAACAAAGAATTAGGAACCTTAAATTGTGTTTTATTGTTTTATTCAAACAATCCTAGTTGTTTAAAAGGTATATAACTTTATTTTAACCCATTTTTAAGATGTATTTTTTGTTATTTTTGTGTTTTTTTGCAAAATTTATGTTTTTACATATAGGCAATGTGTAAGAGAGAGATGACGTTATTGTATTTTGCTGTGTGTGGGAGAGAGATGGAGATAGCTTTCAGAAATGATCATGAAGTTACGGTGGGTATTATAAGTTTTCACACATTTTCCGACTGTTAATTATGTATTTTATGTAATTTTCCTCATGTTTTTCCTGTCTATATTGTATGGGTAAAAGGTAAGAGTAGAATAATTAGATCTGTTCCTGTCAAGGAGTATGGTGTCATGATTTCCTCTGAAACTGAAGATATTGCTCCATTTTTACTGTATATTTTGCCCCCTCCCCCCAGTCGTGGGGTCGGTGGAAGTTTACTTGTGTTATTTTTAAGTTTACAGGTACATAAGATTCTAGCTTGTTCTTTGGTTTAAACGGAACTCGGTTTTGAATTTTAGTAACTTTCACGGATTTATGCAGCAAATCTGTGGCAAATCTGTAAGCTTAGACCAGTGGTTGAACCTTTTTATACTCGGGACTCGGGTTCTCACCTCTCAAAATCCAAATGACGAGCAAAAAAAAGGTCCTCACCTCTCAAAATCCAAATGACGAGCAAAAAAAAGGTCCTCACCTCCCAAAATCTAAATGATGAGCAAAAAAAAAGGTCTTTACCTCCCAAAATCTAAATGATGAGCAAAAAAAAAGGTCTTTACCTCCCAAAATCTAAATGATGAGCAAAAAAAAAGGTCTTTACCTCCCAAAATCTAAATGATGAGCAAAAAAAAAGGCCTCACCACTCAAAATCCTAATGACGAGCAAAAAAAAGGTCCTCACCTCCCAAAATCTAAATGATGAGAAAAAAAAGGTCTTCACCTCCCAAAATCTAAATGATGAGCAAAAAATAAAGGCATCACCATTCAAAATCCAAATGACGAGCAAAAAAAAAGGTCCTCACCTCCCAAAATCTATATGATGAGCAAAAACAAAGGTCTTCACCTCCCAAAATCTAAATTATGAGCAAAAAAAAGGTCCTCACCTGTCAAAATCCAAATGACGAGCATAAAAAAAGGTCCTCACCTCCCAAAATCTAAATGATGAGCAAAAAAAAAGGTCTTCACCTTCCAAAATCTATATGATGAGCAAAAAAAAAGGTCTTCACCTCCCAAAATCTAAATGATGAGAAAAAAAAGGTCCTCACCTCTCAAAATCTAAATGACGAGTAAAAAAAAGGTCCTCACGTCCCAAAATCTAAATGATGAGCAAAAAAAAGGTCTTCACCTCCGAAAATCTAAATGACGAGTAAAAAAAAAAGGTCCTCACCTCTCAAAATCCAAATGACGAGCAAAAAAAAGGTCCTCACCTCCCAAAATCAAAATGATGAGCAAAAAAAAGGTCTTCACCTCCCAAAATCTAAATGATGAGCAAAAAAAGGTCCTCACCTCTCAAAATCTAAATGATGAGCAAAAAAAAGGTCCTCACCTCTCAAAATCCAAATGACGAGCAAATAAAAAAGGTGCTCACCTCTCAAAATCTAAATGATGAGCAAAAAAAAAGGTCCTCACCTCTTAAAATCTAAATGATAAGCAAAAAAAAGGTCCTCACCTCTTAAAATCTAAATGATAAGCAAAAAAAAGGTCCTCACCTTCGCAATGTCGCCCCTTAGTCAAGCCCTTCAGCGCCCTTTTCCTTAGTGCGCTACTAACACGTTTATAAAATAGCAAATTGGAAAAATTTCCTTATTAACCCCAAAAATTTAATTTTTACCCCATTTGGGGTAATTTACCCCGGTTCCCTGACCGCTGCACTAGTGGCTTGACAAATGTGACCACATTTGTAGCCCATAGCACTTTTAACTCTTAATACAGTATTATGATGATATTATGCGAATTTTGTGTTAAAAGTGCAATGTTGATGACAGTTTTAACCCATAGAACTTCTTTATTTCTACCCCAATGTCGCTAATCTTTTCTGTTTAACAAATTAGCGATAATAAATATTAAATTCGACTAAACTGTAAGTTTTAGGTGTAAAATATAGTATAATAAACCGTTACATGTTGACAAATTTGACCATATATCCCTGCAACAACTCAATCTGCATAGAACATTCTAAATTATTCAGGTTAGAAGAATATTTTTCAGCTGATGACCGTATTGCATGTTAGTAAAGCCATTTAGGATAAATTTTCTGTAAATTAGCAAAGCTAAATTTGTCCCGTTTTAATCCTTTCGCAAAGAGAAATGTGAAAAGATACCAAAAACTATATAAAAAAATAGCAAAATATACATGTATTAAAAGAAGAGTAATTGGTAATAAAAGCATTCAAAAATTTATGTGAAGTGTGAATTTTCACACATTTCAGGGTTTCGCAAATATTTACTAAGTGAATGATGATTATTTTGGATGCCAAAAAAAATTTTATATTAAAATATTTTTTTATTAATTTTAATTCGAATGCCTAATACCATTATTTGGGTTTCTAAATATTTGCAGTATTTTTTTTTTATATAGCAAGGTTCATTAATATTTTGAAAATTGTGCCTATGGCTTCCATTGATTGTTTAAGTCATAAACCTGCCCCTCTGATTTCGTATACATTCAAACATAGAATTAAATTATAATTTCAACCCTTCCCACTGGTTATTAAATTTACCCTTTTAAAAATTAAATACAACATTTGCCAAAATATAACTAGAATTTTGACAAAATAAAATAAAAATGCAAAAAAAACAGAAAAATTTAAAATTGACGGGAATCGAACAGTAGTTTGCAACTTACGAAGCGAGAACGTTACCACTGGACTACGGAGGTTCACTCCTTTACTGTGTTAAATAGCGGATTAAATATTTTACATATTTTAGTTAAAAACACAAAAAATGCGTTATTTTCCGAAAACATAATCTGATCAAAAATTCCGGTTCACACTAATGTACATGACTTTTTTCATATTTTTAGTTTAAACCATCTACAGGGTGTGGGACAGAGGGTGAGACCAAATTCACTAAAAATAAAAAAAAAATCAAACAAACAATAAAACATTTATTTATCAAAATTACAAATATTGTTAATATAATACTGTTTTTTCGCTAGTGCTTCCTTCAACTCTAACATTTCTTGATAAACCCATTTCTTAAATTCTTCATTTTTCTCAAAAACTTCCAAAATATACTCCGATCTTTTTTCTGTCAAAACTTCTTGGTATAAACCAGGATTATCAATAGCTTCTATAAATAATCTTTCAGGTAGTTTTAGCAAAGCCGTATCGTTAAAGGCCTTTATCATAGCACAAGGTTCAGAAAGAATAATACCATCTAATAATTCTTGATAAGGTATAATTTTAGAGCAATCTAATCCAAAATTATCCAAGGATTTCTCTAAGCAGTTATAGTAAAATTTTAACAAAGACTCTCTGTTTTCTTTTCTAAATTCAGAAGTTGTATTTGCAGAAAGAATTGAACAAAAATCAAATCCAGGAAGATGATAACGAAGCAATTGAAAATCTATAAGCCTACAGTCGTCTATTTTGTCTGTTTTTTGGAACATTATGTTTTTAGACCACAAATCACCATGAAGAGGACACAAACGAAAATTTTTAACATAAGTTTCTGGATCTTCTTGCATTTCTTGCTGTAACCAAACTTTTAAATCCTCTTTGTCTATATTTATTTCGGCTATAAGGTCTAAGAGCAATTTTGCAGATGCTAACATAAATTTACCAGTTGGTGATCCCTCTTCGAATTTGAAGCAACAATCAAAGAATTCATCAGGATATTCAATGTTGAGACGATATTTTTTGCCTAATTTAACACTTTGTTTCTCTTCATACGCCAAAAAAGTCGCATGATATAATGCTACTGCTTTTAGAGTTGCATGACATTGTTCTAAATCAAATGGTACATCTTTTTCGATTATATAATAATTTTTATTACATAAATTTTCTATTACTAATAAATTTTCTTTGATCAAATAGCATTTAGGTGCAAAAGGTTGATAGTTTTCCATTTTTTCGAGTTCATCACAGAATTTATAAATAAAATTTTCCTTGGTAAATGCATCTAAATTTATGGCGAATTCGGCTAAAAATCCTCTTGTTAATGCTTGCTTTTTCATGAAAAATTCATGGGATTTTTCTTGATTATCTTCTGTGTAAAATATTTTTAAACTAAAATGACTTGACAGATATCCTTCAACTTCTTCTATTAATGATCTAACGGAAAATTTTTCATATTTTGCTTTTGGATTGAATTTTTCTAATATTTTTTTGCAGTCTTCTTCATTCAAGTCCATTTTCTGTAACAAAAAAAAATATATATATAAATCAATAAATGACAACGTCTTGGGTATGTTATAAGGACTGATATCTCAACCCTGATATCTCAAAACTATGGCGCAAAATCGCCAAATGGCGCCCTGTGCTCCAATAGGAACAACAGGACAGATGATGATGATGATGATAACTGGATAGTTATAGCTGACCCTTAATTAAGGTGAATTTCGTAATTAAGTACGCCTTTAAGTGTCTAGATCAGTGGTTCTCACTTATTTGGCTTACCGCCCTCTTTTCAGAAAAAAATTATTTAGCGCTCCCTGGAAATCTATATTCTTTAAGCGAACAAATAGAAAGATATATGTATCTATATTTCTACCTACGTTCTAAAATATAGTAAAGAAATATGTTGTAAATAAGACACCTTGAAGCTTGAAATTAAAAATTATTTATTAAAATCATATTCTCATCTAATGAGAAAGATAAACCTGGTGCGCTGTTATCAATGTATCAATCCTCGGCTCTTTTGTCAGCAGTATTCTTAAATCACCGCGATTAGCTATTTGCAGTCGGTTTCTTTTTTTTGTTAATAAATTTGTGACCGCACTGAACCCACGTTCCAGTAAATATGACGAAGAAAATGCAAACAACTTTTGTATTATAGCCCATAACCCAGGATAATGTATCATTTTCATTCTGGTGTTGGAAGCGTGGAACAAAAAATTCAACCAATAGGATCGCTTTATTTTGAAAAAATCTGTACCATGGTGTCGTAGGCGCGGTGTTACAAGCGCGGTGTCGCAAGTTCAGAAATTTTAACTCTAGCGCTGGTCATACCGTCGAAACCATAGAAACAGATATTTTTTTTCGGAATGGTGAGATCTTTAGCGAGACACTTATATTAATTTCCTAAAAAGAAATTAAAAAAACGTAAATTGATGTAGCGAAATAGCGACTTTTACAATGTTGTCGGCAGTCTAAAGTTTATTATTATGGATTCGGTTTCAAATATCTGGTCTGCAGAAATGTCATGCAGTGGGTATACTAATAATACACCCCCAAGCAGGGGCAAACAGAATCTTCATTCTAAACTGTGATGTCAAGTAAAAAAGATTGTGTATTAAATTATTTTCTTGTAATTGATGTAACTGTCTGTTTTTTATGTCTCATTTCTTGCAGCAAGTTAAAATAATCTCCATGTTGCCTTCTGTTTCTATGTATATATGGGACGTACCCACCATCGTTTTTCTTCATATCGCAATAAGTCTAAATATGCATAAAAAAGAGCTAGACGTCTCCTTCGATTTGACGACATATTTAATGAAATTGAATAACCGTTTACTCCAAACACTTGTATAAACTTTTAGGTTAGATTTGGGTTAGATACAAATGTTGTCAAAACCGCAAACGCGCACTTATCACGCCTCCAACCCCACCATGAAATTCGAACTTGTAAATATAACACCACGCCTCTCACCCCTGTCGCGCCTTTGACACTACCATGAAAATGATGCACACTTCACATAATTTGTTTGTTTTTTCTAGATCTAAACGAACATAAAACCTACTATTAATCTATGAACACATACTTCTATGAGGATTAAGTACATTTTTACAATAAAGAAAGTATGTCAGATAACTTAAATTCTAATTGAAAAGTGGGTGGCGTTGTTTAACTAGTTAAGCTAAATTGAACTTTATCTTTCAAAAGACGTGATAACACTGTTTAACTTATTTGTATTAGTAAACTGCTAATATTTTTCCAAAACATTTATGATATGATAACGTTTCAAAACATACATGCCATAAAATAATCTTAATGTTTAGCTATTGGCATTTATATATGCTTCTGGGCACGTTTTTATAATAAAATTACTAAAAATTATATTTTTGTTCAACAATCTACACAGACAGATTCACAGAACGTGCGCATGCGCAAGTACATTCCCACACATTTGTATTTACACTGTGTACACGTGCAGAGTGTACACGTGCAATTTCGACTAAAAGGATTTTTATGAAACTTGATATTTAAGCTTTTGACATCAATGGCACGAGTTGATCAACTTTTGGTAAAAATCGGTTGACTAAAAATGGGAGTTTACTCGTGTCGATTTTAAGAGTTTTGCAAATATTTAGCAACAGAAAAATATTTCGAAAAAATTTATTAAACAAAAGTTGCTATAAATGTATCTATTTTTTCGTACTTATATGTAACGTTTCCATGGTCACGATAAATAATATCTCTGTTAGAAAATATTAGGCCAAGTTATTTCTACTCTGCTGCTAGAATGTATTTTATACAAGTACTTTGTGATGGCGGTCGGTCCTGGGGTGGCCACAGCTGATTTTTTTCCATGTTACACTCAAAATTGAAATTAAAAATGTTAAATTAAAAATATTTATAATACGGTTCTTAGATGTATTTATTTTTTCTCTTCATAAATATTTTCTTTTCAAGTAATTACTTTTAAAATGTCTAATTTATTTTTAAAAGCATGTAATTTAGTTGTTTATAATTATAAATTGTTTAAATATTGTAACATATAACAAATGACATGTTTTCAAGGCTATCCAAATAATTATACATGATTTGACCTTAAAAATTTATCATTAATTTGCTTCAGAATAAACTTAATGGAACTGTAATTTATGAAGGTTACGCTTTGAAATCATAGTTTATTACCAGAGTTAATACCTAAATGTCTTCTTGAACTTAGTAGCCAAGGGGGGCAAACACTATTTGTAGTTTCAAAATTGGTAGTAATAAAAGGCGCGGATAAGGCCACCGCGATCTCATGACAGTTTATGGTCTCCGATTTCATACAGCATGCCTTTTGGAGGAGAGAATATTTACCCTGTGACAACAAAGAAAGGAGGGTACTAAACCTCTGCACGCTTTCCGGTCATATGGAAAATTGCATTTCCACTTTTTTCCAAATTGTGTTTTTCTCTGATTTAATAATGCCCTTTTATCAAAAGAAAGTTAAAACAAATTTAAATACCATAAACTGTCATGAGCTCCCGGTCTATATCGGTCCACCGGTATTTTTAATTAAATACCTACAAAACCCTGAAATGTGTGAAAATTCACACTTCACTTCAACTGTTATTTGGTCATACTTACAAAACCATAAAAATGCTTTTTAAATCACAAAAATGAAAAAGATTTTGATATTTTCAAACCAGAATTTTATAACGAATTTGGTTTTATAATGCATTCATCTCGCCCCCCCCCCCCCTTCCTGCGATGCTATTTGGTCAGTCAATATTTACTAAAGGTCAAACTAATTGTAGATAAAATAACATAACTTTCACAAAATCTTAGAATTATATATTAAAATACAATATTTACAAAAAATTTCTGTTAATCCTAAACTAGATTTATGCAAACATAACGTAAAATGTAAATAAATGAATCAATTACTTACAAAAACAATTGCAGCGAGTACACTATCCACAAGCACGCAGTTGACTGATTTAAACTGTTACCAACACCTAGAACGGGAAAATCCGCTCAGAGGGGGGACCCCACTTGATAACTCATGATTCACGCGTTATTTAATCGGAATAAAAACATTTAGGAGAAGCAAACACCAATGCCGATAATAGTGTATCTCACTATTATCTGTTATCGCCTTCAGAACCAACGCGAGGGTCTGTGGCGCCCTTAGGCAAGATTTAATTGAGCGCCCCTAGGTGTAACTAGCTTTTTTCGAGCATGTCAAATGAAGACCTAAAAAAAAAGGTCCTTACTTTTAGCCAAAATATAGTTTTAGGCTATTTTTAGGGTGAAGATTATGAAAAAAATATTTAAAAAATTCATGATTTCCTAGTTTTTGAGTTGAGCCTTTTTGTGGACTGTCTTTTTTTAACTTTTTTGCCGAAAATGTCAAAATTTTAGACCGTAACTCAAAACTGACCATATATTTGTGATCTAAGGCTAAAAATATATAAATATACCAATTTTCACAAAAATCAAAAAAAAAATTCTTCCAAAATTTTGAAAATTTTGGGCAAAATTTTTTTGACTTCGATTTTAGCCAAAATATAGTTTTAGGCTAATTTTGGGATGAGGATTCTGAAAAAAATATTTAAAAAATTCATGCTTTCCTAGTTTTCGAGTTAGAGCTGATTTAGGTCAGTTTTTTGCCTATAATTCCAAAAATTTTGCCCAAACTTCAAAATGGACCAAATTTTCTTGATCTCTGACCAAAAATGTATATTTGTACCAATTTTCAATAAAATTGGAGACAAAAATTTTTTGCTTAAAAATCACGATTTTCTTAAGGGGTACCCCTTACGATTTTTTTGATTTTTGGCCATTTTCAAGGATTTTGGATTACTGCCCCTACAAAACTTAATAATATGTTTATTTAAGCCCAATTTTTTTCTTAGATTAAACAGAGTAGTAGAATTTAAAAATTTCAAGCCGCATATTTATATCCCTAACCATTTTTTAGTTAGCAATTTTCAAAATTTTCAAAAAAGATTTAAAAAAATGAAAAAACTTCAAAAAATTTTTTTGTTTCAAAATCTGGTAACAAGTAAATTAGGACCTCAAGATTTCAAAAATTTCAACCGCAGGTCTTTATTCCATTTCGTTTTTGAGATATATCCATGCGAAGATGAATATTTCTATAAATCACGCCATATTAAAATTTGTCATAATTTTAAAATACGCAGAACGAGTAAGACCTCAAATTTTTTCTAGACTTAATAAACTACGAGGAATCCAAAAATTCTAGCGTCAGGTTGTTTTCTCTAACCGTTTTTGAGTTGTGATTTTTTTAAACTCACAATTTTCACAAGTTATGTAAATAATGCCATAAAAAAAATTGTCACAATCTCAAAACGCATTAATCGATTAAAGCCCCAATTTTTTTCTAGACTATATAAACTACAAAGAATCCAAAAACTTCAACTGCTGGTCGCTATCTCTAACCATTTTTGGTTATAAGTAAATTAGGACCTCAAGATTTCAAAAATTTCAACCGTAGGTCTTTATTGCATTTCGTTTTTGAGATATATCCATGCGAAGATGAATTTTTCTATAAATCATGCCATATTAAAATTATAGATAACAAAGGAGTGATGAAGATCGGGTAGGAAAACAAACTTCAGCCAATTGGAAGACAGTGAAATATACAAGGCATATAAAAACCCTGGAAACAAATTTACATTTTTTTTTTTTTATTATATTAAATTATAGTTTTATGTATTCATTTAAATCATATATATCCTCTAGTATAATATTCTTAAATTCATCATCCGTCTTACACCCTTCGACAACCATTTTAATCCTATTATCAAACATCAAACCGTCAATAGAATCTTTGCTATCAGGATCAAGAGCTGAATTCTGTACTTCTATTGGAAGTTGTGTTATGGTTCTTACAGCCGTACCTTGGAACAAAGCAACTGGACCTAAAACCTTAGCAGATTTCAAAAAATCTTCCTTAAGTAAAAAATCACTTGCTTTATAACCATAACCATTCAAAATCTCATCAAATGTTTGGTAATAGTAATCAAGCAATTCTTTGAGGTATTGTTTTCTGAATGTCCTTAAGGTATTTGAGGTGAGAATAAGAATTACATCATATGCTGGATGATGATGACGTAATAATTGGAAATCAAGCAAGCAGCATTGTTTAGGGAATCCATCTTTGTATTTAAAGACCATGTTGTTGGACCAAAGATCACCATGGGTGCAGGTTTTTCTAAATGGCAATTCTGTCCAAAATACTTTAGTACAATCATAAGCTATTAACTTTTTGGTGAATTCTTTTTTCCATTCTTCGTTTTCTGGAATAAATTGTAAGCAGTTTATATAAGCCTGTTTTGTGGTGTTGACAAATTTCAGTCCATCACCATCAACATCGTTTGGAATGTAAAATACTTCATTAAAAGCTGCTGGGTTTTCATCACAGATCCTGTAAGGTTTTCCTAGTTTTCTTGATTGTGTTTCTTCGTACGCGTAGGAATTAGCGTGGTAATAAGCTAACGACTTCAATGCTGCTTTGCAATGATCGACATCATAAAATACTCTTCGTCCTGTTAGTTCAAATCCTAAATCCTTCATATTGTGCATCACTATCGTTTCACCATTTTTAACATAGTAACTCTTCGGGGAATAATGGGTGTAGTATCCCATTTTTTCAAATTTTTTATGGATGTTATTGTAATAAAATATCTCTTTTTCATATATATTAAATTCTTTTGCCCATTCTTTTTGTTTTTCTGTTTTTGTTGGGGTTGTTTTGACGAAGAATTTTTCTGTATCTTCGATGTTACACATTTTGTAAGTAAGGCTGAGGATGAAGTGGTCCCCCATGAAGCCTTCTACGTTTTCAGAAAGGGGGGCCCAATTACTGCTCACATATTGGATGGTTGTAGAATTGAATCGGCTCTGGAGTATTCGTAAATAGTCTTCTTTGTTTAAGATTTTTATTTCATCAGCCATTTTCTATAACAATATTATTTATTTAAATTAAGAATATTAAATTAATTTATTATAAATTAATTACATAAGGGTTTTTGCCTCACTTGTCTATTAGTAAACTCTTTACAACTCGTTTTCTAACCTCGACGCGTACGGAAAAATAATGTCTTATGTAACTTGTGTTTTAATATATTATTTCACGAAGCAGGGCCGAGTTTATGGTGTGGCGAGCGAGGCACTCGCCTTGGACACAGAGTTGGTAAGGGCGCAAGAAAGAGTTCAGACGTAAAAATCCCGTCTTTTTGGTACTGCGATCCTAATTTTTTATTTAGTTAAAGATGGGAGCTAAACTGATATTTTGCCTCGGAAGCATAAATACCGTTGTCCGGCTCTGTCACAAAATTTATATTTTTGAGATATTTATCATGCGTGTGTGCCAAATATAATTTTAAATTTAACAAACTAACAAATTGATGCAAACAAAAGGTGCAAATAATATTCTGATAATAAGAAGCAAACAAAAAAACTTACACTTTATCTGAAGGAAACACTATTTCCTAAACTGCACTATGAATAAGAAACAGCTGTTGTAAGTTGCTCGGTTTATATATGATTGGTCGGATATATAATTATATCATTGTAATTCAGAATGTTGAGCTAATAAAAGCGGATCATATTAAATAATGTTATCACGCGTGACAAGGTCACTGCAGGAGAGTATTAAGAATGGTTGATAATAGAGATGGGAATTTCGGCTCAGTTTGCGGAGCCGGATCAGTGGAGGTCGTTCAGTTTGTTGAGCCGGTTCATTGTTCCGGCTCAGTGATCCGGTTAAGTAAACATGTTTCCGAAACACAGGTCGGTCGTTCGTTCGTAGGTAGACCGTCGCTTAGAGCCGGCTCTTGCATTATATGAACTGGAAACATGTTTCCGAGACACAGATCAGTCGGTCGATCGTTCGTTTGTAGGTAGAACGTCGCTTAGAGCCTGCTCTTGCATTATATGAACTGGAAACATGTTTCCGAGACACAGATCAGTCGGTCGGTCGTTCGTTTGTAGGTAAAACGTCGCTTAGTACCGGATCTTATCTAACATTTTTGAAACAAACAATTCACTTTATGTAGCTACTGTATTTTAAACCAGATGTGTTAAGTTTATGGCGATGTTTATTGCCCTTATAAATCGGACATCTGGAATTTGGGCTATATTTTTAATATTTTTATATAGTATGGTTGTAAGAAAATACAGACTAAGCCTATTAGTTTCAAATAAACTGCCCAAATTTGTTTGTTAATCCACGCACTAAAAGTTTTCATTTGGTATGCACCTCAAAATTTAAAAAAATATATATTTTTTTATTAAATACATAATTGTTTATATTTATCTCGGGATGTGTATTTTTGAACTCTCAGTATTTTTCCTATATGTGGGCCAAAGAGTTGTATAAGCATACCAAAATTCAACATTCTATGTTAAACCGTTTGGCTACAATTTCTACCGTACAGACAGACAAAAACATGAGGGACGTTATAAGGGTTTTTTCGTGGTCATACTTACAAAACCCTAAAAATGCAAGTTATGAGTAAAAAATGGCACCCCTTTTTTCAGTTCTGGTTAATAGGTACCAGTGGCGCACCCAGGAATTTGGGGGGGAAGACAAAATTATTTAAATTATGAAAATATAAAGTGATGACTTAAAAAAAGGTCCTCCCTCACTTCTAAAATACAAGTGACAACCTAAAGAAAGGACATCATCTCTATTTTTAAATTTTTCTAGTGTGTTTGTGTATTTTTATTTTTATTTCCTTCCTTCAAAGGGGGGGGGGGGCTCCCTGGGTGCGCCAGTGATAGGTACAATATGTTTTCACATATATCACAGACTGTATTAATGTTCTCAAACTAAATTAAAGTCGTAGAAAATTTTTACTTAAACTATACCTATATATAAATAATATAACAAATAAAATATTTACGTAATTAGTGTGTAAAGGAAGTCATTTATATCTATGTTGATAATCGTTGCACTGTTATGCATGTGGTAGAAAAGAACTAATTTTGAAAGACAAAGGACTGAATGGAGAGATATGAGAAGGAAGAACATCCTTCAGATAGTGGAGAAACAGGAAAAAATACAAGTATACAAGAGTCCTGAAATAAAATATTTACATTTTTCTTTAATTTAATTTAATTACAATTACAAATACTCATACAGATCGTACATATCTTGTAGTATAATATTCTTAAATTCTTCATCCGTCTTACACCCTTCAACAACCATTCTAGTCCTATTATCATACATCAAACCTTCAAAAGAATCTTGATCATTAGGGTCAACAGCTGCATTCTGTACTTCTATTGGAAGTTTAGTTATTGTTCTTGTAGTAGCACCTTGGAACAAAGCAATTGGTCCTAACACTTTAGCAGCTTTTAAAAAATCTTCTTTAAGCAAAAAATCACTTGCTTTGTAACCATAACCATTTAGAATCTCATCAAAGGTTTGGTAATAAAAATCAAGAAGTTCTTTGATGTGTTGTTTTCGGAAAGTCCTTAAGGTGTTTGAAGTGAGAACTAGGATAACATCATGTGCTGAATGATGATAACGAATTAATTGGAAATCAAGCAAGCAGCATTCTGTAGGGACTCCGTCTTTGTATCTAAATACCATGTTGTTGGACCAAAGATCTCCATGGGTGCAGGTTTTTCTAAATGGAAGTTCTGACCAAAACACTTTAGCACAATCGAAGTCAGTTAATTTTTTGGTGAATTCTTTTTTCCATTCTTCGTTTTCTGGGATGAATTGTAAACAGTTTATATAAGTCTGTTTGGTGATGTTGTTAAATTTAATTCCTTCGCCATCTGTGTCATTTAGAATGTAAAACATTTCTTTAAAAGCCCCTGGGTTTTCATCATAGATCCTATAAGGTTTCCCTAATTTCTTTGATTGTGTTTCTTCGTACGCATAGGAATTAGCATGGTAATAAGCTAAGGACTTCAACGCTGCTTTGCAATGATTGATATCAAAAAATTCACTTCGTTCTGTCAGTTTAAATCCTACATCAATCATATTTTCCATGACTATCGTTTCTTTATTTTTAACATAGTAACTCTTCGGGGAATACTGTGTGTAATATCCCATTTTTTCGAAATTTTTATGTATTTTGTCGTAGTAAAATATCTCTTTTTCATATGCGTTAAATTCCTTTACCCATTCTTTTTGTTTTTCTGTTTTTGTTGGGGTTGTTTTGACAAAGAATTTTTCTGTATCTTCGATGTTGCCTATTTTGTAGGTGAGGCTGAGGATGAAGTGGTCTCCCATGAAGCCTTCTACGTTTTCTGAAAGGTCGGCCCAATTATTGCTCACATATTGGATGGTTCTGGAATTGAATCGGCTCTGGAGTATTCGAAGATAGTCTTCTTTGTTTAAGATTTTTATTTCGTCAGCCATTTTCTATAACAATATTATTTCAAACAATATCAAATTAATTTATAATAATTTAGAACTAGCCAAATGTTTCAAAAGATACATTTGAAGGCTTCTTCTGTTCAAGAAGCTTTAAGAAAATATGTACTTAAAAAAAAATATTTAAAAGACTTTAAATTTGTTATAACTTTCTTTTGACAAAAGGGCAAGCAATATTAAATCAGAGAAAAGCACAAAAATTTTGTGTTTAAGTGGAAATGCAATTTTCCCTATGACCGGAAAGCGTGCAGGGGTTTAGTACCATCCCTTTTTTGTTGTCACAGGGTAAATATTCTCTCCTCCAAAAGGCATGCTGTATGAAATTGGAGACCAAAAACTGTCATGAGCTCCCGGTTTAAATTAAATATTTCCCATTTTTAATTGGAAGATTTTTTCTAAATAATTTAGTTTTTGAGATATTTTAATATGTGGGAATATTACTAATATACTAATTATTAAGGTGTAATAAAAAAAATTATCAAAGTAAGCCGAGAAAAAATTACGTATATCTTTGAATAAATTTGGAACTTTTGGTATTGTATTTTTAACTTCTGATTTTTATTTGTGTAGTTCTGATGAAGAAATAAAATATTTACTGGTCAACTAAATTTAGTTGCACTATTTATGTCCGCTACATGTTCTACCCTTTCACAGTATAATTTGTATAAAAATAAATTATAATTTGCTACAACTTTTATTTAAAATATATTTTTTGAAATTTTGTAGTTATTGAAAAAAGAATATATGCATTCTACGTCACCATGCTACCTTTAAAATTATGCCGGACATTTACCTAACACCCTGTATATGTTGACGGTCGGTAAAAATTATAGATTATAAAATACAGAAAATATATAACTTTTATTTAAAATATTTTTTCATGAAGTTTGGATTTTTTGACATATTTTAATGAGTGTGAGCTGAAAATAATTTTTTAATTTTAGCAAGTCAGTAAATTGATCCAAACTAAAAGTACAAATAATATTTTGATAATTCTAAAAAACAATTAAAAAAACTTACATTTTATCTAAAGGAATCACTATTTCATAAACTGCTCTAGGAATAAGAAACCACTATTTTAAGTTGTTTAGTTTATATTTGAGTATTGTCAGCTGCTGAGTTTATGATTGGTTGGATATATAATTTTATCTTTGTAATTCAAAATGATGAGATATAATAACTGATATAATTAATGTTATCTCGCTTGAATGACAAGGTCACTGTAGCAGATTATTAAGTGTGGTTGTTAAGTGCGTTTTTGTTTGATTTTGACAATATCTTAGCGACAAGTTTCATCAAATATCCTAGACCAGGGGCCGGCAACCTTTGGTGACAAAGAGCCAAATCGATATAGAAAAAAAAAAACAATAACATAGAAGAGCCGCTAAAAAATATATGCTATATTTAAAAAAAAACGTAAAAATTGTTTATTTGTCTTAAAATAATCAAGTATTACAATAAATTCATATTTATTTATGCATTTAGTGTGTGATACCTATTGTTCCTGCATAGTATTCGAAAATACTTCAATATTTGGTGAATATTCAGTAATCTTTAACTAAAGGCAGAACTCAAGTTTCAGGTCAGTAAGATTACTTCTTAACTGACTCTTTATTAATTTCATATGTGAAAAGACTTGCTCACAGTAATATGTGGATCCGAAAATTGTCAGTAGTCCAAAAGCATAATTTTTTAGATGAACGATTCTGGAAGACGGTTCCAATCTTCGAAAACAACTTTATCTACATTTTGAAGATTGTGAATTATGCTAGGAAGATAAAATGCACTTTTCTCTTTCTAAACTTTCCAGTTCAGAATTAAGTTTTAAGAATATATTATTCCATAAATTTTTTGATTTCAAATCCAATAATTGAAGTTCAAATCCTGATTAATCAAGGAGAATGGTGATAAATGTAATTGCTGCATATCTGCTTCAATATGTTTTGTGACTACAAAGTTTAGAAAATTATTCACAATCCACAACAAACGTATTAAATTTGGAGGTCTGAACGGTTTCACGTCTTACCATATGACAAACTTTCTGGTGACAGTGAATAGTCTATAAGATACAGTGCATAAGCTATTGATTTAAGCGCTCTGAATGCGGCTTAAAGGAAGTATTTCCTACCCAGCGTTTAATATGGTAGCACTGTAAAGTGGGGAACAGAATGCAACGAGTTCTACGGCGCATTGACGGCGTTTGGACGGCGCTGTCTGTCAGAGAAAAGTTAAAACCAAGATGTCGTACGCAAGTGCACAGAATGTGTAACGTCCTAGCGGCGTTCCAACGCCAATGAAACTGAATGTTCGTCAACTTCCAACTTTTGACGCCGTTGAACGTTGACGTAGAACACCTAACCTCAGAAAAAAATTATGTAACTATTTTTGGATGAAAAAGGACTGAAAAGAAATACTTATAAATTTTTATTAAATTAATTTACAGTTATAAATATTCATTAACATCATATATGTCTTCTAATATAATATTCTTAAATTCTTCATCCGTCTTACACCCTTCAACAACCATTTTAATTCTGTTATCAAACAACAAACCATCTAAAGAATCTTTGCTATCAGGATCAAGAGCTGCATTCTGTACTTCTATTGGAAGTTGTGTTAATGTTCTTGTAGCAACACCTTGGAACAAAGCTACTGGTGCTAAAAATTTAGCAGCTTTCAAAAATTCTTCCTTAAGTATAAAATCACTTGCTTTATAACCATAACCATTTAAAATTTCATCAAAGGTTTGGTAATAGAAATCGAGCAATTCTTTGAGGTGTTGTTTTCGGAATGTCCTTAAGGTGTTTGAGGTGAGAACAAGGATTACATCATATGCTGGATGATGATGACGAACTAATTGGAAATCAAGCAAGCAGCATTCTGTAGGGACTCCGTCTTTGTATCTAAAGAACATGTTGTTAGACCAAAGATCTCCATGGGTGCAGGTTTTTCTAAATGGTAATTCTGTCCAAAACACTTTAGCACAATCGTAGGCTGTTACTTTTTTAGTGAATTCTTTTTTCCATTCTTCATTTTCTGGGACGTATTGTAAGCAGTTAATGTAAGCTTTTTTTGTGGTGTCGATAAATTTTATTCCAACACCTTCTGTGTCATTTAGGATGAAAAATATTTCATTAAAAGCTGCAGGGTTTTCATCACAGATCCTATAAGATTTTCCTAGTTTCCTTGATTGTGTTTCTTCGTACGCGTAGGAATTAGCGTGGTAATAAGCTAACGACTTCAATGCTGCTTTGCAATGATCGACATCATAAAACACTCTTCTTCCTGTCAGTTTAAATCCTATGTCTTTCATATTTTTCATAACTATCGTTTCATTGTTTTTAACATAGTAACTTTTGGGACAATATTGGGTATAATATCCCATATTTTCGAATTTTTTATGAATAACGTCATAATAAAATATTTCTTTTTCATATGTATTGAATTCTTGTGCCATTTCCTTTTGTCTTTCTGTTTTTGTTGGAGTTGTTTTGACGAAGAATTTTTCTGTATCTTCGATGTTACCCATTTTGTAGGTGAGGCTGAGGATGAAGTGGTCCCCCATGAAGCCTTCTACGTTTTCGGAAAGGGGGGCCCAGCTGTTGCTCACATATTGGATGGTTTTCGAATTGAATCGGCTCTGGAGTATTCGAAGATAGTCTTCTTTGTTTAAGATTTTTATTTCGTCAGCCATTTTCTATAACAATATTATTTATTTAGATTAAGAGAGTTATTAACATACTAACAGAGTTATTATTTATCATGACCATGGAAACGTTACAAATAAGTACGAAAAAATTTTTCGAAATCTTTCGTTTTATCAAAAAACGTCTCAAATAAAAGTTATTACTTGCATTAATAGCAACTTTTTTTAAATAAATTTTTTCGAAATATTTTTCTGTTGCTAAATATTCGCAAAAATATTAAAATCGACACGAATAAACTCCCATTTCTAGTCAACCGATTTTTACCAAAAGTTGATCAACTCGTGCCATTGATGTCAAAAGCTTAAATATGCAGTTTCATAAAAATCCTTTTAGCTGAATTTGCTCTGCACGTGTACACAGACAGACAGACAGACAGACGGACGGACAGACAGACCGACAGACATCATGCTAAAAATAGTCAAAACGTTATGTAGGGACCTCAATTCGTGGAGATCCATCGAAATCTCGAAATGTCAAAATCGCTATGATCACAATACCTTCGTTATATATGTTGACGGTCGGTAATTAAACAAATAATAAATAAAATAAATTAGTTTAATTAATTGATTAATTTTTTATGTAATATAAATTATTTGTTTAGATAAAATGTTTGTTAAAATAATTATTTGTTCATTTTTTCTTTCTTTTTGGTGGTCGTGGAGAAAGTAGGGTCTGTGACTCGGTTGGAATGAGAAAATTTGATGTTCGTGGTTCCAGACGCTCGCCTGCGGCTCGCGCTCGGAATGTTCCACTTGCATCGAATTTTCTCATTCCAACCTTGTTACAGAATATACTATTCTATAACTATTTAGTATTTTAGGAATATTTTTAGATATTTTAATATGTGTGTGTGTATAAAATAATATTTAAATTCAGCAACTAATAAATTAATCCAAACAAAAAGTTAAAATAATATTTTGATAACTCTAATAGACAAATAAAAAAACTTACACTTTATCAGAAGGAAGCACTATTTCTTATACCCCACGGAAGAAGAAGAAGCGGCTGTTGTAAACTGCAGAGTTTATATATGATTGGTTTGATATATAATTATATCATTGTAATTCAGAATGATGAGATATAATAAAAGATATAATTAATGTTATCACGTATGCCGAGGTTAAAGCAGGAGAGTATTAAGAGCGGTTGATAAGCGAGTTTTTATCTGATATTTTAGCGACAATATGCGAGGATTATGCAGGAGTACATAAAGGACTAGCGTACACTGTTGTGTTACAAAAGAAAGGAGTATTCCAAGAGATAAATATATTGACTCAAACTCCTGATGTTTGAGTCATACCTTACAGGTGCTCGATATATCTACACCTGGTACGATAAATGTCAGTTCTATAATCTAGTTCCCGCCAAACAAGTTGTAATCTACTTCCGGTGTGCCCCAAGGCTCCCATTTAGGTCATTTATTTGTTCTATTTTTTATAAATGATATTGAACAATCCTTCATACACTCAAAATTATTGCTAAATGCCGATGATTTAAAAAATTTCTTCAAACTTATGCATTACCAGCTTTAAAATAAATAGAATTTGTTAAATTTGGCTTCCACAAGTTAGTAGCCCTTTCCTATCTTGCTACATCTTCTTCAACAGCATTTACCTGCGTATTACATATTTTCGGTTGGAAAGTTACACATCTCGCCTGCTTAAAGAAATATTATATGTTCTAAAAAATATCAAAAACTTTTTTTAAAATTAATTTTGTTGAAAATGGAACGGTCGGAAATTATGTAGTATGAGTTCTTACGTGGAACTACGGCATCGCAGACCGCGCGAAACATTAATAGTGTATTTGGCTCTAGTGTTACTACGCAGCAGACAATATCAAATTAATTCGCCAAATTTCGTACAGGTAACTTAAAAACCAAACAAAAAAAAAAAAACAAAATACTTGGCTCATCGATCACAGCAGAAATGTACTGCAACCATCTAGACGAAATTATGCAAAAACTTAAAGAAAAACAGCCTAGCTTGGTCAACAAATCGACTCCTATCTTATTGCATGATAACGCTAGACCACACACTGCACAAATGACTGTGGCAAAACTACAGGAATAGGAGGTGGAACTTCTTCATCATCCTCCATACTCACCAGATCTAGCCCTCACTGACTACCACTTTTGGACAACTTTTTAATAGGAAAACAGTTAAATTCCAACAATGCTGTAAAACTGGCCTTCGAGGAATTCATTGACTCTCCTCCGCCAGGGTTTTACACCATCGGCCGCTTAAATGGCAAAAGTGTATAGACAATATGGGTGCATACTTTGATGAATAAAATAATCCTTATATTTGTAAGTTATCAACCAATTTTGCATTTTATTCTACAAATTCCATCCTTGACCTAATATTTTTTAATTTCTCAATTAGAAACAGTCGTAGAAAAAATATTGTATGAAACACATGCATAGAGCGTCTTTTTTTCACTAATGGGATTGGCACACTCACCTACGAATCGTGCGGTCAATCTTTCCATTCGTGAAAAAAAGCACTACTTTATGCACTTGTTGCATAAATAATTATTCCGTTAACGGGTATACTGTTAGTATTATATCTTTATCTCATTATCTTTAAAATTGCATAATTTCTTACTAAATAACTCTCTGTTTTATGTAAACTCTTATTACGCTCTTCAACTTTTCCTACAAAAATTGCCATATCACCTCACTTTATCTTTATGTTTAAATATTTACAAACATATGGTCTCTGCTCGTGTAGAATCTGTCTGGTCATAGATCAATTATTAATTATAATCTAAACAAAAGATATAATATGAAACAAGCAATAGAAAGCCTTTGGGGTTTGATAGGTTCATAAAAGGATTAAGGATATTTTGGTCATCCAAGAAATATGTACCTAGGGAGGTAGGAAAGTTTTCAGTTGGTACTTCTGCACAGGTTTGGTCACAGGCTGCAAGAATCTCATCATATGGTGGTCTTTAAGCTTATCCTTGATGAAAGGGAAAAGTCCAAAATCACAAGAAACAAGATATGGACTGTACGGAGAATGTTCTAATACTTGCAGTCCAGAATTATTTAAAAATTCTTTAGATAGTTGAGCTAGATTGTATTATCTTTATGCAAAGTGTCAAGGTATTAATGTGTAAGTTTTGAAGCGTCTGATCAACTGGGGCAAACAAAACTTAACATATTACTTTAAATTACAGACTAAACATCTAACATAATGTGATTTGTTGCCTTATTATTTTTTACTCATGTATATTAATTATATATCACATCACTGACAAAAGTCTTAGATGCCAGGGGGGGGGGCATTCAACAGCTTTGACTTAATTCAAGCGTTAAGTGCCTTTACCTGCGGTGGTAAAAACGAATATTTAACTATTTTTGGATGAAAAAGGACTGAGTGGTGAAATATGAAAAGAAAGAATATAATTTAGAAAGTAGGAAAACGGTAAAATATACAAGGTACAAAAGATTCCTAACAGGAACGATTAAATTTTTATTATAAAATAAAATCATAGTCATAAATATTCATTAAGATCATACATATCTTGTAAAATAATATTCTTATATTCTTCTGACTTGCATCCTTCAAGTACCATTTTAGCCCTATTATCAAGCAATAAGCCAAAAGAATCTTTGTTATCAGGACCAACAACTGCATTCTGTACTTCTATTGGAAGCTGTGTTAATGTTCTTATAGCAACACCTTGGAATAAAGCAACTGGAGATAAAACTTTAACAGCTTTCAAAAAATCTTCCTTAACCACAAAATCATTTGCTTTGTAACCATAATCATTTAAAATTTCATCAAAGGTTTGGTAATAGAAATCGATAAGTTCTTTGAGGTGTTGTTTTCGGAATGTCCTTAAGGTATTTGAGGTGAGAACTACGATTACGTCATACGCTGGATGATGATGACGAATGAATTGGAAATCAAGCAAGCAGCATTCTGTAGGGACTCCGTCTTTGTATTTAAAGACCATGTTGTTGGACCAAAGATCACCATGGGTGCAGGTTTTTCGAAATGGTAATTCTGTCCAAAATACTTTAGCACAATCGTAGGCTGTTAATTTTTTGGTGAATTCTTTTTTCCATTCTTCGTTTTCTGGAATGAATTGTAAGCAGTTTATATAAGCATCTTTTACAGTATTAATAAATCTAAATCCAAAACCATCTTTGTCATTTAGGATGAAATATATTTCGTTAAAAGCTGCAGGGTTTTCATCACAGATCCTATAAGATTTTCCTAGTTTTATTGATTGTGTTTCTTCGTACGCGTAGGAATTAGCGTGATAATAAGCTAAAGACTTCAATGCTGCTTTGCAATGATTGATATCAAAAAAGGCTCTTCGTTCTGTCAGTTTAAATCCTATATCCTTCATATTTTTCAAGACTATCGTCTCGTTGTTCTTTACGTAGTAACTTTTCGGGGAGTACTGTGTGTAATATCCCATTTTTTCGAAATTTTTATGGATATTTTCGTAATAAAATATCTCTGTTTCATATGCATTAAATTTCCGTACAATGTCTTTTTGTTTTTCTGTTTTTGTTTGGGTTGTTTTGACGAAGAATTTTTCTGTATCCTCGATGTTACCCATTTTGTAGGTTAGACTGAGGATGAAATGGTCCCCCATGAAGCCTTCTACGTTTTCGGAAAGGGGGGCCCAACTGCTGCTCACATATTTGATGGTTGTTGAATTGAAACGATTCTGGAGTATTTTAAGGTAGTCTTCTTTGTTCAAGACTTTTATTTCGTCAGCCATTTTCTAGAAAAGTATCATTTATTTAAATTAAGAATGTTATACTAACACTTTTATTTGAAATATTTTTTATACGGTGTGTAGTTTTTGAAATAGTTTAGTGGTCGCCATTTTGAAATGGTTAAAATTAAAGCATGATATTTTACCCAACGCATTTTACGTTGTTCTTGAAACTTAATTTCTGGGTCAGTAATGTCAGGCACTACGTTATAATAAATATTGGTAAAAGTGTATCGCTGGTTATTTTAATAAGAAACTTTTAATAAGAAATTAGAATAAAAAACATAAAATTAATAAAAATAGTAGTAAAAAGAATTAGAAAAGTTACAAATTATAATACGTTAAGCTCATACAAACATTTCTTGGTCAAATATTGGTCAAAATAGTTCTTATTATAATATGTTTTCTGTAAATAATTTGCAGTTGAATAAAAATATTTTTTTCCTAATTATTGTTTAGTTATGTCAATAACTAGTTAGGTAACAAAAAATACAAAAAGTTCTGATCATGTAGGATTTTTATTAAATGAGTTATTTGAATATTGTTTCGCGGACAACAGTTTAAGAACCGCTCTTCTATAGTTTTATTTAAATTACTTATTTCAGAAAATTTGTATTTTTGAGATATTTTAATATGTGTGCCTTAAATCATTTTTAAACAAACCAATAAATAGATCCGAACAAAAAATACAAATAATATTTTAATAACTAAAATAACCACACTAAAAAAACTTACACTTTATCTAAAGGAAGCACTATTTCTTATACTTGACTGAAGAAGAAACGGCTGTTGTAGTCGTAAGCTTAAAACAAATGTTTATATATGATTGTTCTGATATATAATTATATCATTGTAATTCAAAATGACGAAATAATAAAAAGGAATCATATTAAATAATGTTATCTGGTATAACAAGGTCATTGCAGGAGAGTATTTTTTTTTTATGTAGACTTTATTTTACAGCTTAACACATGAATATATTAAAGTCATGTGCTTGCCACATATGAACTTCCTTAAATTATACAGTTCTTAAGTAGTTGTAAATGAGTTCTTTTGAAGAATTTACTGTACAAATTACCGACGTGTAGGCTAGATGCAGACGATTAGCAGGCACTTAGTGAGCACCTTTGAAGTGGTTGCTAACCTCAAGTCTGCGGTCCTCTAATGAAATTACAAGGTGACATCTAACAGTAAATAGTCCCTTGACAAAACCGGTTTAGGCCCTCAAAAGCAGAAATTTCACTACTTTAAATAATTAGAACGCCACACATGAAACTCCTGTTTATATCGGAAAGACGCCACAGTCTAGACTAGACAACTTATCACCCACGAAGATGTTGGATAATTAAACTTAAAGAAACATAGTTCGTTTAGAATTGACGCAAAGTAATATATCATTTCAACAAGAGAAAAGCATTGCTGTCGTAGATTTTTTCTTCCTAGAAGTTATAGCTATATCTATTAATTTCATATGGTTTTTTCTTGGTTATATCTCTCGTAAAAATGTAATGCATCAGGTCTGGAAAAAAGTTCGTGTTTTTTCCGATAGACGTCACCAATTGTAAATAACTCAGGAAACACAGATCGCAGCGACACCACTAAGCACTCATTGGAAAGTTGACAGTTCGAGCGTTACTTTGAGTGTCTAAACATCAAAATTTGTGCAGTGGTTGGAAAGTTGTTTGCGTTTGAAAATGAAGAAACGTTATGAAAAATTGCGCTATATTTTGCAATATTATTACGACAAAGGGAAGAGCGCTAGGCTTGTGAAAAAATGTGCTGCGTACGATGAAGGTACTTTATCAAAATCTGCTGCGCGGAAATGGTTTGCTAGCTTTCGTTCTGGTAATTTTAATATGAAAGATGACTCACGCTCTTGTCGTCCAATCAATGAAAAAGCTGATGAAATTCTTGAAAAAGTCTATCAAGATATGCATATCAGCAGTGTCGATATTGGTACGGAGCTAGGCATTGACCACAAAATTGTTTTGAATAATTTACGGAAAGCTGGCTACAAGAAGCTCGATATATGGGTTCCTCATGAGTTGAACGCGAAAAACATGACCGAATTAATATCTGCGATGCGTTGCTGAAACGCAATGAAATCGAGCCATTTCTGAAACGTGTCATAACCGGTGATGAAAAATGGATCACGTACGACAATCGGAAGCGTAAAAGGGATGGTGAGCCGTCACAAGCGTTCGCGAAGCGAGGATTGACGCCGAACAAGGTGATGCTGTGTGTGTGGTGGGACTGAAAGGGATTCGTCCACCATGAGCTACTTCCATTGATTCTCAACTCTACTGTGGACAACTTAAGAGATTACGCCAATTGGAATAGAACCCGAATTGAATAATAGGAAAGGTGTTGTCTTTCATCATGACAAAGCAAGACCACACACTTCTTTGATGACCCGTCAAAAATTGCGAGAGCTTGGTTGGGAAATTTTGTTGCATCCACCATATAGTCCAGATATAGCACCCTCTGACTATCACCTATTCCGATCTCTGTAGAATTCTCTCAATGGAATTAAACTGGTTTCAAAAGAAGCCTGTGAAAACCACTTGATTCAGTTTTTCAACCAGAAACCACAGAGTTCTTCACCGATGGCATCATGGCTCTACCCGAAAAATGGCGAAACATTGCCCATAATAATGGAGCATATTTAGTTTAAATAAATTTATTTTCACACTATAACAAAATCAGTTGAATTTTAATCAAAAAACGCAAAAAACCTTTTCCCAGACCTGATATATAAAAAATAACCCATCGAATATCCTCATTAAATCGTCATGTCCCTATTATGAATCTCCCTCATTATTTTTTTGTAACAAATTATAGGAAAACAAGGCATAAAGTAATGATTAGAATATCACATGGGAGTAAATGTTTGCTGTTCCACACACTCGTACATGTGCTCATTGGAAAGTTGTGAAACTTGATGAGTTGTCTGCTGTATCTCTGATCTATTCTCCTATCTCCTTCGCCGCGTGTTTCACCCTTCACTCGTAATAAACTAGAATTACTAACGCACCCTGTTAGAGCTTGCTATTCACATCCCTTCAACAAATCCAGTGGCTCATGTTCTCAATTTAACCAAAAATATATGAAAAATATTTAACTGAAAACAATTGTTCCTATGGAATATAATATTCTTGCTTAGTTTTTTCTATAAATACAAGGTGTCTCAAAAGAAATTTTAAATTTAGAGGATCGATTAAAAAAAAAGTAAACCGTATATAGAAAAAATGTTTATTAATTATTAATATACACTTTTTGGGGATTTATTTCTTAAAAATAATATCGTCTAAATGTAGACCCTCGCGTTCTCGGCACTCATTTAATCGAACAGTAAAATTACTTATGACGTCTCGGCAGGTAGACTCAGGGATGGCTGCCATTTCGTGACGGATATTTTCTTTCAAATGCGCCAGTGAAGTCGGTTTATCGGCGTAAAGTTTAGATTTAAGATAACCCCATAGGAAAAAGTCCATAGGGGTTAAATCTGGACTGCGTGGAGGCCAATTTATGTCACCTCTCCGGGAGATCAATTTGCCTGAGAAAATTTCACGAACACGTGGCAGAGACATATTGGACGTGTGTGAAGTTGCTCTGTCCTGTTGGAACCATGTTCTTTGGTTATAGCCAGGAAAGTTTTGCAGTTCAGGTACCAAGAAGTTGTCTAACATCTCCACATAACGTTCTGAATTCACTGTAACTGCACGCCTCCTTTCGTCTTCAAAAAAGTAAGGGCCGATAATTCCTCGTGCCGACATCGCAGCCCATACGGTCACTTTAGGCGAATGTAGGGGTTTCTGATGTTTGCGTTTCGGATTCATTGCACTCCAGTAGCGGCAATTCTGCTTATTTACGTGGCCATTAAGATGAAAATGAGCTTCATCCGAAAACAAAATGTTGGTAAACGTTGAAAATCGCTCAATCACCTGATATACTAAATTAAGCCTCTGACTGGCATCTTGGGGCTTTAATTCTTGCACCAATTGAATTTTGTAGGGGTGCAGCTTTAGGTCTTTGTGCATAATGCGATGTAATGATGATCTATGCACATTTAAAGCACTTGCGCGCTTCCGAATTGAAAGGTTCGGGTCGTCACGAACAGACTGATTAACATTCTCCACGTTTTCTACCGTTCTTGATGACCTAGGTCGCCTGGATTTTGATTTATCCAGCGTTGTACCAGTCTCTTCAAATTTTTTAACCCAATGTCGAATGAGAGGAATGCTTGGCGCATCATTTAAGTGGCGAAAACCTCGAATACTGCGCTAATAGCCTCATTAGTAGGAGCATCCTGTTTCAGGGTGCGCTACTGATTTCGTACTCATCCTGTTTTGCATCCCCCTATAATACTCAATTGGATTACTCTTAAATTTTAAGGGGATGTTTTAAATCTAAACATGGTTACAGCTACCCTGAAAGAGGGGTGGACAATAAAGGGGTGAACAACCTTTGATTGACGGCATATGACGTCATTGCTGGACTCTCATTGTTCATTTGTTAAAAGCTTTTGTTTTGGACGGAACAATTATTCTTGTCCAGTGCTCTTTTTAATTCGTTTCATACGAGACATATTTTTAAATGTAATTATTTCGGATTGGATGGATCTACCAGAATTTTTTTAATCACAGATGCCGATAGAAATTTGATCCCCAAAGCAATTCCATCTGGATGAACATCTATTTTGTTACAAAAGCGTAACTGCAAATATAAAGTTATTTATCAAAAAAATTTAAGAGTATTACAATGTTAACAGTTATAACTTAACCTGTAGACATTGAGATCAGAGCCGCAGTAAGGAAAACTTGCGCTAGGGGCGAAACTGCGTTTTGGCGCCCTTGGCAAATAATTCCAAGTGATAAGCAAAAAAAAGGTCCTCACCACTATGTAATGCTGCTTTATATAATAATAATAATAATAATATATCTCTTTATTTGCACAAAATATATACACATATATATAAATAGACAAGATAAAATAAGTATAAAAACAAACAAGAGTAAATCACCCCCCTAAATGGTTTAATATTTGGGGAGTGTACACCACTAATACCGTAAGGTATGCGTGTGGTATCTATATATTAATTAATTCTATATAATTATTCTAATGTATATCGGACTGTGCAATTAATGAAAAGAATGAAATGGAATACAATACAATTTAGATTTTATTTTTATATGAAAAAAGATAATCAAATTTTAGTAACAAGAATTTCATCTATTTTATTTTGATCTAGTTGTAAAATCCAGGTTTTAGCAATTTTAACTGTTTGTTTCCCCAAAAACATTAAATTATTTTCATTTAAATAGTTATTAAAATTATTATAAATTTTAGGTATAAAATAGGTGAAACATCTTTGACCAATGGTTTTTTTAGTTCTAAACAATAATGCTTGAACCAACATTTCTGGTATTATATTCATGGGATGTTCGTTGAATGGGTAGTTGCATTCTATACATGTATTTGATTATACTTAAAATATATAATTGCCTAATGGTCATTATTTTGGTTTCTGAACATAATTTTTCAGAACAATAATAAAGTGGCTTCCGAAAAATAGTTTTTAGGATTATATTTTGTATAACAGATAATCTCTTGATATGACTATTAGCTGCACCTCCCCATGCAACTATACCATATGTAAGTATGGATTGTACCAAGCAATAGTAAAAATTAAGCAATAAGTTGATAGGCATGAAGTCTCTTAATTTTCTAAAAACATAGATGGTTTTTCGCAGTCGAATATTAATTGTTTGAATTTGTAAGTCCCACTTAAGGTTATGGTCAATGATTACACCCAGATATTTCACAGAGTTAACTCTTTTTATAAGTAGACACATACAATTTATTTTTGTACAATAATCAGTATGAATTTTAATACAATCAAATAGGGGTTGAGTGGTAATATTTGTCGAGAAAGTGACAAAGTTAGATTTTATATAATTAAGTGATAGAAAATTAGAGTTCATCCAGTTCTTTATGAGTACTAGGTAATCTTCAGCTATTAATCTCGCATCATTCCATGTTTCTGCTTCTGTTAGGATTACAGTATCATCTGCATAAGATGATTTAAAATATATTTTAAATATATTTTAAAAAGAATAATTGTGTCTCTTCTTATCATTATTTCCATACAGGGATTACCGTACTTTATCCCATATATTTGGATATTTTTTGCATTAAGTAGGATTTAAAATACGATACTCTGACTCTCCCTATTTTTAGCTACTTAAGGGCACGCGCCACATATTAAGGGATTTAAATAACACATCAAAGACCCTAGAACTCTCGATAACCTATTGGTAAGATTACTTTAGAATTATAGGGAAAACTATATTTTATATAATATTTTAATATAAAATTTGTTTTGGCATCCCAAATAATCATCATTCACTTACTAAATACCTGCAAAACCCTGAAATGTGTGAAAATTCACACTTCGCATCAATTTTTTCAATCTAGTTCAAAGCATAAGTACGTCCTAACTCTAATCATAAGCAACAATATATTTCAATTGGTTACATGACTGATTCGTTGATATCTTTCTTGTTAATTTTATCAACAAAGGATATTAATAAAGGTTGTTAATTATATAATTTTTAATGAAGAAGGTATATTTATATAATTAACTTGGCTGCAATAAATAAAGGAGAAATGTTTCATAATATTCAGAGAATTTGATTTGAGTTACTTCGGTCGGAACTCTGAAAGATTCTCAGCGAATATCAAATATTTATCTTTGAAGTTGCAAGTATGAGGAAAATTTAATTTCAAAGCGTTTAAAGGTTTATTTCAGTATTTAAAAAAGAGTTGAGTACTTAAGAAAACCTTTAGAAATTTTAAAATATCACCGAAGATTTAAAATATCTTGTCTTGTTCACTGTCGATAAAATTTTGTCGTGAAATACATACAGTCCAAAGCTAAATTATGACTACGAATATAATTACATATAGAAATGTCTAGGGTATCTAGAGCAAGAAACTCTAGATACTCTTATATGCTTTGACCAATATGAACAGTATTTCGCAGATTTATTCTCTAAGAATCTGAGATTTTTAGATGTCCAAACTTTATCGGTTCCCGGCGCCCTTAATTTATTAGAATTTTTCCGCGGTACCCCAAGTAAAAACTAACTAACGCAGTTGTAGGAATAATGAAATATTTTCGCGGCGCACAGTTTGGGAATCGCTGAGCTAGCAGGTTAAGCTTATTGGAAATAAACCATGTTATTTGCCTTGGTATTTAACCCAGAGAAGTTAAAAAACTAGAATAAGTAACCCTTATATTTAACTACAAGTTGGAAATACCAAACCTAAAACTTAAAACCCATTATTACTCTCACATATTCAAAGAAAACTGCATTATTTGTAATTTTTTTCCCCCCATATTATGTCATATTAAATAATAAATCTCTAAAATTTTTCTTATAAATTCTTTTAATCGTTCTTGTATTTTTGAAAAGTTAAATTACAAGAAAATACGAATTGAAACTTTGTCAATTAAACTCTGAAACTATAGTTGATTGGCAAATAACAAGAAATGGACTATGTCGGCAACTGGTTTCAAACTGAGACCACCCCACAACTTCAATTCAAACTTTGACCCAATAACAGTTTTTAATCCTTTTCTTGATTCATATTTCAAATTTCATGACGCTGAAGAGAACAGGATAGGACTTGCTCATTCGGAATTTCCCTAAGGACCACGTAGAATCTATGTTACACAGGGTTACAGGAAAAGAATATACAGCTAATATAAAATATTATTTTGAAAATAATAAGTGAAAGTAAAATCAAAAAAGTATATTAAAACACAAGTTTCATAAGGCATGATATTTTCGCATGCGTCTAGGTTAGAAAAAGAGTCACGAAGCGACGAGTTTTCTAATTGGCATCTGACACTACCGATAGAGGCGCTACTGCATTCACATCATGGCTGACTTTGGTAGGATATTTTTGACAGGTTCAATGGTATCTTCATGTGATATTTATTGAAACACACGAGAACACACTCTAAAATGGTCTTTAACTGTCTTTCCACTTCTAAGAACATATTCCCTTGCTTGTCACAAACTCGACTATCCTACAACCGTCAGTTTCTCAAAATCTCACTAGAGGCGCTTCAGTTATTGTCAGTTGACAATAGACAAGTTAGTTTATAAGTTAATTATAATATTATACTATAACTAAAAATACGAGGGATGTTTCCTAAATTCTGGTAATTGTGCTAGAATTAAATTACGCAGAACTTATAAGCAATGTTATTGGTGCCAGACAAGTCTTGACATATTTGTGCAACTATCTAGTGCAATATTGTTCAGTCTGATTTAGGTGTTCGACTGATATAGACGCGTTTTCATAGCACTGTTTTTGTAACCATGGAAGACGCAGCAAAATCTCAAAGAGCAATAATTTTTGTGGAAAGAAGGTGTGAAAACATCAGAAATTATTCAGCGTCTGCAAGGAGTATTTGGTGAGTCTGCAGAATCCAAATACTGTTTATCGGTGGATCGTTTTAAAACCGGTAGAACATCACTAGAAGACGATCCACGCAGTGGGCGCCCAAGCACGTCGGTAAATGAAAGAAACATTACTGCCGTCGAAGACCTACTGAAAGAGGACAGGCGAATGAATATTCGTCAAATTAGTGTGCGCCTAGGGATAGGTACACAAGTTCATGACATGCATGATTGTTTGGGCGTTAGCAAGGTTTCGCCGCGCTGGGTGCCAAGGCTGTTGGGACCAGAGCAGAAACTCAATAGGAAAGTTCTTTGAGGACGGCTTGAAAAAATTAGTTTATCGTTGGGATAAATGTATTCAGTTAAATGGAGATTATGTTGAAAAACTACATTGTAATATTGACGAAAATTAACAAATTAACTCGTATGTTACTAAATTTAAGCAAAAGTTTTTTTACAAAAAAAAAAATCATTCTGATTGAATCCACGCTACTGTGTAAATTGGTTTTAAAGACATTTTGATATGAGTCCTAACCTAAGTTAACCTTTCACCTGTCAAATCATAAAGAATCACCCTAAACAACCACTGAAAACATCAATATTACCAACTGTCTATAAACAATAAAAAACCTTTCACGCCTAAATTTATATGTTGGCAATATTGTTTTGAACTTTCATTTATCTAGATTTATCATTTGTTTTATTTGTTAGCTCATTTATCTTCTCGTTGCCCGTTCTAATAAATTATCAGAAAGTTGATAAGCACCCATCGACAGTCAACTGTTAATATAATTGATTTAGTCTTTTGTCAACGGACCCTGTATCGATTTTGAATAAATTGTCTTGTTATAGATGATTGATTGCTTATTAATCTAAGAAATGATGAGACGCTGAAGTTTATGAATTTATTATTAATGTACACAAAAGTTACGAATCAAAACTAATTATTAGAAAAAATTTAAAAGCTATCAATCACAGTGTTCTGTTCATAGTTAGGTATATCTCAGATTATTTCAATACATGTTGGCCAAAACGTAACTTATTCAGCGTTACTAGCGAAACTGTGATCTGGTCACCCTAGGGTGACCATACGTACTCTTTTTTAGAGTATTATACTCTTTTTTAAGTAATATCCTCTATACTCTTACTTTTTTTAAAAAAACCCTGAATATACTCTTGTTTGCTCGTCACTGGTTTATTTATTTGGACTTTTGGGGATTTTTGTTTTGCTTCATCACTATTTCTGGTGTGATGGACCTTTTTTTTGCTCATCACTTCTTTTTTGGGAGTGAAGACCTTTTTTTTGCTCATCACTTCTTTTTTGGGAGTGAAGACCTTTTTTTTGCTCATCACTTCTTTTTTGGGAGTGAAGACCTTTTTTTTGCTCATCACTTCTTTTTTGGGAGTGAAGACCTTTTTTTTGCTCATCACTTCTTTTTTGGGAGTGAAGACCTTTTTTTTGCTCATCACTTCTTTTTTGGGAGTGAAGACCTTTTTTTTGCTCATCACTTCTTTTTTGGGAGTGAAGACCTTTTTTTTGCTCATCACTTCTTTTTTGGGAGTGAAGACCTTTTTTTTGCTCATCACTTCTTTTTTGGGAGTGAAGACCTTTTTTTTGCTCATCACTTCTTTTTTGGGAGTGAAGACCTTTTTTTTGCTCATCACTTCTTTTTTGGGAGTGAAGACCTTTTTTTTGCTCATCACTTCTTTTTTTTGCTCATCACTTCTTTTTTGGGAGTGAAGACCTTTTTTTTGCTCATCACTTCTTTTTTTTGCTCATCACTTCTTTTTTGGGAGTGAAGACCTTTTTTTTGCTCATCACTTCTTTTTTGGGAGTGAAGACCTTTTTTTTGCTCATCACTTCTTTTTTGGGAGTGAAGACCTTTTTTTTGCTCATCACTTCTTTTTTGGGAGTGAAGACTTTTTTTTTGCTCATCACTTGTATTTCTGGAGTGAGGACCTTTTCAAAAAAATCTGGTCAGCCTAGTTCACCCAACCACCATTTTAGGGTTTTGTAGGTATGACCAAAAAACCCTTATACCGTCATTTTGTCGTGTCTGTCTGTCTATTCGAAAGCTATAGAATTGAAATTTGGCATGCTTATACAACTCTTTGACCCACACATAGGAAAAATACTAAAACATCTAAAAAACATATCCCCCTAAAAATATAAACAAATATGTACTCATCGATTTTGCAAAATTGCTTTTGAAGCAATTTTTGCCAAAAAGGTGCAAAAAAAATTGTCCCAGACCCTGCAGCCCGGATGGTTTAAACTAAAAATCTGAAAAAATTCTAAGTAATGTACATTGGTATGAACCGGAAAAGTACAACAGGAATATTTGATCAGATTATGTTTTCGGAAAATAACGCATTTTTTGTGGATGACGTTAATATTTAATACATTATGTAAGACAATGAAACAGTATGCCTTCATGGTATAGTGGTTAGGTATCTCGCTTCCAAAGTTGCAAACTCCAGTTCGTTTCCTGTCTAAATTTTTTTTTTTTTTGCAATTTTATTTTGTTTAAATTATTTTGTCAAAATTTTAGTTATATTTTGGTAAAGGTTGCATTTAATTATTAAAAGCGTAAATTTAATAACCAGTGGGAAGTGTTGAAATTATAATTTAATTCTATGTTTCAATGTACGCGAAATCAGAGAGACGGAGCTTATGACTGAAAACCAATGGAAGCCATAGGTGCAATTTTCAAAATCTTAATGAACCTTGCTGTAAAAAAAAAAAATACTGCACATATTTAGAAACCTATATAATGATATTAGGCATTCGAATTAAAATTAACAAAAAAATATTTTAACATAAAATTTGTTTTGGCATCCCAAATAATCATCATTCACTTCACATCATCCTGAAAAGTGTGAAAATTCATACTTTACATTAATTTTTTTATGGATATATGGATAGAAACAGAACAGTATGCTGTTAGTAATTTTAAGGTTAAGACAGATGCTTACTGCGCATGTGTTAATTAGTAATTAACTTGAAAGTTTAGGATTTGCATCTCCTAATTTTAATTTATAAGTGTCAGTAATAATTTAGAAGGACGCTAGACTACATTTACATATGTATAACAAACATTTACGTTAATTCTAAGTACTAATTTTAATTTATAATTTTGACATTGCGAATGCAGTATTAAAATGTCCTTTTTTGTTTTTAATTTTAAGATTTATTGCATTATCCTTAATTCTACAGTTAAAGTACACTTAAGTTATACTTAAAATTATTCTGTTATCCATATAAATCCTTCGTAACTCTAAATTTAAATTCTTATCCTTTAATACTTTTTAAAGTTTGCCAATTATATTTTGTTTGACTTTAATTTGAGAATAAAAATTTCTAAAGAAATATTTTGACGTTATGTTTAAATGTGTTTCTTGGGAATTTATGGCCGAAAAGTAAAAAAAACTTAAAACTTTTCAAACAACTTGAAGACTTATCTGAAAAATGTCGAGAATTTTTCATTTTAAATGTTATTGCCGAAGACAGTAAAGATCATCTACTCCAAAAGTAACAAATGGACTAGACATAGTGCTCCATAGGTGATAAGATAGCGCTGTGTGAATTAGAACTATGAATAAGGTAGATTTTAAATATTTTATCAAAAAATTCTTGCTAGAAAAGGCTTATTATAGCACCTCTGAATACCTAAGTGATGATTTAGCTTTTCTAGAATAGATTTTCTATTGTCCATGATTTTTTTTGGCTTTTTGCAATTTTTCGTATTTTCAACTACAATAAATTTATTATTCTTATTATTATTTCTTTGCACATAGACCTAAATATATTTTTAAGTCGAATTTCTAACAAAACAATATTTATAGTGTGTAAATCGTTCTCGGTTCGTAGCGTTAACAACTATTGGCATCTGACACTACCGATAGAGGCGCCACTGAATTGTACATCATGGCTAACGCAGATAGGATATTTTTGACAGGTTCAATGGTATCTTCATGTGATATTTATTGAAATTAATTTATTATTCAATATGAGGGTTGCGTTAAATGAAATTTTCCGTTTTCTCAGTGCCCAAGTAACCTCTAGGGTTATAATTGAAGGTAATAAGGCTTTTTTGCCACGTTCAGAACACGATGAAAACTTAGGTCTCTTTCACGACCCACTTTTGCATTGCAAAGATAAACACAACAATTCACGTTGCATTTAATTATTTCTTGCAATTTTAAAGACATTTTTTAAAAACTCGCTATGAAAACAACAGTATACAAACTCGACTATCCTCCACCTGTCAGTTTCTCAAAATTTCACTAGAGGCGCTTCAGTTATTGTCAGTTGACAATATTCTTATTTAAAATGGACTATAATTACAATTGTTGAGGTTATGTACAATATGATTAAAATATAGTTATTATATTCGCTGATAGATGTCAGTAAAATGAAGTTCATGTCTATTGTATTATTTGTTCTATTAATACAACTCCCCTTTAAAATTAATCGTATATCCTTTAACATGTCCCCCAGATTATCATATGCTGCAATTGATATAATCATTAATATGATGAAACGATGATGACAGAGGACGTACGTGTTACTCCAGAGCTAATTTAGCTATAGGTATTAGGAGCTATACAATTAAGCTAATTTTTTTTTTTAAAATAGTTTTTAGGGTTTTGTAGGTATGACCAAAAAACCCTTATACCGTCATTTTGTCGTCTGTCTGTCTGTCTGTCTGTCTGTCTGTCTGTCTGTCTGTCTGTCTGTCTGTTCGGTAAAAATTGTAGCCAAACGGCTAAACCTAGAGAGTTGAAATTTGGCATGCTTATACAACTCTTTGACCCACACATAGGAAAAATACTAAAACATCTAAAAAACATATCCCCCTGAAAATATAAACAAAAATGTACTTATCAAAAAAAAATATATTTTTTTAAAATTCTGAGTAGGGTATAAAATGAAAGCCCTTAGTACGTGGATTAACGATCAAAATTTTATTTTTGCAAAATAAATTATTTTGATGCGATTTTTGCCAAAATTGTGCAAAAAATTTTTTGTCCCACACCCTGTAGCCCAGATGGTTTAAACTAAAAATCTGAAAAAATTCTAAGTAATGTACATTTGTGTGAACCGGAATAGTACAACAGGAATTTTTGATCAGATTATGTTTTCGGAAAATAACGCATTTTTTGTGTTTTTAACTAAAATATGTTAAATATTTAATTCGCTATGTAACACTTCAGATAAGAAACTCTGGTAGCTCAGATGGTTTCGTAACGCACTTAGTAAATTGCAGTGCGAACGTTACAGAGTTCGAATCCTGTTAATTTTATTTTTTTCTGTTTTTTTTTTTTGCATTTCTATTTTGTTTAAATTATTTTGTCAAAATTCTAGTTATATTTTGATAAATGTTGCATTTATTTTTTAAAAGCGTAAATTTTAAAAGCGTAAAACCAGTGGGAAGTGTTGAAATTATAATTTAATTATGTTTGACGAAATCAGAGGGCGGGACTTATGATATAAGCAACCAATGGAAGCCATAGGCGCAATTTTAAAAATCTTACTGAACCTTTCTGTATAAATAAAATACTGTACATATTTAGAAACTTAAATAATGGTATTAGGCATTCGAATTAAAATTCATAAAAAAATATTTTGACATAAAATTTGTTTTGGCATCCCAAATAATCATCATTCAGTTACTAAATACCTGCAAAACCCAGAAATGTGTGAAGATTCACACTTCACATAAATTTTCTTTTTTTTAATTTAAAATGTTTAACAGCACTTCAATTAAAAGACTATTAGTGCCCAAGTCCTATAGTATTACATAATGTGCAGAATGATACATTTATAATTGGTTATATAAATTGGTGGTTTTTACATAATTCAAAACATTTTTTATTGTGTCATAAGAGTTTTCTAAAGCTTTCTGTAGATGGTCCTGGATCATACACTGTTGTCTCTGAGCACTGTATTTAATACACTGGAACAGGATGTGCTCCACTGTAATTGGCACGTTACACTGATCGCAGATTTCTTGGTTTATTCTTTCAAATAAGTATTTATGGGTTAAGCGGGTGTGTCTGTTCGGTAGGCGAGTGATGACGATCTGGTCTTTTCTATTTCCAAAGTGTTTCCAGTTTGATTATTTGTTTGTTATTTGCTGTAAGTCTGGCGACTGTAAGATTGGCACCTATGTTCCATTTTGTAGCGAAAGAGGATTTAATATGGCTCCGGATATCATAGTGAGGAATGTTTACGGTCAGTAGTATGTCGGCTTCTGATGCTGCTGGTCAGATTTTTCATTCCCCATTCTGCCAACATGCGAGGGAATCCACATTAAAATGACTATTTTTTCTTTTAAGATATTATGGATTTCTTGAATGAAAGGGATACTACTTAAGGAATCTTTACAGATGACATATCCCGTGATTGGCCTTGTTCGATGTATTCAAGCGCAAATAAAATGCCGTATAGCTCAGCCGTGAAGTTATGATAAATAATATCTCTCCGCGCATGGAGATGAGGACCATTTTTTTTGCTCCTCACTTGGATCTGAACAGCAGGCCCCGCGGCTCTTCTCGCACAGGGCCTCGCAAATCCTAGCGCCGGCCCTGGCCACAGCTAATTTTTTCAGTTATTGTTACGTAAACTATGACGAACAGAAAAAAAAATAGTAACAGTGTATTTATAGAAAAAGTCATTAATCAATTAGCCAAAGACGTGATTTATGCATATTTATGAAAGTTTATTTAATAAATTACTAGATATTTTCTTTAGACTTTACTATTTTAATATATGCTTTTATAGTTTGCCCATCCCCTGAAAACAATGCTGCTTGCGCCCATGTTCTCAAATGTCACCCCTTTTCGGAGGCCTTGATATACCTACGAAAACCAAAAACATAATTTGCTAAAACTTACTAATCTTGTTTTTAGTCGTTTTTACATTTTCTTCGCTTTTCTTCCAACTTGACTAAAACATTCAAACTACTATTGACACTTTGCGAATAGTAATGTAATTGAAAAATGTAAATTAGAAGGTATTTCCAAGTTGCCAATTCCATTAATTCAATTGCTAATTAAAAATGACACACTCACGAGCAATCTAAATGGATAATCTCAATATGGCACTTACTTTAAATGGGAATAAATTGTACTAATCTGTAACTGGCACGCTACTTACCGTCAAAATAAGAAATCCCCGGAAATTTCACTGGGAAAAAATAAGGATGGGTAAGGGTTAACAAGATATCGATAATTGACATCGATGGTAACATCGGATGTATATTTTATTTTTAACTGTACAATAACTTTACCCGGTAACTCGCTGGTGGTATCCGCCCTTGATAAAAAGCTGAGGACACTAGGGTACGCTGAGGATATGGCAAACAAATATACTTACAAAATTGTTTATTCAATAAATATTAACAAATATACTTTTTTGTACATTAATATAGAAAAATATAATACAAAATAATCTAAAATAAATATTTTGTGCAACTTAAAATTAGTTGGAATGTGGAATGGTCCCAAATTCCAAAAAATAAAAAAAAAACAAACATATAAAATAGGCCGAGTACTTAAAAATATACACTTACAAGAGAGAGCACATAAGCCTCATGTTAAAATTTAGGTCGACAAAGGACAGAGTATCCAGAAATATTTCCGAAATGTTCCATGTTTAAGGAACCACTTCTGTAAAGATACGAACACGTAAAAAAATGTTTCTACACGACCACTATAGAATTTACCAATTCTAAAACCAATTTTGACTACAGAAAGTTAATAT
Source organism: Liopterus haemorrhoidalis (assembly GCA_963971575.1). Lineage (NCBI taxonomy): Eukaryota > Metazoa > Arthropoda > Insecta > Coleoptera > Dytiscidae > Liopterus > Liopterus haemorrhoidalis. The sequence goes on along the minus strand of OZ020623.1, from coordinate 1,467,170 downwards.
TCTAACACAAGATTTGGAATGTTATTCTAAAGCACTTATCTTCTTATGCATTTTGCGTATATTTCATTCCATCACTAAGGTTACCAAATGTCTCTCGTGACAGAGTAGGATATATCTACTAAAAATAGTAGTTTGGTAGGACACAATAGGACAGTTTTTTTTTTTAATTTTTATTATGTTACGAAATATTTAGATACCTGACAATTAAGGTCAAATCCCATAAAACGGCCTTTTTTTCATAATGAGGCCTTTTTTAAAATTTGTTTAATAATATTATAAAAACATTTTATTATAGATTATATATTATTAAACAAATTTTCAAAAAGGCTTCATTATAAAAAAAAGGCCTTATTATGGGATCCAACCCTATTAATTATCGTTTAATTTTTTAAAGAAAATTATAAAATAAATTATAGGTTATTTTTATAAATTTCTTAATAACATATAATTAACAAGAAACAATCAATAAATAATAAGTAATACTACTAATATGAAAATTTAATTATATATTTATTGGTTCACATCTCTCTTTATATTTAATAAAATCATATTTTAGAAATAAAAATATAAAATAAATCATAGGACATTTTTTTTAATTTTCTTTAGATATAATTAATAAGAAACAACCAATAAATAATTAACAATCAAATTTAAATATATATGTATATGGTAATAAAAAATATAATTAAATATGTTTATTGGTTGACGTTCACATTTTCTTTTTTTTTTTTTTAATAAAATCATATTTTTTAGATGTATCTGCTTTTTTAATAAAGCTTGTCCTTAATGACATGTCCTTAATGACATCATAGAAAAATTCTAAACATGTTTTATTTTTAAAATTAAATTTCACGAACATTAAATTTTTAACTGTATCAATTGACAATCGATATCGCTCGTCTGACCATTGTGCTTCCATTAAACTAAAAATTCTTTCTACAACAGCATTATGCGCTGAAATAGCAAACATAAACTGGAATATTATTAAAAATTCGGAAAATTGTTCCTTGTGTTTTACACTTTGCAAAAAATGTAACCAATTATCATTAACTGTTTTGGCATTAAGAAATTTGTAATCTGTTGTGTTAACCCAGCTTTAACTCTAGGTTGAATTGAGTGTTAATTAATTTGCTCAGTATCGAAATCCTTGTGCTAAGTAGGCAACCATCTTACCACGAAAACAAGACAAGTCACTGCCCAAGAATTCTTGGGGTTTAATTTTGTCCATTTGTCGATCTAAATTTTAATACTTATTCTAAAAATCACATTTATTACACATAATTAAGTATTAATACATATGGCGATTATTATAAAATATATATACCATAAATTTTTTATTAACTATCCAAAAATATTCAAATGCCAAATTTTGGACCAAAACAACCAACAAATGAAATTCAGATTGAAAAATTTTGGACGGCATTTTGTTATAAGAGATATTTTGTTTCTTTTTTTATTGTTTTCAAAGCTTGCTACGTTCAACTTTGTAAAACTTATGTTGATTATTATTTTGTAAATAAATGGTCGCCATTTTGAAATGGTTAACATAAAAATATGTTTTTTTGAGGTCATTGTAAAGCTAATTTAATGTACTTTTAGGAAAAAAATATAAAATTATCGATTCCCTATGCTAGATCAAAAGTTGACATCATTTCCGGTGAAACCGGAAGTGCCTCAGAATTTTTATAGTAACCTTTAGATGGGCCTTTTTGTCTAGTTTAACTTTTGTTCTGAAGATTTTTTTGTATCTTTACAAATAAAGGAAATTTTCGGGGTGCCCCGTTTCAAACAAACACCCTGTATATGGTACTAGATATAATCTGCACTAATTTAATTGATTAACAAAATGAATTAATTTCTTCCGTAGATATTTTTCGGTGGATTATCTAGTAAACAAAGAAACATCGTTTTACTTTCAAACGTAACCAAACGTTCTTTACTTTCTGAACAACATTCGTAATAACAGAAATCTGACTTTCATTTGTTTCTATCATTGTTAAAAACGCAAAAATTTTCCAAATTTCTTCACGTTTCATGTAGATCTGGGTCCTTTTTAATATCCTCAATTGTAGATATTGATATTTTTTTATCAATTGGAAATTTGAAGCTTATCTCTCCATTTTCTATAAATACTAAGTCAGTTGTTTCGCAGATAGGATCATGATCATTTCGTTTCTCTTCGTTAGTGTAATAATGTCGTGCGTGTCTTCTGGTATAGCATACCCCAGCAAGAAGACTTAGTACCGTTAGGATTAACAGCAAAATTCCAGCACCAGCTGCTATTATACGTAGTTTATTTTCTTGGATAAAGTAATCTCCTGTAATTTCTCCAGTAGAACATCTTTGCAGGTCGTCAATTTCCAGATCACCCAACTTCTTTCCTTTTAGATAATAAGGTGTCTTACAAATTTCATGTTGAAGAAAAGTTGTCGAATTCATTTTCACAAGCATTGGAACAATGAAGCATAAATCACAACTCCAAGAATTAGACATAAAATCAACTTCGTCAATTGATTCGATTCTCTGCAAACTCTTCCAATCTAAACCTCTTAGTTTGTTATGGGAGAAATCCAAGTTTTTTAACTTTGGAACTGGACTTAGTGCCCCTACCGGGAAAAATGAAAAGTAATTACCAGCTAAGGACAAAGAAGTCAAATCTCTGTTGAAATCAAAAAGTCCAGAAACTAATTCCGACAACCTCATACGATCCAAATTTAAATCCTGAATTCTTTTCAACTGACGAAGATACATTTTAATTTCCAAAATTGGTATATTATTTCCTCCCAAATTTAAACTATTTAAAGTCTCTCCAAAAGATTCAAAAAGCTCCAAATCTAATACTTCTAAATCATTGTACCCCAAATTAAGCTCCCTTAACCTTGTTAGATTGGCAAAAGCATCTTTCGCGATATGTCCGATTTTGTTATTAGCCAAGTTTAGTTTTTTAAGCTCATTCTGTTCCGAAAAGGTACGTTGTTGGATTGAATCTATTTTGTTTCCATCAAGCCAAAGGGATTGCAGGTTTGGCAACTCTGACATGTCGTCTGGGGAAATATATTTAAAGTTGTTTTCACCAAAATCCAAGATTGTTAGTTCTGGAATTAGGTGAAAGAAGTCGTTGTTGATGATATTAAGATCGCAGTTTCGGCATTGGAGTACTCTGAGGTTCTGTAACAAATAAGAAACAAAAAATTGCGTGATACTATTGTTATAATATTCACATTATAAACAGAAAATGAGTTAATTATTGCTCTGTATCTAACTTCTTCTACGAGGGATGTTTCCTAAATTCTGGGAATTGTGCTGTAATTAAATTACGCAAAACTTATAGGCAATGTTATTGGTGCCAGACAAGTCTTGACATGTTTATGCAACTATCTAGTGCAATATTGTTCAGTCTGATTTAGGTGTTCGACTGATATAGACGCGTTTTCATAGCACTGTTTTTGTAACCATGAAAAACGCAGCAAAATCTCAAAGAGCAATAATTTTCTTTTTGTGGAAAGGTGTGAAAATATCAGAAATTATTCAGCGTCTGCAAGGAGTATTTGGTGAGTCTGCAGAATCCAAAAGTACTGTTTATCGGTAGATCGATCGTTTTAAAACCGGTAGAACCTCACTAGAAGACGATCCACGCAGTGGGCGCCCAAGCATGTCGGTAAATGAAAGAAACATTACTGCCGTCGAAGACCTACTGAAAGAGGACAGGCGAATGACTATTCGACAAATTAGTATGCGCCTAGGGATAGGTACACGACAAGTTCATGACATCTTGCATGATTGTTTGGGCGTTAGCAACGTTTCGCCGCGCTGGGTGCCAAGGCTGTTGGGACCAGAAACTCAATAGGAAAGTTCTTTGAGGACGGCTTGAAAAAAAAAGTTTATCGTTGGGATAAATGTATTCAGTTAAATGGAGATTATGTTGAAAAACTACATTGACGAAAATTAACAAAATAATAAAAATTATAGCTAAATTCCCAGGACTTTGGAAACATCCCTCGTATCTACGAAATTCTAAAAAGGTTCATGAAGAATCGACTAACCTGTATATCCATAAAAGCTTCTGGGTTCAATTCTCTTAAACGATTGCCGCTCAAATTCAGTTCTTGAAGTTTGCTTAATTTTTCGAAAACCCTCGTTACTAATTCGTCCAAACGATTATTGGACAGAGACAACACTTTCAAGTTTTCCAAATGCTTAAAAGTGCCACTACTAAGCCTCTCAATTCGATTTTCATCCAAATAAAGCTTTTCCAATTTCGGTATTCCATTAAAATTCATATCCAAAACAGTTGAAATATTATTCTCCCTCAAATTCAAAACATCGAGTGTTGGAAGCCTCCAAAATGAGTGATCTCCAATTTCTGGAACATTTGATCTAACGATATGGATTTCTTGGATCTTTTTTAAGCTTCCAAAAATTGGTCCTATCATTAAACTGTTTGTGTTGTCTTCAGGGGCTGATATAATAAGGACCTCTGTTTGGAGGGAGACTTCTGACAGGTCCAGAGGACCTGTAAGGCCTCCTTGGTTGCATGTGACCCTGATTCGACCTACGGGATCATCTAGATCACACACACAAGCACTTGGGCATTGCTTTAATGATAAGACCGTTTTCATCAACACCAGGAGCAGAAATAATCGTAACATTCTGTAACAAAAGAAAAGAAAAACAAAATTAGTAAATGTAGCTGTTAACTCTTAATGGAACATGATGAATATATAAATAAATACACACACTTGGCGAGTTCTATTGAACTTCCATACATTTCAAATAAATAATTATAATAATAATAATAATTTATTGACCAAATTACATTTACATCTATTGTTTTTAGTCATTATTAGGTACATTTTTCAACAAAATGTCCCTAATTTTATTTGAAAATTCTCTGCATGATAGTTGTTTAATCTCCTCGGGCAACACATTGAAAATTTTTATACAATAATAATTTGAGCTATTTCTGGATTTGTTTATGCGAAGGTATTGAGAACGGATATCGTTTTTTGAGCGAGTATTGTATTCATGCGAGTCTCCAGCAGTATTGAATTTGCTCAAATTCTTATGTATTAGCAAGAGGCAATTATAAATGAATAATGCTGGTAAGGTCATTATTTTGAGACTTGTAAAATAATCTTGACATTCGGCTCTGTTGGCAGCGCCGTCGATAATTCTGACAGTTTTACGCTGAAAGCTAAAAATTCTGTCAGCGGACGGAGAATGTCCCCATATAAGTATCCCATAGTTTAGGTGGGATTGAAATAATGAAAAATAGTCTTTCAATACGACCTCTTTACATTCTTCGTATTTCAACCTTATTATCAGGTAAATGGTGGACCTAAGCTTTCTACTAAGAAATTCCGTGTGTTGGTCCCAACATGAATGAGGATCTACGTGGATTCCAAGAATGACGTACTGAGGGTTTTCAAAATTATGTTTCCTAGTAGTAAACAGCAGGGTCTGGGATTTGTCCGTGTTTAAACATAATTTATTGGTGTTAAACCAAGAATTTGCTTCAGCTGTCAAGGATCTATTGTCGGAAAAAAGAGCACTTAGATTAGAGTTTCTAGTTAATAATGTTGTGTCGTCTGCGTAGAGAACTGTTTTAGAAGTCATAAAAAGGGGTAGGTCATTAACATATATTAAAAAGAGTAACGGACCAAGTAGGGAACCTTGTGGAGCACAAAACTGTAACGGAAGAGTTTTAGAGTTATTGTTGTCAAGCTGAGTAAATTGTTTCCTATCCGATAGATATGATCTAAGCAAGGAGCAACTGTTTTCATCATAACCATAAAGATATAGCTTATTTAATAAAATGTTATGCGAGATGCAGTCAAATGCTTTGCTGCGATCTATTTATTAATTAATTAGATACTTATTTTGCATGGCTATCTTACTGCCAATTGTGTTACTATTACGCATAGTAAAACAGTTCTGTGGAACTTTACCAAATGTGTAATTTTTCTATTTAAAGAAATAATGATTTTGTAAAACAATTAAGGGTAATATTTCTTCTGCATTCATAACTCAGAAGCTTTATCTGTGTTTGAAGCAGTATTTCATAGTTAGTTTGGGAACATATCGAACTATGAACTACGTTTTTTGTCTCTCACTATGCAATATCGAACTCAAACGCAGACAGATTTATAGTTGCTACATGTTCTATTCTAGGGGAAATCACAAAAAATAGTACGGAGATGCAAATACAAACCATTCTATTTAAAAAATTTGATAAAATACTTTGTAATTATACATTTTTGTTAACTAAAGTCCACAATAGGTCCACTTAAATTATATTTTGGAATAATATTGAATAGAAACCTTTTTCGTTCAAAATAAATTACTATTTCAAAATGTCCAAACATTTAACAGGATGTTTCACTTAAAAAGAAAAAATAATTTGTGAACAACACGGAAATATGATGTTCTATTGTTTCCATATTTTCACCATCGGCATATGCGTAAAAAATATTGCTATAGTTTATTCCAAATTTTTAAACGGAACTAGCTTTTGAAATCCAGTAAATTTTGAAATATTGTTTTCTCTCTATTACATTTTTGAAAAGGTGCTGTACAATCTACTTCTGCAATATTTTACCAGTCATCATTTATTCTCAAATAGTCAGTATGGTTTAATTTTTTTTTTTTTTTTTTTTGGGATTTTGTTACGTATGTCATGGATACGATGGAATCTACATTTATAGTGGGTTTCGGTTCATCTTGGCAGACCCAAACAGTGGATTGTTGCTTAGTTTCCGGTTCATATGAATAAATCCAAGTTTCGTCACCTGTAACGATTTTGCAGTGCCTAGTTTGAATATTTTCAGCATTCCCTTACACCAATCAACACGAGCCTTTTTTTGAGCTTCGGTCAAATTATGCGGAATCCATCGGGAACAGATCTTCACAGCTAAAGGTTCATTCAAAATCGAATGTATTGCAGTCTGCGATATGCCAAAGGATGCCTCTATCTCACAGTAAGTCACTTGCTGATCTTCTTCAATCATTTCACGCACAGCATCGATGTTTTTTTGAATCACATGACCTAGTAACTTTTTACCTTGCATATTTGTAAAAATTTTCACGATACTAATTTGTTGCCACAGTCAATGAGGTTTCGAATTAAATATATTGTTCTACACAGAGCCGCAGTAAGATAAACTTTGCCCCTAGCGCCAGTTTACCTTGTTTTGTCGCCCTTGGTAAATAAAAATAAGGTTCCTACCTCTCAAAATTTAAGTGATGAGCAAAAAAAAGGTCTTCACCTCTCAAAATCCAAGTGACGAACAAAAAAAAAGGTCCTCATCAATGGCGCCCCTTAACAAGCCCGTCAGCGCCCTTTTACTTAGTGCGCTAGGGGTCGTCGCCCCTTCCCCCCCCCTTTACTGCGGCTCTGGTTCTACATAGCTCAGTTGCCAGATTTTGAACATGATGGTTCCAGGTCAAAACCCTAAAAAGTTATCAATACTTAAACCGTTCCCAAAAACACCCTGTATTCAATATCCATAATCACATCTCCTTGTGGAGCGATCCAATTTTATAGTTTGTAAACTATTTTCCATTATCCATTATAATTTTTTTATTTATTTTGGAATTTAAATTAAAAAAGAGATAGATACTGTTAAATGTTTTAAATAGGATTGGAGTTAAAGTTTTAAAAAAGTTAAACAAAAGTAATATTTCTCTGGTAAAGAAAGTTTTGTTCCTGATAAAAGGATATCGCGAAGTTATGCTGCATCACTAACTGTTGTTCTAAAGTACATTTAGGGATATTTGTCATTAAATGCAGCGGTTAGTTCGGAAACTAGAACTGTTTCATACAGTTTACTACGAACCACAGATGTTAGATATTACAAACAACAACATTTACTATTTTTATTTTTAATACAAAATTGGTTTATTGGACGTAAAATGTTATTGTGAGATGAATAAATATAGTTTTATTTATCTCAAATTCATTCATAGGGATAAATAAGGTATGGTTGCGACATGTCTAGTACAAGCGAAGAAAGAAGCGATCATTTTCTAAAGTGCTTCGTGAACGAACAACTTTAGTGGGTTTCGGTTCATCTTGGCAGACCCAAACAGTGGATTGTTGCTTAGTTTCCGGTTCATATGAATAAATCCAAGTTTCGTCACCTGTAACGATTTTGCAGTGCCTAGTTTGAATATTTTCAGCATTCCCTTACACCAATCAACACGAGCCTTTTTTTGAGCTTCGGTCAAATTATGCGGAATCCATCGGGAACAGATCTTCACAGCTAAAGGTTCATACAAAATCGAATGTATTGCAGTCTGCGATATACCAAAGGATGCCTCTATCTCACAGTAAGTCACTTGCTGATCTTCTTCAATCATTTTACGCACAGCATCGATGTTTTTTTGAATCACATTACCTAGTAACTTTTTACCTTGCATATTTGTAAAAAATTTCACGATACTAGTGTGTTGCGACATACAGTTTGACAACCACTACTGTATCTGACAATATTTTGTTCCCACTTCCTGATACAGGTCTTTCAATTCGTGATTCATTCGAATAAGCCATTTTCTCTCACTGGTTCATACCATTTTTTAGGGTTTTGTAGGTATGACCAAAAAACCCTTATACCGTCATTTTGTCGTCTGTCTGTCTGTCTGTCTGTCTGTCTGTCTGTTCGGTAAAAATTGTAGCCGAACGGCTAAACCTAGAGAGTTGAAATTTGGCATGCTTATACAACTCGTTGACCCGCACATAGGAAAAATACCAAAACATCTAAAAAACATATCCCCCTAAAAATATAAACAAATATGTGCTCATCGAAAAAAAAAATATTTTTTTTTAATTCTGAGTAGGGTATCAAATGAAAGCCCTTGGTACGTGAATTAACGATCAAATTTTTATTTTTCCAAAATAAATTATTTTGAAGCGATTTTTGCCAATATTGTGCAAAAAAAATTTTGTCCCACACCCTGTAGCCCAGATGGTTTAAACTAAAAATCTGAAAAAATTCTAAGTAATGTATATTGGTGTGAACCGGAATAGTTCAACAGGAATTTTTGATCAGATTATGTTTTTGGAAAAAAAAGCATTTTTTGTGTTTTTTTGCTAATAATGTTGACAACTTATAGTTATATAATACGCTCAACAGTAACGTGTTTCTTGGTGCTGTGGCTAAGATACTTGCGTTCTGTCCAAGAATTCGTAATCGGACTCATGTTCGAGTCCTACGTGAGGAGACAATATTATTTTTTATTTATTTTTTGCATTTTTATATTGTTTAAATTATTTTTTCAAAATTTTAATTATATTTTGGCAATTGTTGCATTTAATTTTTAATAGCGTAAATTTAATAACCAGTGGAAATTGTTGAAATTATAATTTAATTATATATTTGAATGTACACGAAATCAAAGGGGAGGAGCTATGACTAAAAACAATCAATGGAAGCCATAGGCGCAATTTTCAAAATCTTAATGAACCTTGATATATAAAAAAAAAAATACTGCACATCTTTAAAAACTTAAATAATGGTAATAGGCATTCGAATTAAAATTCATAAAAAAATATTTTGTCATAAAATTTGTTTTGGCACCCCAAATAATCATCATTCACTTACTAAATACCTGCAAAACCCTGAAATGTGTGAAAATTCACACTTCACATCAATTTTTTAATATTATACTTCTTTTCAAGTTTGACAGATATTGATAAAATTTAACCGTTTTGTTAATACAAATTATCATTTTATTGTTTGAATTTATTTTTTTGTTAATTAATTTTTGGGGTGTGGGCGAAATTAACCTACAAACCCTTTATGATGAAAATTACATCAAAAATAGCGATGACAATGTTAAATTTATTAATGTTGCAATTATGAAAATTAAACAGAATTAGTCTATATCACTTTAGTGTATTTCTCCAGAGGACACAGACACAAATACAAACAGAGTTCACTATTTTACGGTCAGAGCACATTGTTTACCTCTATACCATCGTTCTCATTTATTTTGATCAGTCGAGCGAAAAAACTCACAATACTATTTGAACTGAACTCATTTTCAGAGACTTAGTTGAATAAAACACAAATATAAACACAAAAAAAAAATGTAAAAGAAAATAGAAACTGGAAGATAAATAATTTTGACAATTATGACTATACTTGAGTAGAGATTAGAGATGGGTCGTTCATGAACGAACCGGCTCACTGAGCCGGCTCAGTACACTGACCGAAGTGACACGGTTCACCAAATTGAAATGAGCCGGCTCACGGCTCACTGTATAGTTTCAAGTTTCAGGGATACGATTGGTCGGGCGATTGTGAACAGTGACCGGAGTGATCCGGATCTGGATCGATGTCATGTTGAACTTCGCGAGAACTTGGCTTGTAATGTATTATCATAAAGTGTATTTTGTCATCAATTTGTAGGGCAGTTTATTTGAAACTAATAGGGTTAGTCTGTATTTTCTTACAACCATACTATATAAAAATATTAAAAATATTGCCCAAATCCCAGATGTCCGATTTATAAGGGCAATAAACATCGCCATAAACTTAACACATCTGGTTTAAAATACAGTAGCTAGATAAAGTGAATTGCTTGTTTCAAAAATGTTAGATAAGAGTCGGGGCTAAGAGACGTTCTACCTACAACCGGACGACCGGCAACTGACTGACCTGTGTCTCGGGATCATGTTTAAAAGAACCGGCTCTAAGCAAGAGTCGGCTCTAAGCGACGTTCTACCTCTAAGCTCTAAGCGACGTTCTACCGAACGACCGACCGACCTGTGTCTCGGGATCATGTTTACAAGAACCGGCTCTGAGCAAGAGTCGGTTCTAAGCGACGTTCTACCTACGACCGAACGACCGACCGACCTGCGTCTCGGGATCATGTTTACAGTTCATATATTGCAAGAATCGGCTCTAAGCAAGAGCCGGCTGTAAACGACGTTCTACCTATGACCGAACAACCGACCGACCTGTGTCTCGGGATCATATTTACAGTTTATATATTGCAAGAACCGGCTCTAAGCGACTTTCTACCTACGAACTAACGACCGTCCTGTGTTTCGGAGACATGTTTACTTAACCGGATCACTGAGCCGGATCAATGAACCGGCTCAACAAACTGAACGACCTCCACTGATCCGGTTCCGCAAACTGAGCCGAAATTCCCATCTCTAGTAGAGATTAGTTGGCCGATGACAGATAAAAAGAAAATATGGTTTAATCGAGGATTTTATCAACATTAAGCAATGCCATTCGTTCAGATATAGAGAAAGAAATGTGACTCTGTTTCAGTATTTCTTGTCACAACTACCAGAGCAGCGCTTCATATACAAAAACACATACAGTTGTGGCGAACTAATTAAGAACGATCTTGTGATATGCATATATTCATATATTTTGATTGGTTAAAAGGGCGCCGTACATATTTTTTTTACATCTGACTCCAATCGATTAACCTTCGTTTCATCGCTCCAAAGGATATGCTTCCATTGGGAAATAGTCCAATCTTTATGTTCCTTGGCAAAAGCTAGCCTGTCCCTGTTTTTTGATGAAATTAGTGGCTTCTTTCTTACAGTTCTTCCAAATAGTTGGTTTTCATTCAATCTTTCTCTGATAGAACGAGCTGATAGTGCATTAGGTTCTTCAGCAAATATCTCCTTTTGGATTTGGAGCTAAGAAAGGGATTAGTTTTTGCTAATCGAACTATTCGTCGATCCACCATGAAGTTTTTCGAGGTCGTCAACGTCTAGCTACATTTTCTGTGGTGTGATGTTTATTAAAATGTTGCACCGCGTTATAAACCATAGTTTAAGAACATTTTAATTTATTTGCAATTACTCCATAAGACATATTTTCATTTAAATTCAGTTTTACTATGGCATCATGCCTGGTGCGCAACTTTTTTTTCTACCCATAATAAAAAAAAACAACCTACAACACAAAAAACGAAATTGATTTTACCACTATAACCCTTGTATTAATAATTCTTACCAGTGTTTTATTTGCTGACACAGCTCAGACTTCACAAAATAATGTTTTGCAATGTTGTTCCTAATTATATCGCCAATTGAAACATGCACATGTACGCTTGAACTGAACTAAACAAATTTTACTACCGAAGATTTTTGGATGATGCAATATTTACTTTGGGGTATAGTATAAGGCATATAAAAATTAGTACATATTTGGTGATTTATTGACTATAGTTAAAACTAGAGAACATTGGCTGTAATTTCACCTGCCGTTCTTAATTAGTTCGCCACAACTGTTTATCTTAATACACACACAAATTTAAAGGCACAGATTGAAAATTATGTTGTTTTTTTTTTAAATTTTATTATTTTGTAGCCTATATCTAGATAGCTTTGAATGCTCTACTAAACCGTAGGGAAAGATTGTACCGACGCCAAGGAGAACAAAATGCACCATTTAATTTTGCTACTAGTGTATCTTTTGGTGGAGATTCAATTATGGTGTGAGGTGGAATATATTTGGGAGCTCGCACAAAGTTAGTGGTGATTGATGGCGGAGCGTTAACTGCAGATAGGTACATCAGAGATATTCTTCAAGACCATGTTGTACCATTTGCCCCATATATCGGAGAAAATTTGTTTTTCTTGTGCGTCTGAAAAATGATCAGTATAAACCAAAGTATAAATTTGGGTCATTGATAAATTTAAGATATTTTTATTTTTATTTTTAATGATTTATTAAAAAAAATTGTTTTTAATATTTTTCTTTAATACAAAAAAATAAAAGAAAATATTCATTTGTACACCAAGGGATTATTTTTTAAATTAACTTCAAAAGAAAAACATTATTTTTATTAATTTTTAAATATTCTACTTCCTACCACCTTTGACATAACGTTCTATAAAGACTAAGTAAAACTTCAAAAGAATATAAATATTTAAAAAGATTCAATTACTTTTTTATCTTCAGTAAAGAAAATATAAAAAATAAACATCAATTAAACCATTAATGACTTTGATTTATTATAGAAATTAATTTCAATATAAAATATTGTAAGTTATTATAGATATAGAGATTCAAATAAACTAGTTTTTTTTAAATTCCCTGTTAAGGGGAGGCACAACAGTACAGTTCTCACAAGTTTCTAATACAAAACCAACAATATAAAATAAAAATACCAACAATCTATTCATTATAATTTGCAGCAAATTTTTATCTATCTAATAGGATATTTTTTATTGTAAAAATAGTATTTTATTGAACAAGCATATAATATAGCCATTATATGCGAGTTAAATACAATATTTTATCTACAACTATATAGTTACCGACCGCCAACATATATAAGGGAGGTATTGTGATCATACCGATATTGACATTTCGAGATTTCGATGGATCTCCACGAATTGAGGTCCCTACATAACGTTTTGACTATTTTTAGCATGATGCCTGTCGGTCTGTCTGTCTGTCTGTCGGTCTGTCCGTGTACAAGTGCAGAGCAAATTCGGCTAAAAGGATTTTTTATCATTTTGCGCACAGCATCAAAATTCTGCAAAGTAATTGTAAACAGCCTTTTCTGATGGTGCTTCATTACCAAAAGTTGAACAAAGCGAATCTATGCATTGTTGTTGAGTTAGGCCTTTACTAAAATCGTAAAAAATCATCCAACGAAAACCTTCACGAGTAATATCAATTTTTTCACAAACTTGTTTTCTTTAAAAACTCGTTGCCAACAAACTCGATAAATTTATTAGCTGTCACTGATTTCACAATAACAAATATTAAATTTTACGAATATACTAATAACACATTTCAATATTGCCATCTAGTGGTCGTTTGTAAAAATATAAAAGGTAACCCATGGTTTTGTATAAGAAACGTTTTTGGTTTTTACTTTACAAGATCAATTCATTTTTCATTTTTTTAAAATATTACTTTAATTTATCTGTTTTATTTTGACGATCAGTCCAAGCGGTTTATTCGGTTGTCAGAAGATACAACTAGTCTGATTGGGGTAGACGTAGGATAAAACGTTTGAAATTTTGCAATCTTTAAAACCCAGAACGCGTTCAACTGTAGAAGACATGGGTAAAAAATAGCATCTCCCACTTTTAACTCTCGGAATCGAACAATAAAACGTACAGAATCGAGGCTTTCAATATGTAATATGTTTTAAAAGAACGAGAAAATATTGTAGCTACCCTTAATACTATATTGCTCTATAGGTGATGAGATTATTTTATAAAAATCTGTCTATCGATTAATATGTGAGCTGTGAAAGAGAAAAGTGAATTTATATTAACTAAAAAATCTACCCCTTCCCCATAACATTACTTCTAAACACCATTAAATAAATTCAAACTTAAACTTAAACACTTATTTATAAATAACCCATTGTACACAATTGATGAATTTAACAACGTTAATTTTGATGAACTTTTATGACTTTGTGTCTTAATATTGTATTGACTGACTGAAAGCAGTTCTTTGTATTTATAATTTGGTCAATAAAACTATTATTATTATTATTATTAAAACCCTAATTGGTGAATTTAGGAAATGTGACTGTGTGAGGTGCAAGAGCCATCATTGCTGATCGCCAAACGATTTAACTAACTGACTAACTTGCTACATAAAAACTTGCTTTTTTTAAACTTGGTGCAATATGAACAGCATGCATTTATTATTTGTTGGTCGTAGATAAAGATATTTTTGATTACCTTTATCGTCTCTCTTATTAGGTTTTATCACTGCTTGAACATAAATGCTACCTTATTACAAGAATGACACAATAAGACAAGATGAGAAGAAATGGATATATTTTGAAATTTCCTTTACAGTATTGCAAGAAAGTGCATTTTTCCATTGATTGCTTTTCCTTGATTTATCTTTAATATATTTTCCATATAGTCGTCAGTAAATAGCTTGTGACTTCATTTCGTCAGATTAAATCAGACAGTCAGCATTTCTATTGTCATCTATCGATGGAAATCTAATATTAAATCTCTATTTTGCGATGAATGTTAATATCTACTCTGATCGAAATTTCATTTCGTTTGATTGAGTATATGTAAGCGAATCAAATATCTAGATACGGCAAATGTATCAGATTCAAAGAATTTCTCTGATATAAATATATTTCAGATCACCGAATAACTTAAAAATTGATGTGAAATGTGATTTTATACACATTTCAGGATTTCGTATGTATTTAGTAAATGAGAGATACTTATTTGGTATCCCAAATGTTAAATATCACATTATATAACAATTTTTAGAAAGGATTCTTAGAGAATAAATCTGCAAAATATTGTTCATATCGGTCAAAGGATATAGGGTTGTCTATAGTTTCTTGTTCATGCCTACAAAACCCTGGACATTTCTCTATGTAATTATATTCGTAAATACTTAGAAAATAAATCTGCAAAATACTTTTCAGATCAGTCAAAGGATATAGGAGTATCGTAGGGTTTCTTGTTTATGCCAACGAAACCCTAGACATTTCTATAGGTTATTTTATCCGCAGATTTTTAGATAATAAATCTGCAAAATATTTTTCATATCGATCAAACGATATAGAAGTGTCTAGAGTTTCTTTTTTATGTCTACGAAACCTTAGACATTTCTGTATGTTATTTTGTCCGCAGATTCTTAGAGAATAAATCTGCAAAATATTGTTCATATCAGTCAAAGGATATAGAAATCTCTTGTTTATGCCTACGAAACCCTAGACATTTATGTATGTATTTATATTCGTAGATTCTTAGAGAATAAATCTGCAAAATATTGTTCATATCGGTCAAAGGATATAGGATTGTCAGCTAATCACGAGAACCTTAGGGAAAAATGACGTCACAATATTTCCGACAGGTACATACAGACACTTGCTAATTATATTACGAATGTTTAACTAGTAAAAATTTGCCGCCCGGGTGCGGTGGACCCCTTTTACCTCTGTGTTGTGGCTTTTACCCTGGTTCTATGCTGAAAACCAACAGTTATGTACTAGTCGGTGCATTAAATATGGTAAGAGATTTCCCAAATTTCCTTAATCTTAAATGACGCATTAATAATTTATTTCCAACAGAATTAAGCGATGTGATTCACATTAGTTAAAAAGAGACAAGTCTATCTATCTGCCTCACACCCATGGTTACAGATTGATGGACGATGTTTCAGATTATTGATAGCCGTCTCAGATCAGTTCTTGTTCCATTCATGGCGATTTAAAGAATTAATTCGAACAAAAAGTGGCCACAGTAAAGGAACGATACTTTTTCAACAAAATTCGTCTTTTTAAATGGATTGAAAAAGGCTTTCTGATTGTGAGTCATTTGAAGATAAATGATGAAATTTAGAAATCTTTGATGAGTAGGGAAATTTGATGTTTTTTACTTCACATAAAATACGGCTTGATTTACAGCGCAAGGAAATTTTTTAAGTCAGTAATATACTATAAACGTAACCAAAATAACCAGATCTAGTTTCTCCTTTCTAAAGTGAACAGCTTATATATTCTTAAGTTTAAATTTTAATTTGTCTAGTGCTAGCATACAGATGCCCTCAAGAGATTGTATAATTTAACAGCAAAATAATCTGAGCAATTTCTGGATTTATTTAGACAAAGTCATCATTTTGAGTTTCACAAAAAGATTTTGACCATCCGCTCTGAAAAGAGCACTGGCAATTGTTCTTACAACTTTTTCTTGTAATGCAAAAATTCTGTTTGCTGCAGGTGAATGTCCCCAGATTATTAACCCATTAAGGTGGCACTGAAAGAGGGAGAAACATGCATTTAATACAACATCTGAGCTGACTTCATGCTTCAAATTCCTTATTAGATACACAGTTGAGCGTAGTTTGTGGCTAAGTATATCCACGTGTTGATCCCAACAAATATGAGGGTCAACGTGGATACAAAGAAATTTTATAGAGGGAGGATTGGAATAATTTTCTTTTTGTGGAAAGGTGTGAAAACATCAGAAATTATTCAGCGTCTGCAAGGAGTATTTGGTGAGTCTGCAGAATCCAAAAGTACTGTTTATCGGTGGATCGATCGTTTTAAAACCGGTAGAATATCACTAGAAGACGATCCACGCAGTGGGCGCCCAAGCACGTAAATGAAAGAAACATTACTGCCGTCGAAGACCTACTGAAAGAGGACAGGCGAATGACTATTCGTCAAATTAGTGTGCGCCTAGGGATAGGTACACGACAAGTTCATGACATCTTGCATGATTGTTTGGGCGTTAGCAAGGTTTCGCCGCGCTGGGTGCCAAGGCTGTTCGGACCAGAACAGAATCTCAATAAGAAAGATCTTTGAGGACTGCTTAAAAAAATTAGTTTATCTAAAATAATAAAAATTATAGCTAAATACCCAGAACTTTGGAAACATCCCTCGTATTTACAAAACCTTGAAAATACACACTTCACATCAATATTTTTGTTCAATAAACTCTTGAGCCCTTAAACTACCCCCCCCCCCCCGCTACATGGTGATGCGGGGTCTTAACTACGGTGCTGGTGTGTGTCAAGAGTTGCATCTGAATTGATAACCAAGAGAGGAAGAATAAAGCCATCCACTTGAAATAAAGACATTATAGTTAAGATATTCCATGCTCGGTCCTTCGATATGTTACTAGGAAGTATATGGTAGTGGCAGTGTCACAGATTGGAGCTGCCGCTGATGGATCCGGAAAGGGAAGCAAGAGCAGGTGACAGGTGCGCCTCTAACGGAAATAACGGAAACTGCTCACGTACCCCGCATGTCAAACACTCTACGTATATGTTAGTTTTATTACTATAGTGTTTTTGCATATCAATAATCTGAATGCAAAGTTATATTTCCTCTACGCTGGAGGTAACGACGGTAGTATAATAGACGCCTATTCATTTCTTCCGATAGAAATCATATACATAACGCGAGATTAAAAAAATCATCAAATTAGGGTTTTATAATAATAATAATAATATAGTTTGTTGACAAAAATTACACGTACTGAGCATGTTTTTAGTCAGTCAGGTACAATATATAAATAGTACCTTACAATTAATGAAATTAGAGCAATGTAAAATATTATAAAATAAGAATAAAATAGAAAAAAAAATACATATGGTATTTTTTTTTTTTTTTTTAATGATTTTGGCTCTTTGGTCCTAATATATATGGACCTTTAGCCAGCTACTCTGTTATATTTATTTTGGATACTTTTTTAATTTTATGACAAATACAAACATCCATGCCATCACCGGGATTCGAACCCGAGTCCCACGGTTAGCAAGACACACGTTCTCATTGAAATGTATTTACTTAAATGTTGCCAATTACTAAACGTTCTTTATTTTCTGGACGACCCACGCATATATAAATTTCTGAATAGGGTTTTCTTAATTTAAAACTCATGTAATTCTTATGAAATCTGTCATTCAAAAACATCAATCCATCATTTCTGATTTAAAAACCATTCAGGAAACTTCAAAAGCGTACAGATTGACAATTTTTTAACAGTTGGAATACTGTCCATTATTAATTCATTATTTACATAATTCCAATTATATTTTTTTCAAATATAAAATTCTCTTTGTCAATTTTAAATATTTTGATGCATAACAACATTTTACAAATACATATTTTTATTTATATTAATATCATCATGTTTGTTATTATATTTAATTCAGCAAAATATTATATTTGACATTGTTACATGAATAATAAAATGATTTTAATAAAACTATGATTAAATAACCTGAATTTTTATGGAGCATGATAAATTAATTTATCCATCAAACAAATCAAATAGTAATTTCATTTTATTCAATACGTAAAAACCACGAATTATTAAATTTTAACTAACAACATAATACATACGAAGAATTATTATTATTTTTATTTGTTGGTCCATATGACCTAAATACCACATTAATTTTAAACAATACAAAAAATTCGATAACATTTGAAAAAACAAAATCTTATTTCAGTTTATATCAATGTATAGGTACAATACTGTGAATTTTTCAAATATTTAAACCATCCCCTCTAAGAGATACGCGGGGTGGTTGAAAAGTAATTGGCCTAGGCAAGAGATTTTCTATTACAATACTAAAAATCAGCTTTGGCCACCACAGGACCGACCGCCATCACAAAGTAATTGTATAAAATACATTCTAGCAGCAGAGTAGAAATAACTTGGCCTAATATTTTCTAATAGAGATATAATTTATCATGACCATGGAAATGTTACATGTAAATATGAAAAAATTTAGACAGGCTGGGCGGAATTATGCAATTTTAAAATCTTAATGAACCGTGCTATATAAAAAAAAATACTCCACATATTTAGAAACTTAAATAATGGTATTAGCCATTCGAATTAAAATTAACAAAAAAAATATTTTAACATAAAATTTATTTTGGCATCCCACATAATCATCATTCACTTACTAAAACCTGCGAAACCCTGAAATGTTGTGAAAATTCACACTTCACATAAATTTTTTAATTTTCAATTTTTGGTACTTTTCGACAATTTTATTTGATGGCCTATTAATAAAGTTGTGTGCTAACCACTAAATCTTCAATTTTTTTCTAAACTATTTAAAGTCTGAGGATTTCAAAAAATCAAACCGCAGGTCTCTATCTCTTACCATTTTTGAGATATGATTATTTGGAATGTTGGCATTTCCATATTTAAAAAAATGATAAATAAATAATAATATTAAAAAAAGAATAAGTAAAATAATGTAAACCTATGTTTGTTAATAATAATAATAATAGTTTATTTATTTAGCTAATGCTAGTAAGATCCATATTAACAAATATAAACATATAAACATTATAATAAACATTCAAATCAAATTTAATCCTTATTTTGTCAATTTAAACCATTATTTGTCCACTTAGTTCATGCAAAACGTGATTTTTGTCAAATTTAAATATAGATTTTTCGTAATTCAGCACTTTAAAATTTTAATAACATATTTGAATTAATTGTTTGAGACCTTAAAAATAAGTAGGTCGTAAAATTAGGTTCCAAACTTGTTGCAAATTGGTTTGTAATGTTTTCTACAATAATTTCAAAACTGTATTACTGTGATAAATCATATTTGGAATATTATCTTCTCAAATATTTTTAATATTAGCCCTGCCTACGAAATCCTGTAAACTATGAAAATTCACAGTTTATATATTTTTTCAGATAAACAGGTTGAGTCGCATAAATGTTTACGTAATTCCTGCTAATGATATAAAAATAAAATTTCCTTATCAACTTATTTAAGAGGATTAATTATTTTTTTAATCCCATACTAATTCATTTGTGGTTAACAAAATATCAAGATAACATTAAAATGTCTTTCTTATAAATTCTAAGTTATTTTTTGTACGTATTTTAACATTGAATATATTGGGTCTCGTGAAAGTGTAGTTATTTTTGGAAATTTGGGTATTAAATCAAAAACTATATCTCAAAAATGGTAAGAAATAGAGACCTAAGATTTAAATCTTTAAAAAATTTAGTTTTACGATGTTTTTTCTGTAATATTTGGTCCGTAATGACCTAAAACTAATTGGTAAAATTTTGATTTTATTTTGTAAATTTCAAAAATTCATATCTCAAAAATGGTAAGAGGTAGAGACTTGAGGTTTGAATTTTTGGAATTCTCACACCTTATTTTGTCTAGAAAAATATAATGTTTGGTCCGTAATGACCTAAAACTATTAGGGAATATTTTGAAACTTTTTGTAATTTTAAAAATTCATATCTCAAAAAAGGTAAGAAATAGAGACTTGAGGTTTGAATTTTTGGAATTTTCACACCTTGTTTTGTCTAGAAAAATATAATGTTTGGTCCGTAATGACCTAAAACTATTAGGGAATATTTTGAAACTTTTTGTAATTTTAAAAATTCATATCTCAAAAAAGGTAAGAAATAGAGACTTGAGGTTTGAATTTTTGGAATTCTCACACCTTGTTTTGTCTAGAAAAATATAATGTTTGGTCCGTAATGACCTAAAACTATTAGGGAAAAATTTGATTTTTTTTTTTGGTATTTAAAAAAATTCATATCATAAAAAGTAAGAAATAGAGACTTGAGGTTTGAATTTTTGAAATTCTCACACCTTGTTTTGTCTAGAAAAAATTAATGTTTGGTCCGTAATGACCTAAAACTATTAGGGAAAATTTTGATTTTAATGAAATTAAAAAAAAAAGCTTATCTCAAAAAAGGTAAGAGATAGAGATTTAAGGTTTAAATTTTTGGAATTCTCACATCTTATTTTGTCTAGAAAAAATTAATGTTTGGTTCGTAATGACCTAAAACAAATTGGTAAAATTTTGATTTTATTTTGTAAATTTCAAAAATTCATATCTCAAAAATGGTAAGAGGTAAAGACTTGAGGTTTGAATTTTTGGAATTCTCACACCTTGTTTTGTCTAGAAAAATATAATGTTTGGTCCGTAATGACCTAAAACTATTAGGGAATCTTTTGAAACTTTTTGTAAAAAAAATTGGAAAAAAGTGAGCCCTTATATGAAAGTTTGCTCATTACATTTTAATGATAGTGACTACAAATAATATTTTCAATTTTGAATTATCGCATATATTGAAAATTCCTGTTATTGTGTGTGGGTTTGATTATAATGCACAAGTCTGTATAAATCTTTATGAACTCTCTGTTTTTCTCAGTGACCCCACACAATATTATATGCCCAGCATTGTAGATTTCTACCCCTTCGTAAAAAACACGGGAATTATTATTTAAACCCCCAAAATAATTAAAATAATCGACAATGGAAAGCTGTTCCGCCATAACTTAAAACCAGATTACAAAATGTAGTATTTAAGATGTTTACAAGTAATGCCACTTTAAAAAAATATCCTCACAGTACGTGTGTATACTTACTTGATTATAAAATTTTAATACAAAATCAGAAAATTGCATACAATTATTTATTTTTTGTCGTTTTTTGATACACTTTCGCTATTATTTACTAGTAAATGTCAAGTGGTATCTGTTTAAGAATGGTTTCAAAAATATCCGCATGGCGCTACAATCTTAAAATTTTTCCCCTATAGGGATTTGCAGCTAAGCACCCTACCATCTGGTGAGCGTTTCATGAACTTGTGTACATCAGATAACATTTCGTTTTGTGTATTTGTATGAAGTTTGTTTTTAAAGTTTTATTATAATCATTGAAAAATGTATAATACATATTGTTGTGTGCCTCTGTGCAATTCATTGAAAAGAAGAAACCCGGAAATATCGTTTCATTTGTTTCCACTAATATCAGACACCGTACGGTTCGAAACAAAATTCAGGAATCGACGCGATGTTTAGATAAACAATTTAAAAATTGGAAAAAAAGTGAGCCCTTATATCAAAGTTTGCTCATTACATTTTAATGATAGTGACTACAAAAAATATTTTCAATTTTGTATTTATTATCGCATATCTTGAAAATTCCTGTTATTGTGTGTGGGTTTGTAATGCACAAGTCTGTAGGCTTAATGCATAAATCTTTATGAACTCTCTGTTTTTTTCAGTGACTCCACACAATATTATATGCCCAGCATTGTAGATTTCTACCCCTTGGTAAACAACACGGGAATTATTATTTCCCCCAATATAGTTAAAATAATCGACAATGGAAAACCGCCATAACTTAAAACCAGATCACAAAATGTAGTATTTTAGATGTTTACAAGTAATGTCACTTCACAAAATCAGAAAATCCCAAACAATTATTTATTTTTTGTCGTTTTTTGATACACTTTTCGCTATTATTTACTAGTAAATGTCAAGTGGTATCTGATTTAGAATGGTTTCAAAAAAATCCGCGTGGCGCTACGTGCTTAAAATGTTTCCCCTATAGCATATTATGCTACTGTTGCTGCTGGATTAATCCAGCACTGGTCATAGCTACAAACTCCTAAAATGTTTCAAAGTCACAGCCAGCTCCCTCTGTTTTCCACTAAACCTAAATTGTAACTAACAACAATTAGCAATTGCATTTGAGTTGCACAACTTAGCTTCTATTCTTATTTGTTCCTCATGTTAACTATAACAGCAACGTGAAATTATTACGCGGTAGTTATTATGTATAATAAGCCTGGCTTTGTGTCAACTGACGGACTATAAATCAGACATAAAGTTATTACCACATCAGTTATTTACTAGGGAAATGAGTGGTGCGAAATAGGCTTTCAGACAAAAGGGAAAACTTTACGAAATTATAATAGTGAAGTGTAGTGACATCTAGTGGTGGAAAAATGTATTGAACCACGTGACATTATCACGTGTCTAACCATAAATCTCTAAAAATGTTCATTGAAATACTCTAGTTGGCTTTGGAATTTTTATGAAGGTGTATCTTAACATCTAAATTATAAAATGTTAACAAATATCAAACAATTAAAATTTAAATAAATTATTTATAGTAAATATTTATAATAAAACAACAGTTGTTAATAGTATTTATAGTAATATAGGCTATCCCAAACCTTTAGGTGAACAATATTTTGCAGATTTATTTTCTTAGAATCTACGAGTATAATTACATACAGAAATATCTAGGGTTTTGTAGTCATAAAGAAGAAACTCTAGACACTGCTATATCCTTTGATCGATATGAACAATATTTTGTAGATTTATTCCCTAAGAATCTACGAATATAATTACGTACATAAATGTCTAAGGTATCGTAGACATAAACAAGAGACTCTAGATACCCCTATATCCTTTGACCGATATGAACAATATTTTGCAGATTTATTCTCTAAGAAACTACGGATAAAATTGCATATAAAAATGTTTAGGGTTTCGTAGGCATAAACGAGAAACTCTAGACACGCCTATATCCCTTAACCGATATGAACAATACGATGTTTCCTAAATTCTGGGAATTGTGCCATAATTAAATTACGCAGAACTTATAGGCAATGTTATTGGTGCCAGACAAGTCTTGACATGTTTATGCAACTATCTAGTGCAATATTGTTCAGTCTGATTTAGGTGTTCGACTGATATAGACACGTTTTCATAGCACTGTTTTTGTAACCATGGAAGACGCAGCAAAATCTCAAAGAGCAATAATTTTCTTTTTGTGGAAAGAAGGTGTGAAAACATCAGAAATTATTCAACGTATGCAAGGAGTATTTGGTGAGTCTGCAGACTCCAGAAGTACTGTTTATCGGTGGATCGATTGTTTTAAAACCGGTAGATCATCACTAGAAGACGATCCACGCAGTGGGCGCCCAAGCACCAAGTAAATGAAAGAAACATTACTGCCATCGAAGACCTACTGAAAGAGGACAGGCGAATGACTATTCGTCAAATTAGTGTGCGCCTAGGGATAGGTACACGACAAGTTCATGACATCTTGCATGATTGTTTGGGCGTTAGCAAGGTTTCGCCGCGCTGGGTGCCAAGGCTGTTGGGATCAGAACTCAATAGGAAAGTTCTTTGAGGACGGCTTAAAAAAATTAGTTTATCGTTGGGATAAATGTATTCAGATAAATGGAGATTATGTTGAAAAACTACATTGTAATATTGACGAAAATTAACAAAATAATAAAAATTATAGCTAAATTCCCAGAACTTTGGAAACATCCCTCGTATTTTGCAGATTTATTCTCTTAGAATCTACAAATATCATTATATATAAAAATTTCTAGGGTTTCGTAGGCATAAAAATGAAACTTTAGTCATTGTTATAACCTTTGACCGATATGAACTATATTTTGCAGATTTATTCTCTAAGAATCTACGAATATAATTACATACAGAAATGTCTAGGGTTTCGTAGGAATAAATTAACGTCTCAAATTATTTTTAGTTTTAATAATATAAATGTAATGTACTGAGTAAAAATGAATCGTTTTCCCATCTTAAAAAGTATAAATAATCTATATAATTAGCAAGTGTCTGTATGTCGGTAACATTGCGACGTCAATTGTTCCTAAGGTTCTCGCGATTGGTTATCTGGGGATACCCTGTCTCTTGATTGGCTGACAGGTGACACCCTCTCTCGTGATTGGCTAACTAGTGATATCCTGTCGCGTGATTCGCTGACTGGCGACGAAATTAATACGTTAAAAAATAAAACCAAATACACATACAAACAATTGAAATTTTTATATAATTAATCCGTTCTTGTTGACGGGTAATAACCTAGTAGATAAATATTTGTTAATCGGTTCTGTCGATCGATCGGTATCAGGATTTTCTTGAACTATACTGGGAGTAAACTGCTGGTCAAATATAAGTCAAATAACTTTATCTATCACAATTTTCACTTTGTAATTTCTTTTGAACGCCGTTTTTCTTTTAACAAAAGAAAATAAATGTTTTAATTTAAGGTTAAATAAACAGAATCAATTTAATTTTCGCTATAATACATCAAAATTACTATCGACGTTTGTGTTGTTCCACTAACGCTATTGGTAAATGTTTCTCTTTTGAAACATTCGGTTTCTTTCATTTGTTATCCTGCTGAAATAAATCAGTCTCGCCTTTTGTTCAATGCTTTTGTTTCAAATTTTAATTGCGACGTTTAAGCCATCGTTCATCTGATATTAGACAGCTTCAACTAGATATATGTATGAGGAATATGTGAATTATATACAGGGGTTACAGAATTTACTTGTCAGGAAAATCGTACTCGAGCGGTAAAATTTTATATTAAAATATCTCGAAAACTAAAAGATATACAAACAATTTTTTCAAACAAAAGTTGTAGCTTGTAATCTGATCTTATTAAGTCTAGAAAAAATTTGAGGCCTTACTCGTTTTGCGTATTTTAAAATTAAGACAAATTTTAATATGGCGTGATTTATTAAAAATTGGGGCTTTAATCGTTTAATGCGTTTTGAGGTTGTGACAATTTTTTTTTATGGCATAATTTACATAATTTGTTAAAACTGTGAGTTTAAAAAAATCACAACTCAAAAACGGTTAGAGATAGCGGCCAGCGGTTGAAATTTTTGGAGTCCTTGTAGTTTATATAGTCTAGAAAAAAATTGGGGCTTTAATCGATTAATGCGTTTTGAGATTGTGACAATTTTTTTTATAGCATAATTTACTTAATTTGTGAAAATTGTGAGTTTAAAAAAATCACAACTCAAAAACGGTTAGAGAAAACAACCTGACGCTAGAATTTTTGGATTCCTCGTAGTTTATTAAGTCTAGAAAAAATTTGAGGCCTTACTCGTTTAGCGTATTTTAAAATTATGACAGATTTTAATATGGCGTGATTTATAGAAATATTCATCTTCGTATGGATGTATCTCAAAAACGAAATGCAATAAAGACCTGCGGTTGAAATTTTTGAAATCTTGAGGTCCTAATTTACTTGTAAGCAGATTTTGACACAAAAAAATTTTTTGAAGTTTTTTCATTTTTTTAAATTTTTTTTGAAAATTTTGAAAATTGCTAACTAAAAAATGGTTAGGGATATAAATATGCGGCTTGAAATTTTAAAATTCTACTACACTGTTTAGTCTAAGAAAAAAATTGGGCTTAAATAAACATATTATTAAGTTTTGTAGGGGCAGTAATCCAAAATCCTTGAAAATGGCCAAAAATCGAAAAAATCGTAAGGGGTACCCCTTAAGAAAATCGTGATTTTTAAGCAAAAATTTTTTGTCTCCAATTGTATTGAAAATTGGTACAAATATGCATTTTTGGTCAGAGATCAAGAAAATTTGGTCCATTTTGAAGTTTGGGCAAAAGTTTTGGAATTATGGGCAAAAAACTGACCTAAATCAGCTCTAACTCAAAAACTAGGAAAGGATGAATTTTTTAAATATTTTTTTCATAATCCTCACCCCAAAATTAGCCGAAAACTATATTTTGGGTAAAATCGAAGTCAAAAAAATTTTGCCCAAAATTTTCAAAATTTTGAATTTTTTTTTTTTTTATTTTTGTTCCAAAATTGCTATACTTATATATTTTTAGCCTTAGATCACAAATATATGGTCAGTTTTGAGTTACGGTCTAAAATTTTGACATTTGCGGCAAAAAAGTAAAAAAAGACAGTCCACAAAAAGCCTGCCCCTTTTTTTAATCTTTATAAACTAATACTTACTTCTTATCTATCATCTATATCAGCGGTTCCCAACCTGTGCTCCGCGGAGCCGTTGTGAGAGTCAATATCTCTAATTTTTTAAAAGAAACTATTTTGATAAATTAAACGTTCTTAAAATAATT
This sequence comes from Liopterus haemorrhoidalis, assembly GCA_963971575.1. NCBI lineage: Eukaryota > Metazoa > Arthropoda > Insecta > Coleoptera > Dytiscidae > Liopterus > Liopterus haemorrhoidalis. Next base: position 1,440,003 of record OZ020623.1, on the reverse strand, counting down.
AACTAAAATCGAAGGTAACGTATGGTTTTATATTCAACCAATCATTGTACTAATTTGAATTTTTTGATTGTGCAGCGATCATTTATTTTTCCCGATTAAAATATTTTTGATAAATTATTATTTTTCTCCCGAGCATCGCCAGTAATGTCTGCTAGTTATCCATAAATCATTCATTGGTTAAGGAGATAAAAACCAAAGAATATTTTGACTTGAACCATTTTGTGTGTGCAAATTTGTTTCACCCTATATCCCAATCTATCCAGTGTTCATGTATGTGTTTACCAAATTCAAGTCATAACATTAATCAAATTCATATTACGGGATACCATCAGAGGCTATCTCTTTCTATCTAACGCAACTGTATATCCCTCTGAAATGGACATGACTTCCTGTGACGTCACTGTTACGTCACTGCAAGACTATACGGCTCTATTGTCTACTCTATGCGATATAACAGACAGTATATGCATAAGTTTATTCAATTATAACTAAAATTGTTAGGTAAAATTTATGATAATGGGATTAAAATTGCTAAATCTGCCACAATATAAGCCACTGTATTACTCCATATGTGATGAGGTTTAACTATGGACAGTATACGTGGTTTGATCACGAACTTTATAAATAAGATACTACATTCAAATTATCACCTACGACTCACTATTGGCATCTGACACTACCGATAGAGGCGCTACTGCATTCACATCATGACTGACTTTGGTAGGATATTTTTGACAGGTTCAATGGTATCTTCATGTGATATTTATTTAAACACACGGGAACACACTCTAAAATGGTCTTTAACTGTCTTTCCACTTCTAAGAACATATTCCCATGCTTGTCACAAACTCGAGTATCCTACAGCCGTCAGTTTCTCAAAATCTCACTAGAGGCGCTTCAGTTATTGTCAGTTGACAATAGCTCATACCCTTTTCACACTAGATCTTTAAGATCAGATGTTAAAATGAATGTATCTTTAAACGCTGATGTGAAACCGTATGGCCTCGTCTAAACACAAGCGATGTTTAAGACAGAGATCTGCGTCTTAAACTTCGCCCGCATTGCCAACTTAATTTCTATTATAAAAAAATACTCCTTTAATTTGTGCTGTCAACATTTTATATTATCATAAACAAGAATACTGTATTATATCGACGTTATAAGAAGTTTATACTTATTGTTATAATAAAATTATTTATTTTAATAATGTGTTTAATAAAATAGAGAGCTACAATAATAAGGATATGCGATACTGAGAAAGTATCGATAATATTGAATAAAAATTATCGATACCGGTATCGATAATTTTTTTATGGAAGTATTGCGCCGCATACTTCGCATTTTGTAAAAAAACGTTTTAAAATTTAAAAAAATTAAAAAATAATTTTATTTCCTTAATCTACGTCTTACGTTTGATAGCACACAATAATTTTTTTTTAAATAATTATTTTTTTTTCAACGACAAAAAATAAATCCAAATCAAAAGAGAAATTCAATCACCAAACGGTGGGCCCCTATATCTCTTGGGCCCTCAGGTATTATTTAATCGCGCTTAATATTGATTGCACCACTGATAATGAAACTATAAATCAAAAATAACTATTCTTAAATCACCATTTGTCTAATTTTTCATATCTTAAGAATAATTCATTTTTCATCTGGATAAAAACAGAACAAAATTCTTCAATTTCATATTAGCATTTCTAAAAATGTAAATGTTGAACAATGATTACATCCTACTTGGCAAGAAAAGAGTAAGAAACCTCTTTCAACAATAAAAGAATAACATTTTTCTATTAGACTCAAGAATCTAGATTAAAAAATTTGAGATATATCTTATTAAACCCATAACTTCCAAACAATGTTAATATAAAATTTAATATAAGATAATAAATGGATTTTGTCTAGATATATAAATATAAGCGAGTTAAGATCTCTGCAACTTTCAACACAGAACCCTCAAGCAAGTTATCTGACTTGAAGGCGATTCTGAACTGTAAAATATAAATTAAGAATGGAAACTAGTCTACAAGCTTATTTAAAATACTGCGATCTGGTGTTGAAAATTGGAACTAAATATGTCACGTGGTATGAGCACACAAATACCCTTTTCACACTAGATCTTTAAGACGATTGAACTTAAACTTCATCGATGTTTAATATCGGTTTGCTTTCACACTTGATGTTTAATTTGAAGAAGAAATCTCCATGTAAAGCTAGTATGTATTGCCAACATAATTTCATATCGTTTGAATTTATTCTGTCATTATTTTGTATATCGAGGTTAGGAGAAGTTTATTTTTTATATTTATTTAAATAATAACGCAAATAATCTTCTCATAACCTCGATATATAAAATGATAACAGCTGAACATAGATAAAAGAAGAGAAGCACAAATTCAAGGAGTATTTTTTTATAATGGGAATTAAGTTGGCAATGCGGGCGAAGTTTAATGCCCTTTTCACACTAGATCTTTAAGACGATTGAACTTAAACTTCATCGATGTTTAATATCGGTTTGCTTTCACACTTGATGTTTAATTTGAAGAAGAAATCTCCATGTAAAGCTAGTATGTATTGCCAACATAATTTCATATCGTTTGAATTTATTCTGTCATTATTTTGTATATCGAGGTTAGGAGAAGTTTATTTTTTATATTTATTTAAATAATAACGCAAATAATCTTCTCATAACCTCGATATATAAAATGATAACAGCTGAACATAGATAAAAGAAGAGAAGCACAAATTCAAGGAGTATTTTTTTATAATGGGAATTAAGTTGGCAATGCGGGCGAAGTTTAAGACGCAGATCTCTGTCTTAAACATCGGTCGTGTTTAGACGAGGCCGTACGGTTTCACATTAGCGTTTAAAGATCCATTCACTTAAACATCCGATCTTAAAGATCTAGTGTGAAAAGGGTAAAAGCTGCATTCAGAGTTCTTTAAATTAAGAGGTTGTAGACTGTGCTTTGTTAGCTGTAAATTATGTTTCTATGCATTCTTTTTAACGTTGCTCGTACCGTACATAACAAATTAGAAATTAATATGTTACGAATAGTCCGCCATCTGTAAATTTTGAAACCTTTTAGCTTCGTAAAATATTTTATATGTATTATCGTTCTTATAATTCTGTTGTCTTAGATTTTAACTACCTAATTACCTAAATTGATCATATTTACTGTCCGTCTTTGTAATTTTGAGCAAGATTTGTTAATGATGACATTATGTTAGGTTATGTAAAGGCATTCGATAACTACAGTGTCACTGATAGAATGCGATAGCCAATGTGTTTATATGTCTGTCTCATTAAAACATCTCACTAGCTATAAGTTTAGAAAATTATGCACAATCCACAACAAACAGCGTATTAAAATTGGAGGTCTGAACGGTTTCACGTCTTATCATATGATCAAACTTGCTGGTGACAGTGAACAGTCCATAAGCTACAGTGCATAAGCTACTGATTTAAGAGCTCTGAATAATTAAGGATAATTCAGAAGAAAAAAAAAAGACCTTAACAGAAAAATTGCTTATTATAAGAAAACAAATATTTATTTTAATGATTTTTTTTTCAATTGAATTGATATTACGGGAGTTACGAAGGGACAACTTAAAACTAAACTTTTGAAATATCTCATTTATTATTGACTTAACAGTAAAAACGCACATGAAAAAAGTTGTTTAAAATTAAAAAAAACAAATATATAATATGTTGTCCAATAAATTTTTCAATTGGTTGAGAATCTGGGGAAGGGGGGGAGTATATGTTTCATATATAGGGGAAGTATTTTAAGATCGCAGCGCTATTTCGGCAAACTTGGAACCTTCAAAATAGACATTCGTTACATATAAACAACGTGAATTTTACTTATGAAAAATGTTTACTGGTGGTTTTTGTAATTTTGCTACAATATTAATACTTGTTTTTATGCAATTATATTTTTATGCAAACATTTTTTATAAAAAAAAGCGCGACACAATGTCTGTTTCTGTAGTTCCTTCAATCCCACCAGATGTCATATCGCTTAGCAATTTTTCCCTATACATAAATACATGTCCTGACTCCCTCATCAACGGCCAGCCCAAAACATTAGACCTAGAAACATGAAATTCGAGAAGTATATTTCCTCCATGACGTATTGGTCAAGTATAAAAACAAGTATTGGGCCAGACTTGACCCGAGGGCCACAAGACGGGCACTACTACTTTAAAATTGAATTTTGATAACGTGATTTTGTTTTAGAATTTTTTCTACGTCTTTATAAACATCTGGGTTAATAATATGATAAAAGTGAAACCCTAAAAGAGATTCAAATCTTTTAATTCAATTTATGTAACAAAAAGCTAGGTTCGCTGTTTTTTTGTAACATTAACTTCAATTGTTATCTCTAAAATTATCAATTTTGCTCACTTAACAAGCCTGCAACTTGATAAAATTATCATAACTCACGATTTAAATGGAGGTAAAAAATGACCACGAAACCCATATATCATAGAAGAGCTAATAGGTTTAATGTTTGTTTGAGAGTTATTAATGCATTTTGTATAAAAAGTTAGATTCGACCATTAATTTAAGTTAATCATACTCATCTACAAACTAAAACAGAATTGGATTTAGAATAATTTATTACTTGAATCTGGTATTCTATGAATATCAGCTGTTCGGGTGCGTTCTACAATTGACCAGACCATTGCCAAAATCAATTAGACTCCCTTGATATTTTTTCGGAGAGTGTGACAAGTGGTAGAATTTCATATTCTGACCCTCTCTCCCCCCACACACACATAATTTTCTTTGGAAGCCCTCGTAGATTTATCAATTTTGTCTAGAGCTTTTTTTTTGTTTAGATTTAAGATAACCCCATAGGAAAAAGTCCATAGGGGTTAAATCTGGACTGCGTGGAGGCCAATTTATGTCACCTCTCCGGGAGATCAATTTGCCTGAGAAAATTTCACAAACACGTGGCAGAGACATATTGGACGTGTGTGAAGTTGCTCCGTCCTGTTGGAACCATGTTCTTTGGTTATAGCCAGGAAAGTTTTGCAGTTCAGGTACCAAGAAGCTGTCTAACATCTCCACATAACGCTCTGAATTCACTGTAACTGCACGCCCCCTTTCGTCTTCGAAAAAGTAAGGGCCGATAATTCCTCGCGCCGACATCGCAGCCCATACGGTCACTTTAGGCGAATGTAGGGGTTTCTGATGTTTGCGTTTCGGATTCGTTGCACTCCAGTAGCGGCAGTTCTGCTTATTTACGTGGCCATTAAGATGAAAATGAGCTTCATCCGAAAACAAAATGTTGGTAAACGTTGAAAATCGCTCAATCACCTGATTTACGAAATTAAGCCTCTGACTGGCATCTTGAGGCTTTAATTCTTGCACCAATTGAATTTGGTAGGGGTGCAGCTTTAGGTCTTTGTGCATAATGCGATGTAATGATGATCTATGCACATTTAAAGCACAGTTTACGAATTGGCAAAAAGGTGAGTTTTTCAACTGTGACGTCATTTCAAAGTTACGGTAAATGGACTTTATTCAACCTATGTTCCGCAAAACGCGTTCTTCAAACTATAAAATTGTAAGAAACTCTTGTACTTAAGAATCTTTTAATTTAATGATTTAAAAATATTTTTAATCTGTCTCTGATAATGTAAAAACATCTTCCTGTTAGATACTAAAAGTATATTATCTAGTAACAGACAGACTAATATATGATAGCTGCAGGGCATTAAGAAACACACTTGAAACTAATAACACTCCAGAAACAGATCTAGTTCATATACATTAGCAGGGATGTACTTCAAAATTAAGGAGGATAACATGAAACAGATTTAAATAGCCAATTCTTCAACTGATAAATCTTAATTAAGAAAAATTTGGTTAATTATTAAACATATTATTTATTTAAACTAGGGATTGTATTACCGAGTTACCGGTTTACCGGCAAATTGTCAAATTAACGTTCAAAATTTTTATCGGTAAATTACAAAAATTTACCGCTAATTCGGTGAATAAAAAATCTAAATTCGAAGTTTTTGTATGCAAAATATTGTGTTTATAGGTATTTAAAAGAATATTTAAGGATTTCACACACCAAAGCGGCCGCGGTGGCGGCCACGGTGGCGATAATGCAGCGGCCTAACGCAACCTATACAATACAATGAGACCACCCACATACAAGCGTTCCGCTATCTGAGAACGCCACCGACTGCAGCGTTCAGTCTAGCGATAACCAAACAATGGCGGCCAAAATCGACAAGTTGCGTTAGGCCGCGCGATATTCATTGTTTATATACCACAGAGTGAATATATTTAAGAAAATAATGTCGAAAATAGATAATTTAACAGAAAAAATCATAGATCAGTAAAGGATCATTTAATTTTGTATGACTTAGCACATCCTGATTACAAGAATATTAGGAAAATAAATAAAGTGTGGGACGAAATAGGAAAAGTTTTGGAAATTGATAGTAAAGTCTGTTCCAAACGATTAGGCGGAACTAGATTTTGCAATCTAGTTACTTTCATCGTTTAAATAATGCTTTTCAGCCGTTTTGTTTAAGCTTTGTAAATCATACTTGCAATAAACATTTTTTGGTTAAGGTTAATATCATTAAAAAATGTCATTTTCTTTATATTTTGATTTTTTGTGTCATTCTTAATACAAATATTTCATTTATTTATTTTTTGTCATTAAAATATGTAAGAAAATTAATTTAAGTTTGACATATGTCATTCGTTTCCATGGTTTCATTGTTGGAATTTTAAATTTTAACATTCCAAAGGGGAAAAATGAAATAACCCAAGCAAGGTCCAATATTATCATACAACTATATACCGTGATTCACTAACTGATCGCTACCGCTACCGCCACTCCCACCGCGTTAGTGTGAGGAGACCTGATCGCTACCGTGGCCGCCACCGTGGCCGCCACCGCGGCCGCTTTTATGTGTGGAATCCTTTAAAGTGAAACTAGATAAGTAACAATATATATATTTGACACATTTTTAAGCATTGAACTAGAAAATCAGCTGTGACCACCACAGGACAGGATAATAACAACGTTATTAATACATTTTTTTTTTGCATAAACTATTGTCAACATGCAAGAAGCTTTTGGAGAAAGATTTAGAGTTTAGAAAATAAAAAGCTACACTATGGTCTATTTCAAAGTAGAAAAAAATAGATAGCGCTGCGAACCGAGTACGATTTACATTGATCAAATACAGTATAGCGGGAAATTTAAAATAAGTTACAACTAGGGCATGGGCGTAGCAACTGGGTTAGCGATTTTTTTTTTTTTAATATAAAAAAGGTTAATAAGATATTGAAATAAACAAGGTAGATAATACACTTACGTTATTTATACGACATAAATTCAGTGTAATGGAAAATTTGAAAAAGTTAAAAAAATATTAATTTTAAAAATTATATACTATACATATATAAAAAGAGAAATTTGGCTAAAAGAGTTTAAACAAAGCAATAAAACAAACAATATATCTTCAGAGCTAAAGTTTCTTATATAAATAAGGCGCAAATAGCCTTTGTTGCTGTGCGCCAAAAATTTTAACTAACTAACTAACTCTTATATAAATAATTATTGTAAATAAACATTAAAAATATATGTATATATGAAGGTCTAAAAATTATATCAATAACTTCTTCTCTGGGCACAACCAGCTGGGCTGTCTTTTGGCCTCACATTAGTCCTCTCTCTTGATCTGTTAATTGTCAAGTGTCAAAAGATATTTATATGTCAGATAACCTAAAAATATATAACTGCGTAACAACAAATTACATGGAGAATTTTCTTCATAAAATCTGCGCCAAGAATATAAATAAAAGTGTAAATATGTATAACAAAATATATGAGAAAAATTAAATAATATAAATAATATATATTTCCAATGTACGACACTGAACATCTGTCAACTTGGACTTAAAACAATAGTTTAACAGTGTAATAGGGATGACGATCTAAACCAATCCGAAGCAAGGACAAACAGCTCCTATCTTCTGACACACATTTTTCTACTTTGAAATAGACCATAGCTCTTTTGACAAAACCAATTGAAGCAGATATGCAGCAATTACATTTATCACCATTCCCATTGATTAATCAGGTACAATTTGAACTTGAATTATTGGATTTGTAATCCAAAGATTTATGGAATAATATATTCTTAAAACTTAATTCTGAACTGGAAAGTTTAGAAAGAGAAAATTTTTATCCAGCATAAGGATCGAAATTCGCAATCTTCAAGATGTAGATAAAAAAGCGACCGAGGAACGTTTTCGTAATGTCAAGTTCAATAGCGCTCGAGGGCACTTACCGTAATTTCATGTTTGGAAAAAGAGAGACCGAAGAACGTTTCCGTGATGATGAGTTCAACAGCGCTCGAAGGCGCTTTTCGTAATGTTATGTTTGTTAAAAAAGCGACCGAGGAACGTTTTCGTAATGTCAAGTTCAATAGCGCGCGAGGGCACTTACCGTAATTTCATGTTTGGAAAAAGAGAGACCGAAGAACGTTTCCGTGATGATGAGTTCAACAGCGCTCGAAGGCGCTTTTCGTAATGTTATGTTTGTTAAAAAAGCGACCGAGGAACGTTTTCGTAATGTCAAGTTCAATAGCGCGCGAGGGCACTTACCGTAATTTCATGTTTGGAAAAAGAGAGACCGAAGAACGTTTCCGTGATGATGAGTTCAACAGCGCTCGAAGGCGCTTTTCGTAATGTTATGTTTGTTAAAAAAGCGACCGAGGAACGTTTTCGTAATGTCAAGTTCAATAGCGCGCGAGGGCACTTACCGTAATTTCATGTGTGGAAAAAGAGAGACCGAAGAACGTTTCCGTGATGATGAGTTCAACAGCGCTCGAAGGCGCTTTTCGTAATGTTATGTTTGTTAAAAAAGCGACCGAGGAACGTTTTCGTAATGTCAAGTTCAATAGCGCGCGAGGGCACTTACCGTAATTTCATGTTTGGAAAAAGAGAGACCGAAGAACGTTTCCGTGATGATGAGTTCAACAGCGCTCGAAGGCGCTTTTCGTAATGTTATGTTTGTTAAAAAAGCGACCGAGGAACGTTTTCGTAATGTCAAGTTCAATAGCGCGCGAGGGCACTTACCGTAATTTCATGTTTGGAAAAAGAGAGACCGAAGAACGTTTCCGTGATGATGAGTTCAACAGCGCTCGAAGGCGCTTTTCGTAATGTTATGTTTGTTAAAAAAGCGACCGAGGAACGTTTTCGTAATGTCAAGTTCAATAGCGCGCGAGGGCACTTACCGTAATTTCATGTTTGGAAAAAGAGAGACCGAAGAACGTTTCCGTGATGATGAGTTCAACAGCGCTCGAAGGCGCTTTTCGTAATGTTATGTTTGTTAAAAAAGCGACCGAGGAACGTTTTCGTAATGTCAAGTTCAATAGCGCGCGAGGGCACTTACCGTAATTTCATGTTTGGAAAAAGAGAGACCGAAGAACGTTTCCGTGATGATGAGTTCAACAGCGCTCGAAGGCGCTTTTCGTAATGTTATGTTTGTTAAAAAAGCGACCGAGGAACGTTTTCGTAATGTCAAGTTCAATAGCGCTCGAGGGCACTTACCGTAATTTCATGTTTGGAAAAAGAGAGACCGAAGAACGTTTCCGTGATGATGAGTTCAACAGCGCTCGAAGGCGCTTTTCGTAATGTTATGTTTGTTAAAAAAGCGACCGAGGAACGTTTTCGTAATGTCAAGTTCAATAGCGCTCGAGGGCACTTACCGTAATTTCATGTGTGGAAAAAGAGAGACCGAAGAACGTTTCCGTGATGATGAGTTCAACAGCGCTCGAAGGCGCTTTTCGTAATGTTATGTTTGTTAAAAAAGCGACCGAGGAACGTTTTCGTAATGTCAAGTTCAATAGCGCGCGAGGGCACTTACCGTAATTTCATGTGTGGAAAAAGAGAGACCGAAGAACGTTTCCGTGATGATGAGTTCAACAGCGCTCGAAGGCGCTTTTCGTAATGTTATGTTTGTTAAAAAAGCGACCGAGGAACGTTTTTGTAATGTCAAGTTCAATAGCGCGCGAGGGCACTTACCGTAATTTCATGTTTGGAAAAAGAGAGACCGAAGAACGTTTCCGTGATGATGAGTTCAACAGCGCTCGAAGGCGCTTTTCGTAATGTTATGTTTGTTAAAAAAGCGACCGAGGAACGTTTTCGTAATGTCAAGTTCAATAGCGCGCGAGGGCACTTACCGTAATTTCATGTGTGGAAAAAGAGAGACCGAAGAACGTTTCCGTGATGATGAGTTCAACAGCGCTCGAAGGCGCTTTTCGTAATGTTATGTTTGTTAAAAAAGCGACCGAGGAACGTTTTTGTAATGTCAAGTTCAATAGCGCGCGAGGGCACTTACCGTAATTTCATGTTTGGAAAAAGAGAGACCGAAGAACGTTTCCGTGATGATGAGTTCAACAGCGCTCGAAGGCGCTTTTCGTAATGTTATGTTTGTTAAAAAAGCGACCGAGGAACGTTTTCGTAATGTCAAGTTCAATAGCGCGCGAGGGCACTTACCGTAATTTCATGTTTGGAAAAAGAGAGACCGAAGAACGTTTCCGTGATGATGAGTTCAACAGCGCTCGAAGGCGCTTTTCGTAATGTTATGTTTGTTAAAAAAGCGACCGAGGAACGTTTTCGTAATGTCAAGTTCAATAGCGCGCGAGGGCACTTACCGTAATTTCATGTTTGGAAAAAGAGAGACCGAAGAACGTTTCCGTGATGATGAGTTCAACAGCGCTCGAAGGCGCTTTTCGTAATGTTATGTTTGTTAAAAAAGCGACCGAGGAACGTTTTCGTAATGTCAAGTTCAATAGCGCTCGAGGGCACTTACCGTAATTTCATGTTTGGAAAAAGAGAGACCGAAGAACGTTTCCGTGATGATGAGTTCAACAGCGCTCGAAGGCGCTTTTCGTAATGTTATGTTTGTTAAAAAAGCGACCGAGGAACGTTTTCGTAATGTCAAGTTCAATAGCGCGCGAGGGCTATTGTTGGGCTATTGCTCGAAGTTGTTTTCGAAGCTTGAAATCGTTTTCCAGAATCATTTAAAAAATTATGCTTTTGGACTACTGACAATTTTCGGATCCACATATTACTGTGAGCAAATCTTTTCACATATGCAATTAATAGTCAGTTAAGAAATCTTACTGACATGAAACTTGAGTGCTGCCGTAAGTTAAAAATTACTGAATATTTACCAAATATTGTCTTATCGAACACTATGCAAGTAGCAATCGTCCCAGTAAAAATTATTATATTGTAATATACTGGCAAGTGCAATAGGTATCACAAACTAAATGTAAATATTAATTTATTTATACATTATATATAACAATTTTTACGTTTTTTTCTTAAATATAGCATATATTTTTAGCGGCTCTTCCATGTAATTCAATATAGATTTGGCTCTTTGTCACTGAAAGGTTGCCGACCTCTGGTCTAGCCAATGAGCGTCTCGTTTTCTCCCGTGCATAAGGAGCTTTGATTATATATACATACGTGTTTATTTACCCTGTTTAATTTCCATTATTTAACTAATTTACATATAATTGTTTATCAATACATTAATTTAATTCCAGTTCATTGGTTCTATCCTGATTTCTTTGTCTCTTACACACACTCCATTCATCCATAATCCAAAATTTCCATCGTTCGCAATTATCATATTTGAATCTGATTGCAACTCATCAAAATAACTGAATGAAATTAATAATAAAATCAAATAAACATCATACAGCTGAATAATCAACATAAATAAATTATTGAAATGAGCTTCAATAATTGATTGACCAATTGTAATATTGGTCTAATAAATTTTGAAAACTTGATTGGATATGTCAACTCATAATATAAAGCCTGATGTTATATATCAGTAAGTTTGTATTTTGCAAAATTCATTATCAAATAATTTTGAAAAGATCGATATAGCTTTTAAACTAGTTTCTGAATTTCTTTATATTGTCACATTTCTACTATAATTGTGTTCTAATGTCCCAATTCCTTGAGCGGCCTTTAATCCGTGTAGGTCAAGGTTGCTGACGTACGGTTTTGCGAATTAAGGAATGTGCAGAGTGTTTGTCAACATAAGTTCACTGACTAAACCCCAAATATAGTCTCCCCATCATATTTTCATTATATTGGCCTTGATACCGACGTTCAAATTCCATAACGTCTTGATTTAAGCATTAATGCTATAAGCTGTTCACTTTTGTAAGAACAAGCTAGATCTGGTTATTTTGGTGATTTTTATAGTGTATTACTGACTTTTAGAAACTTGGTTATATTGTAAAAAAAGCTTTACAGTTTTGGATTAAGTTTGTATTATTTTAGGTTAGTATTATATTTATAAAATATTTAAGATGTCACTATTCAGAATAAAATATGACAAATTATATTTTTTAAATGACATATTTATAATCTTGTAACAGATTTATTAATAATTGAAAATTTTATTACATGAAAAAAACTATGATTTAACTAAACTAAAAATTAAACAATTTAACATGAAACAATTTGTGTAAACTACGTCCTTAAATCTAACAAAACACACACAAATCACAATTAAAAACTGTATAATGTTCACAAAACAATAACTATTTAAATACACATCTTGACAAACTGTCCACCAACTTGTACTGGCCCTCGAAGGCCACGCGGTTAGGGCGTTTTATGACTAAGAACAATCAGACTTTTCAAATTATTACATTCAAAAAAAGTTTAGTTTTAAGTAAAAAGTATGAGTGAAGAAGAGACGATAGCCCGTATAAAAATGTTTTCTTGGATTAATACAAATAAGGAGTGCTTATAAAATGCTGGTAAAGTACTTCGTATAGGCGGAATGCGAAATAAAAATGTGAAGTATATTATTAATACTGGCATTGCACAAATTTTTGGGGCCAGCAATTTACCAGCAGTAAAAGCATTCGGCATTCGGCCGTTAGTTGAATGTTTGCTAGGATCAGACCAATTCTGTAACTCAGTTACTATGATCATTGCCACTATGAGCATTGTCAGTTACTATGATGAATGAAAGTCATTATACTTTTTATAATATTTTATCTTGTAGTAAGGTTACTACACAGTAAATTTTTAGAGAATTTTCTGTATATCGTAGCTTATTATAATGGCTTAAATATCAAAGTGATACAAAGAAAATTCAATGAATTCCTTTTATTAAATAACAAAATTTTATAAGATAAAAATATTCGTGTTGACGTGCATAAGGGACTACTTAAAAATTCTTTGCTAAATTCTTTTGTAGGCTTACAAAATATTTTTAATCCCCCTCTAGGGGTAGTTTTTTGTTGTTATTCTGTACTCGTTCTCTAGAATCTCCCTTAATCCCTGCGCATTTTATGTCTACTTTAAGTTTACGAGCTTTTCATGTTGGTAATCCTTCGTTTTACCTGAAAATCGTAAAACCGACAAAGTACTTATAGCACATTGTAAGGTTTGAATGGCCAGGTAAGGGTTGCTTATTTCTCATTATTGAGCAACTGTCTACCTGGGGACAACGCTTAAGTCTTCGCACTGATTCCAAATAGTTCTTAATATGTTCTTGGGATTTCTTAAACAGAGGCGGAGTAACAGCCGTACGATCCTACTTAAGCCTGGACCTAAAAAGGGACTTTACTAAATTAATCTAACTTGTTTAAATAAAGTTATCTTATACCCTTTTCACACTAGATCTTTAAGACGAGTGAACTTAAAGTTCACCGATGTTTAAGATCGGTATGCTTTCACACTTGATGTTTAAAGGATTCCACACACCAAAGCGGCCGCGGTGGCGGCCGCGGTAGCGATACGGCAGCGGCCTAACGCAACCTATACAATACAATGAGACCACGCACATACAAGCGTTCCGCTATCTGAGAACGCCACCGACTGCAGCGTTCAGTCGTTCACCAAACACTGGCGGCCGAACTCGACAAGTTGCGTTAGGCCGCGCGATATTCATTGTTTATATACCACAGAGTGAATATATTTAAGAAAATAATGTCGAAAATAGATAATTTAACAGAAAAAATCATAGATCAGTAAAGGATCATTTAATTTTGTATGACTTAGCACATCCTGATTACAAGAATATTAAGAAAACAAATAAAGTGTGGAACGAAATAGGAAAAGTTTTGGAAATTGATAGTAAAGTCTGTTCCAAACGGTTAGGCGGAACTAGATTTTGCAATCTAGTTACTTTCATCGTTTAAATCATGCTTTTCAGCCGTTTTGTTTAAGCTTTGTAAATCATACTTGCAACAAACATTTTTTGGTTAAGGTTAATATCATTTTAAAATGTCATTTTCTTTATATTTTAATTTTTTGTGTCATTCTTAATACAAATATCCCAAGCAAGGTCCCTTTTCCAACCTAAAAGAACGAAATTCCCATTTAGTTCCGCCTAACCGTTTGAAACAGACTGTAAGTAGATTATTATTTTTCCTCTACATACAATTAATTATTCTATTGTATTTTCGCAATCAATATTATCATACAACTATATACCGTGATTCATTAACTGATCGCTACCGCTACCGCCACTCCCACCACGTTAGTGTGAGGAGACCTGATCGCTAGTCGTATCGCTATTGCGGCCGCTTTGGTGTGTGGAATCCTTAAATCTCTGGTGCTGTCATCAGCTACAGTACTTTTGTCCTTAAGTTACCGTCATGAAATTACCAGTTTTGAACTGTCTGCGCAGACGCACATTTTGAATTATTATAAACAAATATGGATATTTTATTTCATTCTACAATAAGTACACTACAATAAAGAATATATTACACCTGTATTAACATGTAAGTCGATACATTTTATCTCAATTATTGTAGCTCTGTATTTTATTAAACACATTATTAAAATAAATAATTTTATTATAACAATAAGTATAAACTTCTTATAACGTCGATATAATACAGTATTCTTGTTTATGATAATATAAAATGTTGACAACACAAGGAGTATTTTTTTATAATAGAAATTAAGTTGGCAATGCGGACGAAGTTTAAGACGCAGATCTCTGTCTTAAACATCGCTTGTATTTAGACGAGGCCATACGGTTTCACATTAGCGTTTAAAGATACATTCACTTTAACATCCCATCTTAAAGTTCTAGTGTGAAAAGGGTATATGTGTGGTTTAAAATCAGGGACCTGAATTTATTTAGGTTGAGATTCAGGTTCAATATACTAATGTCGCATCGAATTCAGGTTTTGGTTCAATAACATATATTTTGTTACGTAAATTTTTTCAGGTTCGGGTTCAGATTCAATGTAAATTTTAAATAAACACTTCTCAAATAAAAATTGTTAGTTATTGCTTTTATAGCAACTTGTTAAATAATTTTTTTCGAAATATTTTTCTGTTATGAAATATTTGAAAAAATCTTAAAATTGACACGAGTAAACTCCCATTTCTAGTCAACTGATTTTTACCAAAAGTTG
This sequence comes from Liopterus haemorrhoidalis, assembly GCA_963971575.1. Classification (NCBI taxonomy): domain Eukaryota; kingdom Metazoa; phylum Arthropoda; class Insecta; order Coleoptera; family Dytiscidae; genus Liopterus; species Liopterus haemorrhoidalis. The sequence goes on along the minus strand of OZ020623.1, from coordinate 1,424,529 downwards.
ATCAACTCGTGCCATTGATGTCAAAAGCTTAAATATGAAGTTTCATAAAAATCCTTTTAGCCGAATTTGCTCTGCACGTGTACACAGACAGACGGACGGACAGACAGACAGAGATATACAGACAGACAGACAGACAGACATCATGCTAAACATAGATAAAACGTTATGTAGGGAGCTCAATTCGTGGAGATCCATCGAAATCTCGAAATGTAAAAATCGGTATGATCACAATACCTCCCTTATATATGTTGGCGGTCGGTAAAAATTCGATTCCCTAAGGTATTGGCCTAAAGACATTATAGAATTTTTCGTTAAGATGTATCCCGTTTGTTTACATCATTCATCGTGAAATAAACAATATGCAGACGATAAAAAAAATACGGATTCATAAATCATCAAATTTCTCAAACATCTTTAAGCAATAAAACGCCAAAATAAAACAAGTACGTGTAAAACACGATAACATCTGTTTGTAATTTTTTTTTTAAACAAAACATACGTCAACAGTAAGACAGTTTGTGCGAACAACTGCATGAGAAATGTGACAATGTCCCAAACAAATGCCACAGGTGCATATCATAGGATTTTCGTCCGTGACAACGAGAGATTTTATTTTATCTTAACACCCTGTAAAGAGATTACTACAAGATATAGTCACGTAGGGAAGATTATTGTACATTTGACATCTCTTTGTTAGCTCAATACGTGTTTCTTGTCTCATTTTGTAAAACATTAGGGAGTTGACGTCTAATGGGCTAAAAATTTAAAAACAGGAGGCAGAAAACGATAGTTATTTACGAGGGATGTTTCCTAAATTCTGGTAATTGTGCTATAATTAAATTACGCAGAACTTATAGGCAATATTATTGGTGCCAGACAAGTCTTGACATATTTATGCAACTATCTAGTGTAGGGCTGCCATAATTGTCGGACTTATATCCCCAGAAATTAAAATTATTTCTGCAATTACTTAAACACTTTTAGTACAAGTTGTTATTTTAAATAAAATACAAAAGAAAATAATATAAATATTGCAAACATTTGTTTGCATTGTAAGGAGTGGCTCTATTTGTCAAAGTCGGACATAAGAAACAAACGTCTCGGAAACAAATGAATACAAATATCCTTCAGAGAAAGGGAAACGAGAAAAGAAGGGTAAAAGTAGTAATTATAGCATTCAAATGAATAAAAATGAAGAAGGTGTAATAAGAAATAAGTGACAGAAGGAAAGAGTAACAAAGGTGGGGAAAACAAAGCTATTTACCACCAAAAGACAAAATTGGTTTCGTGGCAATTATCAATCAAGTTCATTTTGTTTCCAAACTACAAAATGTTGGCGCGAATTTATGATAATACTGCAGTGGCTCTTAAGCCTGGTTTATAACAAAGTCATAACATATCACATACGTATGGAACAAAGGATTTGACCCTTCAAAACATCTGTTTATAATAAATAGAACAAAGAAATTAGTGTAATTTTTATCCTTTCATGATGTCTGTCGGTCTGTCTGTCCGTCCGTCCATCTGTCTGTCTGTCTAGCTAATTTTTAATAACTAATAACTTTTATTTGAGACGTTTTTTGGTAAAACGAAAAATATCGAATTTTTTTTGTAAAATTCTTCAGGTCTCAATTTTTTCATACTTATATGTAATGTTTCCATGGTCATGATAAATAATATCTCTGTTAGAAAATATTAGGTCAAGTTATTTCTACTCTGCTGCTAGAATGTATTTTATACATGTACTTTATGATGGCTGTCGGTCCTGTGGTGAACACAGCTGATTTTTTATATATAAAAAGTAATCCATTAAATTGTGGAAAAAATTAATATTTTGATGAAAACTTGTGTCTCGTACTGTACAGTCCAAGCGCTCGACCCTCTCTTTCTTTTCGAATGCGTTCTTCCTCTGCGCGAAACTGATTTCCCACACGCCAGTACTAAATAGATTTGCTGTGTTTATTTGAATTTATCGGTATTTTTAGGAAATAAAAGCTTTTCAATGATTAATTTGTGATGGTGTTGCCGTAATCTTGCAATGGTCCATGGTTCTTAGCTCCTTGGCTCTTCATGTAGAGCCACCACTGAACAAAACTGATTCAAGTTCCTGGTTGACCCACCTCTGTGACCAAGCAGTCTTTTTCTAGCACTGTTTTAGTACACAGTCCAGAAGTTAGAATGGATTGTTTATCTTTGTCATACACCTGTTTTTCGGTTGTTCTAGTCTGGTGGTCTTATTTCTGGTTCGGTACACCGGGGAACAAGTGGCGCGACGATCACATTAACACTTTAATGAAAAGACTTGAACTTGACTTCCGGTTTCGGTAGACATTTATACTTTTCAAGAAAATGGATAAAGTTTAATTGTTTAATCACGATGCTTTACAATCCCTTTACAATTAAGATATTATGTTTTATCACAAATCACAAAAGATTTAAAACCATTTCACTGACTTTTAATAATAGAAAATAGAGATATTTTAAGGATGATAAATTAAAATCTTAATGGAATTTGTGTGGAAATTAAAAACTGATAAAATTGAAATATGGAACATTCGTTGACAAGTAGGAACTTACTATTATACCAAATAATATTATTGGGGAGTTTGTTATACAAATCTAACGATATGAAATTACATTAATTACAATCTAAACTACCGTTTATACTGGAGCGCCGTCTAGCCCAGTTCTCGCGGTACTTTCCCGATCAGAACGGGGATATTCAAGGCCTACGATAGTTAAATCAGCGCAGGCGTAAAAGTAAATCGGCGTATATTGAGTACCTGTATTTAACAAAAATATTTTTTAAATTATTATCACACTGGTCAACAAATTTAAACTTTTTTTTGCTGACTCAGATCTGATACTTGGTTTTAACTAATTTTAGGGTGCTGATTTCAAAAATGTTAACAGTTTCTGCCTATCACGTCAAATTTTTGTTCTATCGTATTTTGACTTCGTTCTTGTTGTCCAATATATTTCGTAGGAACGCCTTACATGCACGTACTTGTTATAGACCTTTTTACAACGGCGGGAATTGCAAGGTCAAGGGTAAGGTACTAATGAAGCAGTTTGTAAAAGCGTTAAACAAAGATGGTGACTGTTTCAAATATATATCTGAAACATTTCAAAGTCTCAGTAATGACAAGCTAAAAGCTGGCATTTTTGACGGACCACAAATTAGAAAATTAGTTAATGATCCACATTTCACTGTACATATGGATGATATGGAGAAGAATGCATGGCAGTATTTCGCGGCGCTCATCAAAATTTTTCTTGGGAATAAAAAAGCCGAAAACTATGGTCGTTGAAAATTTGATTGAAAATTATCATCATCTGGGGTGCAACATGAGCGTGAAACTTCATTTTTTAAACAGTCATCTTGACAAATTTCCTGTCAATCTTGGAGATGTTAGTGATGAACAGGATGAACGTTTCCATCAGGATTTAAAAGAGATGGAGAGACGTTATCAAGGAAGGTGGGATACTCACATGATGGCTGACTACTGTTGGAGTATTATGACTTATCGGGAATGGTGCACTCCAGAAGATCTTACAAACGACCATTTAATCCTTAAATTATTTTGTATTTTTATTTTAACACTCCAATGCATTAAAATGTAATTAAAACTGTTCTCATTTTCTTTCTTTCACTATAAATAAAATTTTAAGAATACTATCTCATTATTTAGTCCTTATTGTTCGCCAAATTTGTACCAATTACAGTATCGACGTCTAAAATTAAACGATACAAGCATTATTTAGCCGAAAATATTTATTTGTTGTAGAGCAAAAATCTGATGTGATACGCAAAAACTGATGTAATATTTTAGTTCTGCAGCACCAAATTAGTAAGAAACAAGTCTTAGATGTAAGTCAGCAAAAATTGTGTTGACCAGTGTTATTCTTGCTTTTTTAGTGTTCAGAATACTAGTGTTCTGCGGAAAAACGGTTAAGAACCACTGATGTATGAGGTTAAAGAGCGCTAGTGTTTATGAGTGCGGTTAAAAATTAACCCGATAGTGTCCAAAAAGTAAATAAAATCTACAAAGAGAACAATTTTTAGATATTGCCAACCAGACGAATAATTTTTTATCAAACATTTTGGTAACTATTGTTTCGTAATTATGTTAATTAAATCTTCAAAGAACATTTAATTAAGTGAAAATACCCTGATAAAGCGCACAAACTAAATAAAGGACAGCTTTGATTCTGTGAAATTTTAGACAAATTAGAAATTTCCAAACCGAAAACTTGTTGAAATATTTTTTAAAAATGGACTGGAAATTCTCTCATATTTCCCTGTTTAATTCAAGGAGGTTCAAGACTATATATTTAGTTATATCCTTTTTATCAGTATGAAAAAAAAAACTTATACCGTCACTCATGTGTCTGTCTGTCTCTCTGTCCGTCTGTCTGTCTATCTGACTGTCTGCTTGTCAGTCTGTTCAATACAAATTGTGGCGAAACATGTATAAATCTTAAAGGCGAATATTTTGAAAATCAATAAAACAGCTTGTTAAAAAAAAAATTTTAAAGGTAGTAAATACCTACAAAACCCTGAAATATGTGAAAATTCACACTTCTCATAATTTTTCACATGTCTTATACACTGTAATCAAAAAATTGTTTACTAAATTTTTGTAAAAATTATTTAATATCCCAACATACCTTATTGAAATCATTTTTTAGATGACAATTTTTTTACAATATTAAAAAAGTTTTTTCCCACAAATATTCTGAATTTTTTTGAGAGTCAATATCAACTTCATAACTCTCTTAGATTTTTCGAAAGGAAAACTTAATAAAATAACTGATAAAATATGAGGGAAATTCAATATACGATAGAATTTGTATATTGGCACTTTTCTTTTTATATATTCATTCTTAAGGAAAAGACATAAAAAACACCCAAAATATAATTGGAAAAGGATTTGAATTTTCTTATCTTACATTTTAAGTACATGTTATATTTAACTACAGGTCATTACTTTGCCATATATTTTTATAGAACATAAAATCCTCTAAAAGAAAATTGAAAATTTTCTTGGTCAATATAACGTGTGTTTACAAGGGTAGTGTTTACAACCCCAAGGATATATACAGAGCAGACCGAGATTTTTAATATTATTGTTGGTTTATCTAGAAAAGCAGACATATATAGATTTTTAAAGAACGAAAATTCAGAATAAACTTTAAAACGATTTAAATAAGACGCACTTTAAGATATATTTAAGATGGGACCAACATACAGAGTTTTTGAGCCGTAAAGTCCATTCTACATTATACTTTTTTCAATACTTTTTTCAATACTTTTTTCAATACTTTTTTCAATACTATCCAACTCTGAAGTCATTTCAACTTTTGATACTACAGAATATAGTGGGGGAAAAAAATAAGAGACAGTGATAAATTTTATACCTTCCATCTCTTCTTACTTTTTATTGCTAACTTAAAATTTTTTAGGTTCAGATGGCAGACAACAATTTGGTTATAGTAAACCAATTTATAAATATTGTTTAATTGTGCTAGGTTTATATTTAATTATATGATCTAAATAAACTTCTTATCAACTTAATAAACTACTAAAAGTTAAGTTGTAAACAAAAACTTAAAGTTGGTGTTGGTACGACTGAAAAGTACAGAACTGTCAATCAAAAATTTAACCGGCGGTTTTTGGATGACAGTTCTGTACTTTTCAGTCGTACCAACTACCAACTTTTTAGTTTTTGCAAAGAGTTAAATATGAAGTTTCATAAAAATCTTTTTAGCCGAATTTGCTCTGCCCGTGTACACGGGCCGGGAGACAGACAGACAGACCGACAGACAGACCGGCAGACACCATGCTAAAAATAGAAAAAACGTTATGTACGGACCTCAATTCGTGGAGATCCATCTAAATATCGAAATGTCAAAATCAGTATGATCACAATACCTCCCTTATATATGTTGGCGGTCGGTAAATAACTAGCGTTATAAATATCTTCTTCTATGACTACGTAGGTGTGCCGCGAAAGTTTTTTTCTTTAGAAAATTTGCCACGAGAGTAAAAAAAATGGGAAACATTGACGTGTCCGGAAAAAATCCTATATGACGTGTCCTCCCCCGTGGTTGCGGACGTAGCTGACCCACAGTTACTTAATTGGATCATTGACCCTGTTAATATATTCAAATAATTCGATAAAGAAGCCCTCAAAGGTTTGGTATTACCTTAAAAACAGTAATTCTTAATAAACATTTAGAAATGCGTTTTTTTTTTCAAGATATTAACTAATTTTCCACTCGGATATACCCGAATTGGATTTTAAAATTAAAGAAGAAATTTTCTATTTATAAAACAGGTAAATTCTTAAATTAAATGAAAATACCTTGTTCATTTTTATACATTAAACATTTTACTTGTTTAAGTTGGATGCACCAGGGATTTTAAACTTTTTAAGAATGTAATCTAATATAAAAGTTTACAAATCATTATTACATCTGAGAAAAAGAAATGCTATACTTTTAAATAGCTCTTGTTTCTTTTCTTAACATTGGATTGTACCCTTCAATTGCGGTTTCCAACTTGAAATATTGTAATGTGATGCTAAAGCCACAATTTCTTATAAACAGATTTCTCTTACCATTCAATACGTTGCACAGAACAAAATATATACAATAGGCGATCGGTTATGTGAACTAATAAATATTGATGGGAAGTGTGAATTTTCACACATTTCAGGGTTTAAATACCTAGATTTAATAAGTGTAAGAAGCTAACAATATCAAAAAACTGCTGCTGAATCATACCGACTGCTTCGAGAAGCTTATAGTGAATATGCTCCATCGCAAGATACGTGTGAACGATGGTTTCGGCGTTTCAAAAGTGTTGACTTTGATCTTACAGACAAAGAACATGGAAAACCTCCAAAAAAATATGAAGATACAAAATTGGAAACATTGCTACAGGAAGATGATAGTCAATCACAAAAACAACTAGCAGGGCAGTTAGGCAACAAGCTGTTTCCAATCACCTACGAGAGATGGGTAAGATCCAGAAAGTCGGGTTCCACATGCATTGAATGAGAGGCAGAGGGAAAAACGCAAAAACACTTGTGAAATTTTGCTTGCACGATACAAAAGAAAGTCTTTTTTGCATCGTATCATTACTGACGATAAAAAATGGATTTATTTTGAAAATCCCAAACGCAAAAAATCATGGGTGAACCCAGGCTCACCATCCACATCAACTGCAAGACCGAATCGCTTTGGCAAAAAGACAATGCTCTGTACTTGGTGGGACCAAAAGGGTGTTATATATTATGAATTGTTAAAACCTGGTGAAACAGTTAATATCCAACGCTACCAACAACAACTGATCGAATTGAACCATTCGCTGCTGATAAAACGACCAGAATACAAAAGAACACAGCACAAGGTAATCTTTCTTCACGATAACGCTCCATCATATAAGACAAAAGCAGTTTGCAACACATTGGAGGCACTCAAGTGGGAAGTGCTATCCCATGCCGCATACTCACCAGACTTGGCCCCTTCAGATTACCACTTGTTCGCATCGATGGGTCACTTGCCGAGTAGCACTTTTGTTCATATGAAAATGTGAAAGAATGGCTTGATGAATGGTTTGCGGGGAAAGGGGAAGAGTTCTACTGGCGAGGTATTCACAAATTGCCTGAAAGATGGGAAAAATGTATAACTTCTAATGGAGCATACTTTGAATAAATAAACTTTTACTGTTCTTTTGAGTTTAATGTGTTTTATTTAAAAAAATCCGCATTTCATACTTGTAGACCTGGTAACTTATTTTGTATTTTTTTAGTGTCCTCTACCCCTTCAAATTTTAAAAACTTGTTCCGCCATGGTCTCTACTTATTGACTTGTTCGGGATATTTTGGAAATAAGTACAAAACTATTGTACTATGGCTCTCTAAATAGGTAAAATTTAGTTGTTATAGTTTCATCCCTTGTCTTAATAAATCAATCGTACCAGTTGCCATATATTTCAATCCCTGTCAACATGTCATATGGTAATTCGAACCCAAATTCGGAATAATTCCATTCGAATCACCTTAAATAATGTTTATTTAAGTCTATCAATATACTTTACCCTTATATTTACCGATTTAATGTGTGTCTTTAACGTAAAGATTTATTTGAATCAGGTATCCTATTGTTTCAGGGGTAAACAGTGATAGGGAGTGTTTAGAATAGCTGACGTGTGTACTTCGGTTGCATATTAAATTACTGTCAAAGTTAATGGATACTTAAGTGCAAGTTAAAAGCTACCTTTTAGAAAAATATTAAATTTTATATTCTATCAATACTCCTACTCACTGAATCAGAGCCGGATTTATAATTTTAGAGGCATGAAGCGATAGTAAATAATGGGGCTCATATTATAAATTATTTTATATAATATAATTATAATAGGAAGCTTCAGGAGATAATAAAAAAAATGTGAAATATGATTTTTCACACATTTCAGGGATTTGTAGGCATTTAATAAGTGTAAAAAATCATCTGTGGCCACCACAGGACCGACCACAATCACATCAAGTACTTGTATAAAATACATTCTAGCAGCAGAGTAGAAATAACTTGGCCTAATATTTTTACCGACCACCAACCAAAAAACAGAAGGCACTAATGTAATTTTTTGTTAAGATAAATTATGCATAATCATTACAAAATGTGTGAGATTTCAAGTCGGTATTAGGTTAAGCAATAGGTACAAACAAAAAAGAATCAATTTGTTATAGATGCAACTTTAAAATAGGTGTTGAAATGCACACCAAGATTTTTACCGACCGCCAACATATATAAGGGAGGTATTGTGATCATACCAATTTTGACATTTCGAGATTTCGATGGATCTCCACGAATTGAGGTCCCTGCATAACGTTTTGACTATTTTTAGCATGATGTCTGTCGGTCTGTCTGTCCGTCCGTCTGTCTGTCTGTCTGTCCGTCCGTCTGTCTGTGTACACGTACAAATTCGGCTAAAAGGATTTTTATGAAACTTCATATTTAAGCTTTTTAGATCAATGGCACAAGTTGATCAACTTTTGGTAAAAATCGGTCGACTAGAAATGTGAGTTTACTCGTGTCGATTTTAAGATTTTTGCGAATATTTCATAACAGAAAAATATAAAAAAAATATTTAACAATAGTTGCTATAAAAGCAATAACTAACAACTTATTTCAGACATTTTTTGATAAAACGAAAAAATATAATATAACATTTATTTAATTTTTTGAAATAGGGCCCCTGTTAGGCTTTTTTTTTGTATATATATATAAACTTTGTCTCTACAAGGAGCAGAAACTAATTCTATCTCCATGTATAAAATTTTATCAAAATTGGCCCATAAACATTAAAAATATTGTAATTTTAAAAAAATTGGACCCCGATATAGGCCTTTTTTGTACAGATACATGAATTTTGAACACCTACATACCAGGAGACACTAATTCTAATATTCTGTGTCAAATCCCATCGAAATCGGTCCATAAATAAGCGAGTTATGGCTGTGCTCTAGTTTTGGTCAAAACTGGAGCAAATTTTTTTACCAACTTGCGAATTTGATGTTTTTGACTATACAGTCAAAAGCCTCATGCACTCCTAATTCTAAAACTGTAAGTATTTTCAAAATCCGTTCATAAATAAGCGAGCTACAGTCATTTGAACTAGTTTCCATTAATCCGCTCTAATTATTTGGTCTAATTCAGTAATTAGTTCAGATATTTGGTTTAGTTTAGGTGTATTCCCGGGTTAGCAGCACTTGCCATACATTTCTGAATCAAATCAAAATATAAATATACGTCATTAGGATTTCAATGTAATTTACTGGAAAAACGTATGTTTTAATTGTAATATATGCAGATAAAATTTGATCAAGGACTTTTTAATTAGGCCTTTTGATTGGCCCTAGGTACGTGACGCCAACTGACGGTAAGAATCCGAAGATGGCTACCTATTTTTGTCTCATGATGACATTTGATATTTTTTAAGGAAATTAAATTAAAAATTTGTGCTGAAAAGTTGTAAAAAGGTAAGAAATATTTTAAAATTTAATTAGAATGTATTATTTATATTTCACAACAGAAAAATATTTCGAAAAAAATAATTTAACAAAAGTTGCTATAGAAGCAATAGCTAATAACTTTTATTTGAGACATTTTATGATAAAAAATTGAAAAAAGTATTTATTTTTTCATACTTATATGTAACGTTTCCATGGTCATGATAAATAATATCTCTGTTAGAAAATATTAGGCAAAGTTATTTCTACTAAGTTATTTGTGCTATTAAATAAAGATATATATATATAAAAATATTGTAATTTTAAAAAAATTGGACCCCGATATAGGCCTTTTTTGTACAGATACATGAATGTATATATATATATATATATATATATATATATATACTCTGCTGCTAGAATGTATTTTATACAAGTACTTTATGACGGCGGTCGGTCCTGTGGTGGCCACAGCTGATTTTTTTAAATTAGTCAAATCAAAATCGCCCTGATTCGACCCAAATAACTTAGCGAAACAAACTCTACGAAAGTCAACTCACAAATGACAATTGCATTATATCAAATCACTATTCTCCTTCTACACTTACTAGATACGGTGTAAAGCGTTTTTATATGGAACCTCGTACACAAATAAAGAAATTGCAATATTTTTATCACTAAAACATTGACCTGGAACATTTAAAAAAATACATTTTGTGTTGCATATTATAAAAAAATTAATGTCTGTAGAACATATGTTTTAAAACCAATATACAGTTTGTATTAGACAGATGTTGTATAAGGTTAATTTAAATCATTTTTTGTTGTAAATTGAATTTTACAGTCTAGACTAGACTTTAGTGTCATCCTGTCGATCCAATCGTTTTTGTCGCAAACTCCAGAACTTTGTTTTTAATATAATTAACTGGCTTAGCCTTCAGATGCATTAGTCTATAATTGTATGGTCAAAACTTGGTCCATTTTTTTAGTTGCGTGTTTAATGTTTTTATTTTAAAACAAATTGGAAAAAAGTAATTAGAAAATTGTACTGAAAGTATTTCGTGGAACGGAAGTGAAGCATTATTATTCATAATACATATTTAATATAGTGATGATACCATAAAATTATGTAATTAAGGAAAGGGCGTGTATTTCTAAATTCAAATAAAATTTTAGCGTTATGCATCTATGACTATTTATATATATTTACATATATTTTATTTATTATTGTTTTAGACATAAAACTATCTATTTTCTTGAAAACTTATATATCGAATCGTTTTCGCTGCTGAGTTTTGCCACGTATACGTTGAATTTTTCTGTATGGAACACTAGTTAATTCCGAAGTTCTAAGTATAGGTTTGTCATTACCTTCCCAAACTAACTTTTTATAAACTTTCAGTACCAGACATTGCAATCTTCTGATAAATGAAATTTTTCTTTAGTAGCCACGTCCATATTTTCGTATTCCACGTCAACGTCCACATTTTCGCACTGCAAATCACCTTGCACAGATTCACTATTTTCACTACAGAAATTAGGAATTTCTTCAAAATCAAATGGTCGCCAAAGAGCCATGTTGTTAATGTATGCACGCTATGAACGTTGAAAATTAACCAAACAAGTATAACAAACCCTAAAATTTAGAAACAATAGGATTATAATTTTGGAAAATATCCTTAATGGTTTTTAAGAAACTTCAATTGAACTAGTGTTACATATATTCGATTTAAATTTAAAATTCCCTTAATACCCCTTATATTCTTTTTACTGCAATAAGTCCTAGGATTACTGCCGTAAACCCATTGCCGCATTGTTAAGTTTCTTAAGACCGGCCATTTCATATTGGAAACACAACCCAGCAAATATTTTTGTACGGGCCAGTATTGTTGAAGCACATACTCCCCGGCATTGAAAGTAATGGGCCAGTACCCTGGTGTCCCCGTGGCCGTTAGCTGGCCCATTGATGTATCAATTGCCGGCCCAGCAGCGGTAAAGTGCAAAATAATCGCATTAGTTGCAAGATTTATATCTGACGGACCAGTGCTTATATTATACCCACTCTCTAGTATTTCAAATGTAACATATGTTACCTTATACTTACCCAGTATTAAAATAAATTAATGGTTAGGTGCAAAATAAATACTCGCCATTTCACCATCGTTGAATAAATTTATTTACCAAATTGACAATATCGCATCGCTTTTAAACTATTAATGAAGAAATTAACGTTGCTGTCAATAGAATGATGCGATATTGTCAACTTTATTCGTTGAATAAATTTATTCAACGATGGTGAAACAAAAGTAAAATGTAAAATATTAACAAAAATAAGGAGTGCTCATAAAATGCTGGTAAAGTACTTCGTATAGGAGGAGTGCGAAATACAAGTGTGAAATACAGTCTGTTTCAAACGGTTAGGCGGAACTAAATGGGAATTTCGTTCTTTTAGGTTGTCACGAGAAGAGACCTTGCTTGGGTTATTTAATTTTTTACGTTGGAATGTCAAAATTTAAAATTCCAACAATGAAACCATGGAAACGAATAACATTAAATTATTTTTTTACATATTTTAATAAAAATATAAATAAATAAATAGGAAATTTGTATTAAAACAGACAGAAAAAATCAAAATATAAAGAAAATGACATTTTAAAATGATATTAACCTTAACAAAAAATTTTTTATTGTAAGTATGATTTACAAAGCTTAAACAAAACGGCCGAAAAGCACGATTTAAACGATGAAAGTAACTAGACTGCAAAATCTAGTTCCGCCTAACCATTTGGAACAGACTTTATATTATTAATACTGGCGTTGCACAAACTTTTAGTGCCAGCAATTTACCAACTGAAAAAGCAGTTTGCTGGCATTCGGCCGATGGTTGAATGTTTACTGGGTATACACACAAACCATACTGTCACAAAACGACACGGATGTATTTTATGTAGCGGATATGCCCTCAGCAATGCCTTGTCCGATTTTTTCATTTATGATTTTTAAAAATAGATGTAAAGTTGTTTTTGTGGATTTATATTATTACTTAAAATCCAATCTACAAAGTATAAATCTCGGAAAAGATGAATGGATAAGGACTAACCTAATAGCAGATAGTTCCCGTAATCTTGCTGTATCAATTCCTTGAAAATTTCTTTCAGTATTATGTTTTTCTCAACAATACGAACCCTATTTCGTGAGAGAAAATTCTCCCAGTTTGAAATGCCTTGAAACCGAACACGAGCTAAAAAATCTGACATCCGAATAAGATACTTGTCAATCCTTGGATGTTCAACTAAATTTATTGAAGTAAAAAAACTTTCTAAAAGGGGTAGATTTTTTTTTATTCTAAGGGGTAACATAACTAACGATATCCTTAGAATTTTAATAATAACTCCAGAAAAAAATATCTCATGAAAAAAAAGAAAAGAAAAAGGCAAAAAATAAATATTATTTTGCCTTTCGTTCCAGCTAGTCATAGAGTCATAAACCGGCTAGAGTCAGAAATCACTTAGACATACATACAACTTGGATAATTTTCTTTCAGAATGTCATTTCCAGTTTTATTATTTTGATTCTGTTTTTTGTTTCTAATACTTTTGATTTTATTCAATTTTTATTTATTTTATTTCCAGGAACGGCTGCGAAGCCCCTGAGAAGTGCACGCGGAGCACAGGTTGGGAACCGCTGATATAGATGATAGATAAGAAGTAAGTATTAGTTTATAAAGATTAAAAAAATGGGCAGGCTAACATTTAATCGGTTCTGAGAACTGTGGACTGTCTTTTTTTACTTTTTTTGCCGAAAATGTCAAAATTTTAGACCGTAACTCAAAACTGACCGTATATTTGTGATCTAAGGCTAAAAATATATAAGTATACCAATTTTGGAACAAAAATTAAAAAAAAATTCTTCCAAAATTTTGGGCAAAATTTTTTTGACTCTGATTTTAGCCAAAATATAGTTTTCGGCTAATTTTGGGGTGAGGGTTATGAAAAAAATATTTAAAAAATTCATCCTTTCCTAGTTTTTGAGTTAGAGCTGATTTAGGTCAGTTTTTTGCCTATAATTCCAAAACTTTTGCCCAAACTTCAAAATGGACCAAATTTTCTTGATCTCTGACCGAAAATGCATATTTGTACCAATTTTCAATAAAATTGGAGACAAAAAATTTTTGCTTAAAAATCACGATTTTCTTAAGGGGTACCCCTTACGATTTTTTCAATTTTTGGCCATTTTCAAGGATTTTGGATTACTGCCCCTACAAAACTTAATAATATGTTTATTTAAGTCCAATTTTTTTCTTAGACTAAACAGTGTAGTAGAATTTAAAAATTTCAAGCCGCATATTTATATCCCTAACCATTTTTTAGTTAGCAATTTCTAAAATTTTCAAAAAAATTTAATAAAAATGAAAAAACTTCAAAAAAATTTTTGTTTCAAAATTTGGTTATAAGTGTATTAGGACCTCAAGATTTCAAAAATTTCAACCGCAGGTCTTTATTGCGTTTCGTTTTTGAGATATATCCATGCGAAGATGAATATTTCTATAAATCACGCCATATTAAAATTTGTCATAATTTTAAAATACGCAAAACGAATAAGGCCTCAAATTTTGTCTAGTTTTAATAAACTACGAAGAAGCCAAAAATTCTAGCGTCAGGTTGTTTTCACTAACCGTTTTTGAGTTGTGATTTTTTTAAACTCACAATTTTCACAAATTATGTAAATTATGCCATAAAAAAAATTATCACAATCTCAAAACGCATTAAACGATTAAAGCCCCAATTTTTTTCTAGATTAAATAAACTACAAAGAACCCAAAAATTTCAACCGCTGGTCGCTATCTCTAACCATTTTTGAGTTGTGATTTTTTTTATTTTACAATTTTCACAAATAATGTAAATTATGCCATTCAAAAAATTATGATTATCTCAAAACGTTTTAAACGATTAAAGCCCCAATTTTTCTCTAGACCAAACAGACGACAAAATGACGGTAAAAGGGTTTTTTGGTCATACCTACAAAATCCTAAAAATAGTCTTTCATTATCATGTTCAGTGACGGACTTTCGCCTTAGACAAAAAAGACATTTGTCTTGGGCCCATAATTTTCAAGGGCCCGAATTTGGGAGGTGAGGACCTTTTTTTTGCTCTTCACTTGGATTTGGGAGGTGAAGTCCTTTTTTTTGCTCTTCACTTGGATTTGGGAGGTAAGGACCTTTTTTTGTTTTTTTAAAAAAACGTAGGTTGAGGGCCCGTAAATCAAAAATGTCTTGGGCCCGGCGAAGGCTCAATCCCCGACTGATCATGTTGTGAATTATTCAAATGACCCACGTAGTTTACTTATTATAATTGTATCACTTCATCTACCTTGATGCACTGACCAACTGTTCTATTTCAATTTCATCTCGTATTCACGGTTAATTCTATATAATTCGATGTATCATTTACATCCGGGTTTTTGTATAAATGACTCAGCATCCATTGTTATTCACCCTACAAAGATACATACTATTAAATGGGCGCCATTCTATGATTTTCATTAGATGTGCATTCAAAATCTCTATTGTTTATAATAACCAACAAAAATAAAGTATATTTCGGTACTCCATTTCAGAACCACTGATTTACTAACGTGCGTGATAAAAATTGTGGTTTTTGAATTTACTGCAATTATATAAAAGAAAAAATATTTTGACACTAAAAAGATTGATTTTATTATAATTTTTGTTCCATAAAATTCAAGTATAAAACTTTTGTAACATATTTAAGATTATTCTATACTTCACACAGTAGTACAACTTTATTTATAACGAGCAGAGCCGCAGTAAGGGGGGGGGGGCTCAAGGGCCCCTAGCGCACTAAGGAAAAGGGCGCTGACGGGCTTGCTAATACCCTTTTCACACTAGAACTTTAAGACGAGTGAACTTAAAGTTCACATGTTTAACATCGGTATGCTTTCACACTTGATGTTTAAATCTCTGGTGCTGTCATCAGCTACAGTAATTTTGTCCTTAAGTTACCGAAATTACCAGTTTTGTCTGCGCAGACGCACATTTTGAATTATTATAAACAAATATGGATATTTCATTTCATTCTACAATAAAGACACTGCAATAAAGAATATATTACACCTGTATTAACATGTAAGTCGATACATTTTATCTCAATTATTGTAGCTCTGTATTTTATTAAACACATTATTAAAATAAATAATTTTATTATAACAATAAGTATAAACTTCTTATAACGTCGATATAATACAGTATTCTTGTTTATGATAATATAAAATGTTGACAGCACAAATTCAAGGAGTATTTTTTTATAATAGAAATTAAGTTGACAATGCGGATGTTTAAGACGCAGATCTTTGTCTTAAACATCGCTTGTATTTAGACGAGGCCATACGGTTTCACATTAGCGTTTAAAGATACATTCACTTTAACATCCGATCTTAAAGTTCTAGTGTGAAAAGGGTATAAGGGGCACCATTGTGAAGAAAGATGAGGACCTTTTTTTTGCTCATCACTTGAATTTTGGGAGGTGAGGACCTTTTTTCTTGCTCATCACTTGAATTTTGGGAGGTGAGGACCTTTTTTTTGCTCATCACTTGAATTTTGGGAGGTGAGGACTTTTTTTCTTGCTCATCACTTAAATTTTGGGAGGTGATGACCTTTTTTCTTGCTCATCACTTAAATTTTGGGAGGTTAGGACCTTTTTTCTTGCTCATCACTTAAATTTTGAGAGGTGAGGACCTTTTTTCTTGCTCATCACTTGAATTTTGGGAGGTGAGGACCTTTTTTCTTGCTCATCACTTGAATTTTGGGAGGTGAGGACCTTTTTTTTGCTCATCACTTGAATTTTGGGAGGTGAGGACCTTTTTTCTTGCTCATCACTTGAATTTTGGGAGGTGAGGACCTTTTTTCTTGCTCATCACTTGAATTTTGGGAGGTGAGGACCTTTTTTTTGCTCATCACTTAAATTTTGGGAGGTGAGGACCTTTTTTTGCTCATCACTTAAATTTTGGGAGGTGAGGACCTTTTTTTTGCTCATCACTTAAATTTTGGGACGTGAGGACCTTTTTTTTGCTCATCACTTGAATTTCGGGAGGTGAGGACCGCCAAAACACGGCTCTGCCCCTAGCGCAAGTTTTCCTTACTGCGACTCTAATAACGAATGATTTTTTGTGTTGTTCAAAAATAATTCTTTTCTTAAATTTATTGACTGGTATGTCTGTCTCATTAAAACAACTAATTAAATAGTTCTATTAATAATCTATTAAATTTAGAGCTGTGAACAGTCGCTTGCGTTATCATATGAGAAACTTGTAGTGACAATCAACAGTGAACAACTCATAGGTAAAGTCTATTAATTTTAGGGCTGTGAATGTAGCTTTATATAAAAAGCTTTTTATGTGGTATACGTATATTACAGTGGACCATCATTAACGCATTTTCCCACACCAAAACTCATCCCTTTATTGAAATATCTAACCAAACACCATTATTGACCATCTGTAAACAATATTTGACCTATTTTTCATCCATTTTATTTATTTCCGTAATTCAATCTACCATTAACGTTGGCTACTTTGCAAATTATAAACAAACGAACGCAGTGAACGCACCCTGTTTAATGTAGACCACGTACTGACATACGACACTCCGTCACTTGTAAATGCAGGGGTTTGGGGGTGAAAACCACCCTCTAAACTGTGCTTTCATTCAAAACCGTGAGAAATACCTACAAAATGATCAGAATGTATTGTATATTTTGGAAATAGTGTTTACCACTGGATATTTATTGAATAGACTATTCTAGTCGTATTTTACGCTCTCTTCAATATAGATACAGAAAAAAATATGGTTCGGGTTGTAACTATGGACACGATATTATTGAATGTTGTTCAGTCAGTGCCATAGATAAAGAAGGAAATAGATGCGAAACTGCCGTTATATTTTTTGAAACCAAATTAGCGCTGTAGTTGTTGGGTTATGGAACTAAAATTGGTAGTGGAGGAAAGGGTTGAGTTTTCGCGGGTATTTCAAATGCTTCAATGGATATAGTTGCAAGCATAATTAAATGTTATTATTAAATGAAACAATTGTTATGATTTATTTTGCCTATTTTTAATATTATTAACGACAACAATATTAAAAATAGACAAAATAAATCATAACAATTGTATCATTTAATAATAACATTTAATTATGTTTACAATTAAGAACAAGCAGTTAGGAATTATACAGAAACAGACAATAACTAGCAGAAATAATTATTTATTAAGTAGACTAACATATACATAATATTTACTAATACTTAATATTTATGGACACTTCCATGGATGGCTTATCCAATTTTGGATTTTCAATGTTCCTCATCCACGTTTTATACAATTCTGGAGCAACACGTGTCTTCGGGTTTGGAAAGCGATATCTTGTAGGTTCACTACTATCACACCCCAAAACAAAGCATTTAACACCCATTTTCCGAATTAAACAATGAAATTACAAAATTACAGAAGACGATTTTGACACTAATTACAGATTTTGACGCTAATGACAGAAGCCGTAACAGGCAACATCCTGTCATGCGCGTAGCTATTGCGACTGGGGCGCTATTTGTGTTGGGTTATGGAACGTAATAGGGTTTTCGTTTTGCCATTAGAGTTTCACCCCTCTGGACAGCACTTATTTGTTACTTATTCGCTACTTTGACTACCGAATAACATATCTACCAGATAGCATAGTTTATTCGTAGGAATAACTGTAGCTGAAGGTGGGAAGACGCTTTATTGTTTTTATCCGTCAGGTAACGTTACCAGCCATTTTATCTGAAGGTGGAAAGACCGGCCCTTAATAATTAAATAATTTAGATAAGCCTGTTTCTTTGGTTTTGGCGGAACTATACTTTGAATTTAAAAAAATACCTAAGCAAAAAAACTCAATCTAAATGCAGCTAAATCCAAAATCATGTTGTTTGGAAAGGGAGGTGGAAGGGAGAAAGTAGAAAAATGGACATGGGGAGAAGAGAAAATAGAAAAAGTAAAGGGATATAAATACCTAGTGTACCAATTTAGAAGCAACGGAGGAACAGAGGCACATACTAGACTATTAAATAAGAAGGCCATGCTAGCCCTACCGCAAGTATGGAGTATTGGGGAACGGAAATTCAAAGGGGATTATAGAACTCGTATGCTCATGTAGGCGTTGATAAAAAATATAATAATGTATGGAGCAGAAGTATGGAGATGGGCGAAACGAGACCATATAGAAAAAGTACAAATAAAATACTTAAAATTGATGTTGGGAGTAGACACGAACACACCAACATACATTATACTGGAAGAGACGAAAATTAAGAAAATAAAAATATAGGCAGTCAAAAAAGCCATAAAATATGAAGAAAATATAATAAAACACCCTAAAAGAAATTCTTTATGAATGCTGGAGGGAAATGAAAAAACGGAATCAACAAAGAAAGCCACTATCAAGATGGAAAAAGGAAAGGTAGGAAATGTACGAATATTGTGGCTACTCAACAACAGCGGTAACACTACAAAGAATGAATGGAGAAGAATTGGGGCACGAAGTAACAGAGCGAATGATCAACATACAACAAACGGAGCAAGATACAAAAATAAGAGAATCAACAGCAAATATGAAAAGACCTGGACGGTGAGAAAACCACAGTATTTGACAGAAAAAGGCAGTAGAGAGAAGAAAAAAGTGATAGCGAGATTTAGATGTGGAAATGAGGAGAGGGACAATAATTTTTGGATGAAAGAACATGTTGAATATGCAGGGATGGTAAGGAGACAATAGAATATTTGTTGGAATGTGAAGAAATACGACACAGAACGGAAACGAGAAAGGAAATTTTGGATGAAACAGGAAGGGGGTATGAATGGATGAAAGAAGTGAAAAACAGAAGGGAGGAAATTAAGGATATGAGTCAACGAAGACATTAACTATCCTAGTATCGTTACGCTGGATTTCCGGGAACGATCCACACAGCTGCGGACGAAGGACTACGTTAAAAAGGTCACAAATAAACAACGTCACCCTCATTTTGTTTTCAAAACTGAAGAGGTCGTTAAAAGAATGTTTTCAAGTGACTGAAGAGATCACTCCTTGTATTATTCCATAAAAGATCTACATAAATAAACTGCTATCTTTTATCTCGATTATATTTAAGAAGTACGGACTGTACTTAAATATAATAAAGGGCCAAATCATGTTGGAATTACTATAAACACGTCTAATACCCTGTCAAAAATTTCAATGAGGTATGCATAATCTCATTATAAATTTTAAACATGTAACAGTTCTGAAGCATTTTTTTATTATTTGATATGCGTCGCTATGTTATTTAAAAATTATGTGATAATTACATCCTAAAAAAAACAGAAGGCACTAATGTAATTTTTTGTTAAGATAATTATACATAATCATTACAAAATGTGTGAGATTTCAAGTCGGTATTAGGTTAAGCAATAGGTACTAACAAAAAAGAATCAATTTGTTATAGATGCAACTTTAAAATAGGTGTTGAAATACACACCAAGATTTTTAATATTACTGTTGGTTTATCTAAAAAATTGATGTGAAGTGTGAATTTTCACACATTGCAGGGTTTCGCATATATAATAAGTGAAGGCGGCATGCTGAGTGTGTAGAACAAATTTTGCTTTGTAGTAATCACAGCAAAATGAACGATATTTTTAAAATAATTGATCGTCTATCAAATAAATAAGATAAAAAAGTCTTAACAAGGCTCAAGGTGATGGTAAAGGGCTGTAAAGGTGTCGATTTTTTGCGAATATTTCATAACAGAAAAATATTTCGAAAAAAATTATTTAACAAAAGTTGCTAAAAAAGCAATAACTAATAACTTATTTCAGACATTTTTTGATAAAACGAAAAATATAATATAACATTTATTTAATTTTTTGAAATAGGGCCCCCGTTAGGCTTTTTTGTATAGATATATAAACTTTGTCTCTCATATAAGAAGCAGAAACTAATTCTATCTCCATGTATAAAATTTTATCAAAATTGGCCCATAAACATTAAAAATATTGTAATTTAAAAAAAATTGGACCACCATTTAGGCCTTTTTTGTACAGATACATGAATTTTGAACACCTACATACCAGGAGACACTAATTCTAATATTCTGTGTCAAATCCCATCGCAATCGGTTCATAAATAAGCGAGTTATGGCCGTGCTCTACTTTCGGTCAAAACTGGAGCAAATTTTTTTACCAACTTGCGAATTTGATGTTTTTGACTATACAGTCAAAAGCCTCATGCACTCCTAATTCTAAAACTGTAAGTATTTTCAAAATCCGTTCATAAATAAGCGAGCTACAGTCATTTGAACTAGTTTCCATTAATCCGCTCTAATTATTTGGTCTAATTCAGTAATTAGTTCAGATATTTGGTTTAGTTTAGGTGTATTCCCGGGTTAGCAGCACTTGCCATACATTTCTGAATCAAATCAAAATATAAATATACGTCATTAGGATTACAATGTAATTTACTGGAAAAACGTATGTTTTAATTGTAATATATGCAGATAAAATTTGATCAAGGACTTTCTAATTAGGCCTTTTGATTGGCCCTAGGTACGTGACGCCAACTGACGATAAGAATCCGAAGATGGCTACCTATTTTTGTCTAATGATGACATTTGATATTTTTTAAGGAAATTAAATTGAAAATTTGTGCTGAAAAGTTGTAAAAAGGTAAGAAATATTTTAAAATTTAATTAGAATTTATTATTTATATTTCACAACAGAAAAATATAAGTTGCTATAAAAGCAATAGCTAATAACTTTTATTTGAGACATTTTTTGATGAAACGAAAAAAAATTGAAAAAAGTATTTATTTTTTCATACTTATATGTAACGTTTCCATGGTCATGATAAATAATATCTGTTAGAAAATATTACAACAAATTATTTCTACTCTAGAATGTATTTTCTACAAGTACTTTGTGATGGCGGTCGGTCCTGTGGTGGCAACAGCCTGTTTTTTATGCTTATTATATGAATTATTTAAAATTAAATTTATAAAATCTTCTGTTGGAATGCGTATCTCCTATTAATAATGTGTTGTTAAAATATAGTAATGTGTCCAAAACTGTTATGAAGAATGGTTGTAAATCTGTCCAGTGGTACCACAGGAAGTGTATACAAAACGTGATCACTATATATTGTCAAGAGTGTCGCCCCTCGTGTCAGAAGCATGTACTACAATACGAACGATTTACTTTATATTCAACTCAACGTTAGAATACAAATATGACAGTAAAAACGATGTGTATTAATGAAATGCGGAATTATTTAATTAATGTCATTCACACAAGAAGTTATTACCGGCTTACATGCAAATGTTGTTACTTTGACACCTTTAACACGCAACCAAATTAGGAGCGTTCATGCAAAAAGGTACATGTCCATTTTCAACAAACAATTACTTTTTAACGGATTTGTTCTCTAATGTACAAGGTGTATCAAAAGAAATTTTTGTATTTAGTGGATCGATTAAAAAAAAGTAAGCCGTATATAGAAAAAATGTTTATTAATTATTAAAATACACTTTTTGCGGATTTATTTCTTAAAAATAATATCGTCTAAATGTAGACCCTCGCGTTCTCGGCACTCATTTAATCGAACAGTAAAATTACTTATGACGTCTCGGCAGGTGGACTCAGGGATGGCTGCCATTTCGTGACGGATATTTTCTTTCAAATGCGCCAGTGAAGTCGGTTTATTGGCGTAAACTTTAGATTTAAGATAACTCCATAGGAAAAAGTCCATAGGGGTTAAATCTGGACTGCGTGGAGGCCAATTTATGTCACCTCTCCGGGAGATCAATTTGCCTGAGAAAATTTCACGAACACGTGGCAGAGACATATTGGACGTATGTGAAGTTGCTCCGTCCTGTTGGAACCATGTTCTTTGGTTATAGCCAGGAAAGTTTTGTAGTTCAGGTACCAAGAAGTTGTCTAACATCTCCACATAACGCTCTGAATTCACTGTAACTGCACGCCCCCTTTCGTCTTCAAAAAAGTAAGGGCCGATAATTCCTCGCGCCGACATCGCAGCCCATACGGTCACTTTAGGCGAATGTAGGGGTTTCTGATGTTTGCGTTTCGGATTCGTTGCACTCCAGTAGCGGCAGTTCTGCTTATTTACGTGGCCATTAAGATGAAAATGAGCTTCATCCGAAAACAAAATGTTGGTAAACGTTGAAAATCGCTCAATCACCTGATTTACGAAATTAAGCCTCTGACTGGCATCTTGGGGCTTTAATTCTTGCACCAATTGAATTTTGTTATTCAATTTGATCTACATACAATGAAGTATAAATCTTGCTGATAGAATTTTGACGCGATTACAGTAAAAAATATAACTACATACCTGCGAAGCCATGAAATATGTAAAAAATTTCAATATCTAATTATGACATGTGTTCCTACATCTCATTACCATGACCAAGAACCCCCCTGTAACAATTCAAGCGCGTGCCATTTATCAAAATTATTTTTTATTGTATCGACCGTGTTTAATGGTACATTTTAGGTACTACTGCTTTATAAAAAATACCCTCCCCAATATATAGAACAGCTGCTAGTACAATACGTTTACTTCCATTCAGTAATTCAAAAGGAGATACGGTCAGTAACCTAGGTTTCATTCAGTTTAAAAAAATCGGAAAACGGATATAGACATTTTATCAGATCTCGAATTAAACCTTAATTAATTTTTTAAGGGGAAGGACTAATTAATTATATAAACATATGAATAAAAATTAGATAACCAAATAGGTTTTATTGTACCATCATTAATATTAAAAACAATAGCAAGATCTTAACACGATATTTCTTTCATTCATTTCCTGGCCCAAAATCAATTTCCAAAATAAGGCTACCATCTCTCTGGTTTTCGTTAAAAGATTCCTGTTTTTGTTGTCCGTCTCCGAACTTTTATACAGGTTCATTGCGACCCCGGCTAGTGCGGATTCCTTATAATGCGACCGACAATTTAAGATTTTTAAGCTATCAGACACATCGACAAAGCGTGGAATGAAGTCACCCAGTCGTGTATGAAGGGTGTTTCGAAAAGATTGTTCAGTGAAATTGCTGAAGTCACTGCAATCATGAAAATTATGTTGAAAATATCATCGAAGATATTAGTCATATAACCATTTCCGAAGGCATTCAAGGTTGTGATGAGGATGATATTCAGACTTTGTTAAAAACACTGAGAGACGTATCTGTGAGACGTGTAACACAGATTTGTCTGTGTTACACTTTTTAACTGAACAGTTCGAGGTTAGACTTGTGCTATGCCCTGTCAGTTGCTTTTGGTGACTACAGAGTACTCATGAATAGGCTGATACTCTTCCTAAGAGAATCGAACTTACTGTTTTATGTTTGATGTCTTGCACCTTATTTTAATGTGTTCTAGTTATTGACTGTGATATTCGATGGTAATTGGCCCGTTTACAGCTTCTTACCATCACCCTGAGTCTGTTCAAATTTTCGAACAGACTTTATTTATTTGTGTTTGTCTGTGCAAGATTTATTTTATTACTTGCCCGACCTTAATATATAAGGGGCAAGTATTGTAATCGCGAAAATTTTCGATGTCGAGATTTTGACGGATGACCACTTTTCATGGTCCAGGGAATCCAAAAAACCTATTTTCGAAGTGCCGTCCGTATGTGTGTGTGTGTGTGTGTGTGTGTGTGTGTCTGTCTGTCTGTCTGTGTGTATACACGATAACTCAAAAACGGTTTAACTTAAAGAGTTCGTTCTGGTACTAAAAAATTCTCCTATTAAATGGGAAGAACCCTATTGTTTTTTATGAAAATCGGTTGACTAGAAATGGGAGTTTACTCGTGTCGATTTTAAGATTTTTGCGAATATTTAGCAACAGAAAAATATTTCGAAAAAATTTATTGAACAAAAGTTACTATAAATGCAATAACTAATAACTTTTAATGAGACGTTTTTTGATAAAACGAAAAATTTCGAATTTTTTTTGTAAAATTATTTAAAATTTTTTTAAGTCTCAATTTTTTCATACTTATATGTAACGTTTCCATGGTCATGATAATTAATTCGTAACTAGTAAAGCAAGCCTTGGACAAAAATTTGTATAGAACATAATTTGATGTATTTTTGAAGATTTATCTAAATATTATTATTATTTTTTTTTAAATTTACATTGTATTTTTAAATATTTTTTTATGGGAGGGCAAGTCTAGCGGAGGTTTCCCTTCGCCACTGGTTAAGCATACGTAAATTTATTGATTTTATTTATTTATTTATTGTTTTTAATATGTTGTGTAATCATGTAGATGGGCTGTGTTAGGTGCAAATAGCCTTTGTTGCTGTGCGCCAAAAAATTTAACTAACTAACTAACAGTGAATGGCGACATATTTGAACATTTGCTATAAAATATTATTACACAAGGCTGCGAAAAAAATAAATAAAATGTTCGTCGCGAAATTATACAATCAAGAAAGTTATTGGGCGATTTTTAGTTCTATAACTTAAAGAGAGATTTATGGAAGCAATAGCGCTATTGAGGGTTGCTGAATATAAATTTACGCTATTGGTTCATTTATGGGTTCCATAACTCTTATTGGTGAATACGGGCATAAGACAGTCCCATTTTTTTTTCGGCCAGTATATAGGTTTTATATTTCATAATCGATTAATCGATTATTTACTATCATTTTAATCGAAAATTGATTATAACATTTCGATTAATCAAATGATCAGTTAGCCAATTAATTATTTTTTATTGTGCCACGGAGAAAAGTATGATGTAGTATAATGTAATTAAAATTGTATGGACGAAGCAAATCGTTGCAAAATTGAAACTAACTATAAGAATGTTCATAGAAAATTAGCGTCGAGAGTTCAAGCGTCAAAACAATGTATTAAATTGCGCGTAGACCGGAAACGCGCTACTTTTTAAGGTTATGATTAGCAGGAAGTTGTAAAATTTCTGTAATTACACCTAAATATGAAACATTTTATTATCCAAACGGAAAAGGTTGTCAAATGTGTCATATGGATTATGTTTATAATTTTTTGTTTATAAATTCTGTTCCCAAATATGGTTTACAACTGTTTGTACACGGTATTTATTTATGTTTAAATTGTGGAATTATGAAGCCTGAGAAATACATTAAAGAGATAAACATAAAGAAAAATATACATAAGATAATGTAACAACATACAGATGTCGAACTCATTTGAAAAGTTTTAACCTATTTCACTGGTAAAAACATTGCATGTTATACAGTGAATTTATTCTTTTATGCAACATGTACTATGTCATTACCATGGATACAGTTTTTGACAGCAATATAAATCGTGTTCATTTTCATTTGCAACATAAACAATTAGTGTGTATACTTTCGCTCCTTACTGATTTAAAAATTAATCAACATGTATATACAGATGAAGAAAAAATAATGATGGTAACTTGGTATAACTCCCAAATGAGTTTAAGAGAAGTTTCTGCTGTATTTAGTGCAACTTATCCAGATCGGCCAATACCAAAGCCCTCTACAATTTCAAGACTAGTTAATAAATTTCATAGCGAAGAATGTCTTAAGTCAAAACATAATAAAAAAAGAACAACATCCCACGTGCTTACAGAAGAGAAGCAGTTGGAAATATTATTACAAGTGGAAGAAAACAATCAAAATACTTTAAAATCAATTGCACAAACCGTTGGTGTCAGTATCTGTTTTTAACTTCTTAAAAAAAGAAAAGTTTCTATCATACAAATTTCAAAATCATCCAGAATTGTTAGAAAGGCACGCAGCAGTACGTATGGATTTTTGTTTTGAATTGTTTGAAAAAATTAATTCCGAGCCAACAATGCTTCAAAGAATTTTATTTACAGACGAAGCAACGTTTACTCTAAATGGTGCAGTGCACAGACAAAATTTTAGGTACTGGAGTCGAGAAAATTTACATTTGTTTCATTCCTCCCGAACTCAAAATCCGCAAAAATTAAATGTTTGGGCAGGGATAATAGGAACCAATATTATAGGGCCTTTTTTTATTGACGGTTACCTTAATGCCGCAAAATATCTAGCACCCTGTATATACATACAGATATATCAATACTACTGAAATAGTTTTTTAGAAAAGATAACTGTATTAGTGCCTTCATTGTCAAACAAAAAAGACATCTGTGTGATAAAAAGCAATCATAGAAAAACTTCGGATGATATATGAGAAAACAAATAAACAAAGGCGCCAAAGTTGTATAAAAAGAACAATTTTTCACACAATCTGACAGAGACATCTGGTGATAACTATCTGTACTTAAAACAAAGTTAGGTTAGGTTATTATTCAAACTATAAAATGTACTTTTTTGATTAATTCTGTCCACTCAAATCCATGAAATCTCTTTATATATTATAATCAATATATAAAATCTACCAGAAAGATCAGAAAAATATGTGTTATGTACATTTGGTATTCTATTGTCAGTAACAATTCCCTCTAGAGTCAACTGTTCTGACAACTGCGTGGACATTTCAAACATATCTGAGGGTAGAAACGTCACAAATATATGTTAAACAGGGTCGGATCAACAATATTGTGCCCCAGGCAAGTTATAGAACAACTACCTTGATCTCTTAAAGTACAAATTCAATTTTACGATGTTTCAAATATTTACTAGACTTGTTTACCACAGAAAATGATCTCCCACGTTGAACTTCTTCTTCATTTATTATATTCCAGACATGAGCAATTGTTTACATCGTTATTAAAGTCGTTGTCACGAAATCATCTATACTAATATATAATTTAGTTCTTTTTAGTCGTCAAGGATGAAATTTGTAGAAAAAAAGGCAAAGTTGGTTGATAACTTAAAAATATAAGGAATTATTTTATTATCCATCAAAGTATGCACCCATATTGTCTATACACTTTTGCCATTTAAGCGGCAGGTTGTTCAGGCCGGTGATATATAACCCTGGCGGACGAGAGTCAATGAATTCCTGGAAGGCCAGTTTTACAGCATTGTCGGAATTAAACTGTTTTCCTATTAAAAAGTTGTCCAAATTACGGAAGAAGTGGTAGTCAGTGGGGGCTAGGTCTGTTGAGTATGAAGGTTGATGGAGAAGTTCCAACTCCAATTCCTGTAGTTTTTCCACAGTTATTTGTGTAGTGTGTGGTCTAGCGTTATCATGCGATAGGATTCGATCTGTTGACCAATCTAGACGGTTTTTCTTTAAATTTTTGCATCATTTCGTCCAGTTGGTTGCAGTATATTTCTGCTGTGATCATATTTAAAATTGAGACATGAAGACGTCCAGTGTCGTTGCTTTAAGTGAAGATGAAAAGTGTTATATATATTGCTACTCCTTTAATATTGGAGCGTACAGCGGTACACTATTACGCGGTATCATAAAATGAGAAAGTTTATAAGAAAAGCAGGGTTGTAATTGAGTAACTATCTATTAAGAGGGACTATTTATTGTATCACTGGTACTCCGAGATCGGTGCAAAACAGTTTAGTCGTTCGTCGATTAGCTCAAGATTTAAATCAATTTCAGAAAGTAGGTATATTCCAGAGGTTATAATAATAATATGAGGAATAACATATTGATCAGGCTAAACGAAGACGATCTACAATCTGGAAATGTTCCCAACTCATCGAACTAAATAAAAGCCCGCCATTCTTTTAAGCATTTTACGAAGCCACCGTAGTGGGCTTAAATACATCGCTCTATTCGTAAAGCACTAATTTCCATAGCTGTAATGGCTGCCTTGAACGTCAAAACTATCTACTGAACTTACCGACTCTCATACCCTTTTCACACTAGATCTTTAAGACGAGTGAACTTAAAGTTCACCGATGTTTAAGATCGGTATGCTTTCAAACTTGATGTTTAAATCTCCGGTGCTGTCATCAGCTACAGTAATTTTGTCCTTAAGTTACCGTCATGAAATTACCAGTTTTGAACTGTCTGCGCAGACGCACATTTTGAATTATTATAAACAATTAAGGATATTTCATTTCGTTCTACAATAAAGGCACTACAATAAAGAATATATTACACCTGTATTAACATGTAAGTCGATACATTTTATCTCAATTATTGTAGCTCTGTATTTTATTAAACACATTATTAAAATAAATAATTTTATTATAACAATAAGTATAAACTTCTTATAACGTCGATATAATACAGTATTCTTGTTTATGATAATATAAAATGTTGACAGCACAAATTCAAGGAGAATTTTTTTATAATAGAAATTAAGTTGGCAATACGGACGAAGTTTAAGACGCAGATCTCTGTCTTAAACATCGGTTGTGTTTAGACGAGGCCGTACGGTTTCACATTAGCGTTTAAAGATACATTCACTTTAACATCCGATCTTAAAGATCTAGTGTGAAAAGGGTATAACAGTGTATGGCTAATACCCTTTTCACACTAGAACTTTAAGACAATTGAACTTAAACTTCACCGATGTTTATCATCGGTTTGCTTTCACACTTGATGTTTAAATCTCCGGTGCTGCCATCTGGAAATCTGTATGTAAAGCTAGTATGTATTGCCAACATAATTTCATATCGTTTGAATTTATTCTGTCATTATTTTATATATCGAGGTTGGAAGAAGTTTATTTGCGTAATTACTTAAATAAATATAAAATGTATATTGTAGAATGCGGACGATGTTTAATACGCAGATCTCTGTCTTCAACTTCGCTTGTATTTAGACGAGGTCATACGTTTTCACATTAACGTTTAAAGACACATTCACTTTAACATCCGATCTTAAAGTTCTAGTGTGAAAAGGTTATAAGGCCAGGAGAATGATAAGCTAGCCTTGTAATATCACAAAGAGCTCATTTCTAAATATCTGTTATTTTTTGCACGAGCAGTGTACGATAAATGTTGGTTATCCCTCTTGTAGTTTAATGTAGTCCCTAATACGATCCTGTATTTGCAATTTAACATATTTGAGGGTTTGTTCGTTGACAATATAGGTGGTACCACCCCTGTAGGGTAGAATTTGAGGGGTAGTTTTAAACACAAGGGTAGGAACAAATCGGAAATGCAAAATTTTAGCGTGGTAATGAAATAAGTACACGTGGATCGCATTTGTTATTTTAACTGTCATTTTTTTATTGATTCAATTTTTTTTAGGGTAAGTGTGGACTGATTAGCCAATTGTGTATGGTGATTTGTGATTTTTAATGCTAAAATATTGTTATTACTTTTGCAAACAAGTACAATTCTGATTTTTGGTTTGGCTATTAGTTATAATTACAATCGGAATTGGGATTTTTGCAGATGTGTCACCATTTTAATTCACTGATTACATTTTATATTATCATAAACAAGAATACTGTATTATATCGACGTTATAAGAAGTTTATACTTATTGTTATAATAAAATTATTTATTTTAATAATGTGTTTAATAAAATACAGAGCTACAATAATTGAGATAAAATGTATCCACTTACAGGTGTAATATATTCTTTATTGTAGTGTCTTTATTGTAGAATGAAATGAAATATCCTTATTTGTTTATAATAATTCAAAATGTGCGTCTGCGCAGACAGTTCAAAACTGGTAATTTCATGACGGTAACTTAAGGACAAAATTACTGTAGCTGATGACAGCACCAGAGATTTAAACATCAAGTGTGAAAGCATACCGATCTTAAACATCGGTGAACTTTAAGTTCACTCGTCTTAAAGATCTAGTGTGAAAAGGGTATTACACTATATTTTAAAACAATAACATGGACATATTAAATAAACAACATTTGCTAAATTAATTAATTAGAAAATAATATTCTCCATATTTAATGCTGCTGGAATATATCTTTGAATATGGGCTATAAATCTTGCACAGTTGGCCACATTGATTGTGTTAATATTATTCTGAACAATATTTTCTAACCGGCGCATTCTGTATTCAGATTGGGAGATATTATGCCGATCTTGTGCTAATTTCTTAGGTTATCTGCCAAATTTTACATTAGCCTTTAATACAGACCATGCTTGCTCAATAGGATTTAACATGGGACTGTATGGAATAAGTCTTATTAATCTGTGGTGAAAAAAATCCTCTTCTGCAAAAACTTCTTCAATAGAAGAATGGCAAGGTCCATTATTTATAACCATAACTACTGGTTCTTGGTATATATTTTGTTTCTCAAACATTGTTTCATAAATTCGTTTGCTTCTGGTTTTTTAAATGATCCCCGTCTTAGCTCATAATGTATTAGATCAGAAATACCTATGCATCCAATAAGATGTATATTTGCACCTCGGCTACCAGCTGCTACAAATGTACATCGACTTCCTTTCTTAGAACGTCTTTGCGTCCGCGAAAAACATATTAAAATTAGTTTCATCAAGATAAATTATTGGCAAATTCTCTGCTTGAAGATTAAGTAATGTTCTTACATATTCTAACCTTTTTGTTTTATTGTCTATACTGTTGGCTCTTTCTGGCTCTCGAAGTACTTGTTTTATTGTATACATAAGACCGTCGAGGTGTTGACGAATACATTCTTTACTTAAACAATTTAAGACACATCCACTACAATGGTGATTAGTGTCCCTGTACATTATAGTTACATTAAATAATACATATTAATAGGTATATACATATATTTTGATATTTTATTCGTTTTATATTTGCGGGGCGAGATCAGTTTCTTCTGTGAACTGTATTATCCGTTCCATTATTTCCATGTTGTTGGAGAGGTCTTCCTTCAATGTTGGTGGTATTTTATTTTTCTGTCGTTCTCTTGAGTATTTTGGGCATGCGATCAGGAGATGTTCAACGGTTAGTTGGGTGTTACATACGTTGCATTTGGGGGGATCGGATTTATCCAGTATGTATTTATGAGTTGATAGAGTATGGCCAATGCGCAATCTGGTAATCGTTATCTGTTGTTTCCTTTTATTGAATGTGTGCCATTTTTTTGTGTCCTCTTTTATTCCTCGTAATTTGTTGTTATTTATTTCTTTCCATGCTTTGTCCCATTCTTCTAGCACCGTTCTACCTATTTCATTCTTAATGTCACTGTGAGGTATTTTAATGTTTGTTAGATGTAAATTTGTAGCTGTTTTTGCTGCTTTATCAGCTTTTTCATTTCCTTGTATCTCACAGTGGGATGGTACCCACAGGATGGTCAAGTCTTTTCCTGTGCTGAGGATTTCGTGGATGTTATCTTGAATTTTTTGGTATACATTTGTTTAATGGATTCAACGGCACTTAATGAGTTACATTCTTTAGTGACATTAATTTCATATGATTGTAAAATATTTTCTTTAAATTGCTGAAGAGTTATCTTTGGATTTCTTTCAATTTCATTTCAAAAAAACGACGATGTTCGTCTGTGATTTTAACTCTGCCTTTACCTCCATGCTGTTTCTCTGGAACGTCTTGATTTTTCACCCATCAATACACCGTTCTTTTTGGTACTCCGAGAACATTTGCAAGATTGCGCCAATCCCTGTTAGAATTATAAACAGCAAATTTGTCTTTTTGAGTTTACGGCGTCAACTTTTTTTATATAAGGCATTATGAGAACATAGAAGGGTTCTTTTAAGATGTTAATTTGAATTAACAATTAAATTATTTAATGACAACTTGAATTTGTTAATTGACAACTTGATTTTGTTAATTGTCATTTTGATTTTGATTAGTGCCAATTTGATTTTGATTAGTGCCAATTTGAACTTTAAAAGGTATAGATCTAATCTATTTCTGGAGTAATAAAGTGCCTTAATTCTTAAACCACCTCATTCAAAATTAATTCTATTTAAAGAGTTCCTAAAAGAGTAAAGTGATGGTTTTGTGTTAACGAGTTTAAATTTTGTATCCTCATAATTAGTAAATTGCGTCCTAGTTTGGAAGTGTGGAAGGGCTAGGTCAGGTCAAACCAATCCTAATAAAGGTTGATTCAATCAAAATTAGTTTTAACCTTATTAACAAACCGCTAAATAAGGGATAATATAAACGCTAGTTTTAAATAATTATTTACAACATAATTATATACCAGCACAACTTTAAACGCACAATTATCTAATTGATATAAATATCTACATTTAAAGAAATGTTAATTATAGAATGACACAACAATGGTTAAAATTAGGGATGGGTTTATATGTAATTCGATAGTTGACATCTGTTTAACTTCAGATGTCTTTAGCAACAATCAGGGGTGTGAAACAACTCATATACACGGCCTTGAAACGGTTTTAAGTTATATTCCGTCCACCGACAGCGCTAAAAGCGTTTTTTTTTTACCAACATTTTGAGAACACTTCATTATCGGCAATTTGCGGCAATTGTTTTTGACGTTCTAACGACAGGTGACAGTAAATTGTGATTGTGACAGCGATGAATTTTATAAGAATTTTTTAATTATTAATAGCACCACATTTTTTATTTTCAAATGGTGTTATAATTAATAATATTTTAAATGGTAAATGCAAAAAAAAATATAAATAGTGTAATAAAAAAATGGCACAGTCTAAATTTAATATTTACAATAAATATAAAAGTAAAAAATAAATATAATCTGTCTCAATTTGTAATACGAAACTAGATATGGTTACTTTGGTGACTGTTGTGGTGTAAACAGACTTTGGCGTATCCGTGTGAACCAATACTATGACAATATTATAAATGTATTGTCAATATACAACATAAAAAATGAACTGTTACTGTTAGTTCCGTATTACAAAATGAGACAGATAATACTTGTTTATTTATATCATATGCTTGCTTGCAAATAAAATAATAAAACTTAATGCTTACTGACGTATTAACTTTTAACAATTGAAATTAATTTTAATTTTAGGAAATTAATTAGGAGAGTTGTAAATAAATTAATCATAATTTTCGGTTCAAGGCAATCTTTAATTTTCTACCAAAATTACATTTTATTTTTTAATTTTGGTAGAAAATTAATGATCGCGCGATTCATAGCAATTTAAAATATAAAAATATATTTGTATGCACTGCGGGTTGCATACTACCTAATCCAAGTTCATATTACAACCACGAATGTCGCAACTATCGCTGTCCAAAGCCGTAACGTTGGAGTCCGCTATCTTCCTTGTTTTATAATTTGTGGCAACAATTACCAAGAGCAGCGTTTCCCAACCTTTTTTCATGGCGGACCGGCAAGCGACCTAGAAAAAATTTGCGTACCGGCAAGTTTAGAAAGTAATGTGTATCGCAAAAGTTTTATATTTTTTATTGTGCTGATTACAAAAAAATAAAATCAGCTGTGGCCACCACAGGACCGACCGCTATCACAAAGTACGTGCATAAAATACATTCTAGCAGCAGAGTAGAAATAACTTGACCTTATATTTTCTAACAGAGATATTATTTATCATGACCATGGAAACGTTACATATAAGTATTAAAAAATAGATATACTGGCGTCGGCGAATCAACGCAGTTACGTCACACGACGTAACAAACCTCTAATCAACTCGTGCCATTGATGTCAAAAGCTTAAATATGAAGTTTCATAAAAATCCTTTTAGCCGAATTTGCTCTGCACGTGTACACAGACGGACAGACAAACCGACAGACATCATGCTAAAAATAGTCAAAACGTTATGTAGGGACCACAATTCGTGGAGATCCATCGAAATCTCGTCAAAATCGGTATGATCACAATACCTCCCTTATATATGTTGGCAGTCGATAAAAAGGTCCTGGGTCTTCGCGGTGCCCTTGTGGCCTAGCCACGTGGCCCAGAGCGCCGCGGCGCACAGTTTGGTAAACGCTGATTTAGAGTAAAGATTTTTTTTTGTTCTACTTACTTGAGATTGAAAATGTATATAACAAAAACCATATGAACTACGGGCATATCAGCTAGTTATATTACTCTAATTTCTAGGTCATTATTCTTGTTTTCAAGCGCAATTTAATTCATGATCTAAATCTATAAAAACTATTGCGCGCTGTTGCAATTTTTATAAATAGCCATAAAGGAAATCCTTGTTTAAAAAACAAATTGCATATTGTTTAAATAATACCAAATGTCAATTACTACTTTTGGAATTTAAATGTGAAATATTTAAGGGGGATTCAAGTCCACAAGCACCGATCCCCCTCAAGGGTGCGCGCCTTTGTCAGGAATAGTAGTTTTTAAAAAATTGATGTGAAGTGTGAATTTTCACTCATTTCACCGTACAAACAAACAGATATACAGACACATTAGTAACGTTATAAGGCTTTTTTGGTCAGACCTACAAAACCCTAAAAAGGAGGTTTTACTCGTTTTTAGGGTTTTGTAGGTATGACCAAAAAACCCTTATACCGTCATTTTGTCGTCTGTCTGTCTGTCTGTTCGGTAAAAATTGTAGCCAAACGGCTAAACCTAGAGAGTTGAAATTTGGCATGCTTATACAACTCTTTGACCCGCACATAGGAAAAATACTAAAACATCTAAAAAACATATCCCCCTAAAAATATAAACAAATATGTGCTCATCGAAAAAAAAAATATTTTTTTAAAATTCTGAGTAGGGTATCAAATTAAAGCCCTTAGTACGTGGATTAACGATCAAATTTTTATTTTTGTAAAATAAATTATTTTGATGCGATTTTTGCCAAAAATGTGCAAAAAAATTTTTGTCCCACACCCTGTAGCCCAGATGGTTTAAACTAAAAATCTAAAAAAATTCTAAGTAATGTACATTGGTGTGAACCGGAATAGTACAACAGGAATTTTTGATCAGATTATGTTTTCGGAAAATAACGCATTTTTTGTGGTTTTTGGTTCACAAAGTACAAAAGTTATACCAATGTAAGACACTCACATGCATGGCGTGCGATGGCTACATGCGTTAGAGCACTCTTAAACTGGCTGGAAAACGAAGGGTTTCGAGTTCGAGTACGGAGTGAATTCTGTTTTTTTTTTGCATTTTTATTATGTTGAAATTATTTTGTCAAAATTCTAGTTATATTTTGACAAATGTTGTATTTAATTTTTAAGAGCGTAAATTTAATAACCAGTCTTATTATATGATTAACAGACGATAAATTATTTTAAAAATATCGTTCATTTTGCCGTGATTACTACAAAGTAAAATTTGTCCTACACACTCAGCATACCGCCTTCACTTATTATATACCTGCGAAACCCTGCAATGTGTGAAAATTCACACTTCACATCAATTTTTTAAAGCCTTTTTAGAGTCATGCGTAACTATAGGGCGCGTTATAGTTTCATAACTGAAATAAATATGCAATCTATAGGTATACAATAAATCATTATTAAAACTGTTTTTTCTTTTTTGCTTCACCATCAATTTTCGTCTTATGATTCTGTGAAACAAAGTTGATTATTACACAGTGCAAAACTGTTTTGAAAATGATTAAACAAGCAATTTTAATTTACAATTAAGCACGATCTTATAAAATGCTTTCAAAGATTTTAAAATGTTGATGTATTCCATCTCTGTTTATGTTACTAGAGATAATAAAACCTGTAAAAAAATACTGTTGCTGCACTTTATTCAATTGATGAGTATTGAGAACTGACAATAACTGAAGTGACGCCTAGCGGAATATTTTGGAACTTAACGGAATAGGATTTTGTTGGATGTGGCTCATTTAATTGCATTGTATGTGTTAAAGTGAAGAAAACTTTAATAAAATCTCTTTAAAATCGCAACAGAAAATTAACTGCGATGTTAATTCTTGTGTATCAAATGGCAAATGTCAAAAAATCCTATTCCTATCGCCATTTTGTAAGCGAAAACGTGCCAAGAGTGAGGCAAGTAAAGCACTCGTAACACATTAACTGTCAAAAAGGGACACCAGAAAGCTGTAATAATTTGGTATTTTTCAAATAAATAAATATATTTTGCGTTATGAAATGGCGATACATTGAGGAAACTTTTTAAGATCATAGCGCCATATACGGGAAAGCTGGAACACTCGAAAGTGACATTAAACTGTTACTCGTGTATTTGTTTACATGATGAAAATGAACAGTTGTATTTTTCCTGTTTACCGAGCTTTTTTTAATTTAAAGGTAATCTATGATTTACAAGATATGTAATAATATACTATTCTAAAGAAATTTTTTAGTTTTTCATTGAATTTTTAATTCTTTTTGACAGTCTCAATATAATGACAACAAAAATATGGTAAATATATTAATAAAAATTAATATCTCTAACTGAAAAGTAGAAGGGCCTTTTAATATATCAACTGATGATTTAGGCAAATTTTTTAAAAAAAGGTCCTCACTTCTAAAATACATTCTCCAAACAATTCTCGGGGGGGGGGGCAACAGGGGGCCAGACCAGTTTGGGGGGGGGGCACCCAATAGCACCACCCAATAAAATTAATATCTCTGCCTGAAAAGTAGAAGGGCCTTTTAATATATCAACTGATGATTTAGGCAAATTGCCTAAAAAAAATGCTAGGTCAAACATTTAACCAACTTCTTAGCTCTTTATTTTAAAAGATATCAATAATGGAAAAATTATAATAAACACCTGTATATTCAACAATCCAATAAAAATAAATTAGTAATATAATTATGGATAGGTCCGGAATAATATTTAATTATAAAATTAAATACGGATA
This sequence comes from Liopterus haemorrhoidalis, assembly GCA_963971575.1. Classification (NCBI taxonomy): domain Eukaryota; kingdom Metazoa; phylum Arthropoda; class Insecta; order Coleoptera; family Dytiscidae; genus Liopterus; species Liopterus haemorrhoidalis. The sequence goes on along the minus strand of OZ020623.1, from coordinate 1,386,849 downwards.
TTGTTTTCAAAAATTTGAATAATATTTTCATAAACATGGATTTATAATGTAACAAAACAAAGAAATATAAAAATAGAAGCTAAATAATAATATAAATCATCGCAATAATTCGAGTGGAACAACATTAAATTGTTTTAACACTGTTACGTCGTTGAGAATCCTTTTTTAACATCAAAAAAACTTTAATAATACCACAAGAATTCAAAAAAAAACAACTAAACAAAATCATACCTGTTAAAAAAGTCCATGAAAAACAAAATTGGAAACAAAACAAAACACTACACGTGATAATAATAAAAATTTCAAAACACAACTATTCAGACCGACGTTCATGAAATACTGAAACACGCTTCTCCGATTCAAATATTTTACTAGCGCGCCTGTTGCGCATTAGCATTGTGCGCATTAAGACACGCGTCTGAGGGGTTGATGCCACGCGATTTTAAGAGATCCGGTTTTGATCCAGTTTTTCTTTTTTAATAAGGTTGAAGGCTTTAGGTTACTGATGTATATCCGCCGTAGGATATCTTTGGTAATGAAGCTCTTACAACTTGAGATAATTACAGTAAAAATAAATGATTTAGTAGTAAATATGGGTAAGGTAACTAGATTTTTAAAATCATAAACCGGCACAAATAAAAAAAAATCGTTTTATCAAATCATTTATTCATAAGCCACAGATAAAAAAAATAATAATTACAAACAATATTACAATAAAGAAATATTACTTAGGCCCGGTATTTCCACCTTACTGTTATCTACAAGAATAACTATCAATGGGATAATATTATCCATTTGATAGTCGCTAGGATAAATTGCTTTCTGTATTTCCAACTCTACAGTCTGTTCCAAACGGTTAAGCGGAACTAGATTTTGCAATCTAGTTACTTTCATCGTTTAAATCGTGCCTTTCGGCCGTTTTGTTTAAGCTTTGTAAATCATACTTACAATAAACAATTTTTGGTTAAGGTTAATATCATTTTAAAATGTCATTTTCTTTATAGTTTGATTTTTTGTGTCATTCTTAATACAAATTTCCCATTTATTTATTTTTTTGTCATTAAAATATCTAAAAAAAATATTTAATTTTGACATAAGTCATTCGTTTCCATGGTTTCATTGTTGGAATTTTAAATTTTGACATCCCAACATGAAAAATGAAATAACCCAAGCAAGGTCCCTTCTCGTGACAACCTAAAAGAACTAAATTCCCATTTAGTTCCGCTTAACCGTTTGGAACAGACTGTAGTTATCCCGTAGATAACTATTCTGATTGATAATAATATTTTCGAATGTTTTTTTATGTTGGTATTAGTAGCGCTATCTTAAACAAAGAGAGACATATACGCAACTCGCACGGATAAAAGAGAGATAGATACAACTGTCAAAATAAATGACAACTGTCAAAAATTTGTTCAGAAAAATGTGCGATAAACACCCAAGAAGCGCAATTTTAATATTTCCGAAACAAGGCAACTTGTAAATCTTGTGTTAAAATGTAAAAATGTTATAGAAAATAAAGCTACTGATGCTGTAAATCTAAAAGATAAACAAGGGGCCTGGAAAAAAAATTGTATTATGTTTAATGCATCCTGCATAAAGAATAGAAATGCAAAAACACTGAAAATTAAATACGACCGGTTATTTCTCATCCCAATGGTTCATATGATTTGGTCTAACACGAACTATGTATGGACGTTCTAAATACGCTACAATTTCTTCATCATCGTCTGCTTGCAAATCTTCTAAATCAGCATCCATGATTTCTTTCTTTAAAAATAAAAGTAAATTATCGAAAAATAATCGACAATACTTTTTTATTTCAGTATAAATTAAAGTGGATTACTAAATTATTTTGAATTTATTTTGATATAGGTAATTACACAATAAAATAGTACACATAATGGAAACAGGTGTATGTAATATGTATATAAAGTGTAGGTATGTCTAATATGTACATAGTACCTGTTATAATATATATTTTACGTATATCTGCTTATATTATGTACATATGTTTATCAATAAAATGTTTTTTGACACCTATCTGTCAAGATCTGTCATTTTTATCCAATGGATAATATTTATCAGTACCTACACGTTGTGAATAACTTATCCAATAGATAACTTAGTTACTCTATAGATAAATAATTGGAAATACGCAAAAGATCGTTTATTCCCTTGATAACAACTTATCCCATTGATAGCCAATTTTATCTATGGTTCGAAATACTGGGCCTTAAACGAATACTTTTTGGATTTGTGAATTTTTCCAGCGAAATTTGGATATTTTATCATATAAATCCAAACAACTTTCGAATTTATCTTTCGAATTTACTTTTATTGAGATGACTGCTTTTAATGTATTGACATGCATCCTACTTTTTTCTTCTGTCCAAAAAGATTTTACAAGACTAGTACTCTTTCAATTGGACTATTGGTTGCTGGAACACTGAAAGCAAATTCGAAGATTAGCTTTGTATACTGACAAGGTACAGAATTTTCATCAAAATAACTGAATTTCCACTCATTTGTTGCGCTGTCAGTTTTAAATTCATCCTCATTTGATTTTTCTTCCAAAAATTTCTTTATCATCGTTATTTCCGTAAATAGCCGATGATGATGAATTTTTGTGACGAAATGACCTGCCGCAGAAAAGGCTCTTTCAGATTCAATCGATGTTGGTGGAATGGTCTTTAGTGCATCATATAATTTATTGGTGCGTTTTCCCGATGCTTCATAGATATTAATTTCTTTTGAGATGTTTTTGACGTCATATAGATAACCTTCGGCATTCTCAACTCGTATCACATTCGAAATAGCAACATCCAACTTCTGATGAAGTGATAATTCAGACGTGATTTCTCGTTCTGCCATCAGTGAATTTTTAGCCTCATCACCACTACTATCTTCCATACTACAAGCATCCGCATTTGCAACAAAAAGTTTAGCAAATAACTTTTTAGCTGCAGCAATACTGATTTAGACGGCAGTAGTAATATGGATTTTACTTCCGATTCTTTTGTAGTGTTATAATTTGATGAGGTATTTTAGTAAGCCAACTTAAGTAAGCAATAAATTCTTCATCAATTGCGAAGAATTTATGCGCTGAAATATCCAGATATTTAATCACCAAGACTCTTGATTTTGTAACATCATTCCATGTTGGTATTGCTTTCAATAAAACCCATTGAAATATGGATCGAAATTGGAAACAGTTTGTCCATTCTTCTAAATAATTTAAAGATGTGACAAAGAATTCATCAACCGTCTGATAAAATGTGTTTGAATCTAGTTTTAACTAACGCTTATACCCTTTTCACACTAGATCTTTAAGACGAGTGAACTTAAAGTTCACCGATGTTTAAGATCGGTATGCTTTCACACTTGATGTTTAAATCTCTGGTGCTGTCATCAGCTACAGTAATTTTGTCCTTAAGTTACCGTCATGAAATTACCAGTTTTGAACTGTCTGCGCAGACGCACATTTTGAATTATTATAAACAATTAAGGATATTTCATTTCGTTCTACAATAAAGGCACTACAATAAAGAATATATTACACCTGTAAGTGGATACATTTTATCTCAATTATTGTAGCTCTGTATTTTATTAAACACATTATTAAAATAAATAATTTTATTATAACAATAAGTATAAACTTCTTATAACGTCGATATAATACAGTATTCTTGTTTATGATAATATAAAATTTTGACAGCACAAATTCAAGGAGAATTTTTTTATAATAGAAATTAAGTTGGCAATACGGACGAAGTTTAAGACGCAGATCTCTGTCTTAAACATCGGTCATAGTACCCTTTTCACACTAGATCTTTAAGACGATTGAACTTAAACTTCATCGATGTTTAATATCGGTTTGCTTTCACACTTGATGTTTAATTTGAAGAAGAAATCTCCATGTAAAGCTAGTATGTATTGCCAACATAATTTCATATCGTTTGAATTTATTCTGTCATTATTTTGTATATCGAGGTTAGGAGAAGTTTATTTTTTATATTTATTTAAATAATAACGCAAATAATCTTCTCATAACCTCGATATATAAAATGATAACAGCTGAACATAGATAAAAGAAGAGAAGCACAAATTCAAGGAGTATTTTTTTATAATGGGAATTAAGTTGGCAATGCGGGCGAAGTTTAAGACGCAGATCTCTGTCTTAAACATCGGTCGTGTTTAAACGAGGCCGTACGGTTTCACATTAGCGTTTAAAGATCCATTCACTTAAACATCCGATCTTAAAGATCTGGTGTGAAAAGGGTATAGACGAGGCCGTACGGTTTCACATTAGCGTTTAAAGATACATTCACTTTAACATCCGATCTTAAAGATCTAGTGTGAAAAGGGTATAACGCTTTAACCTCTACCAGCCTACGCCACTGTTTACTAACGTTTCTTCAAATGAAAATCTTCAAAGGTAACACTACCTGCGTACCTTTGCACTTGTAAAAATTAAATTGGTTTTCCCTTCTTAGAAATGAGTTCTAAAAATCCCAAATGATTACTTTATTACTTGTAGTCGCATTAGCAAAATAGCAGTGGGAGAATTGTAAATCTACATATATTAATAAAATTTGAGGCTATCTATGATTTATTTTTTTGGCCTCATATATGGTTTCTATACGTTTCAAGAGATAAGATGATATGAGCAAAAAATCAACAGGTCTATCTGTCTGTCCGAGGTCCACGAAACAACGGCTCGACATATTTTAAAGAAATTTGGTATGATGATAGAGTACAATCAGCATTCGAACATTTTCGAGTCCATAAATTCAATCTATTTACTTAACTAGATCTGAGTAAAAGGTAAATAACATTATTTGGGGATAAAAAGACCGGATCTGAAACCATACATGCGGTTTTGTTGCCAACTTACAAGGCAGTCATTCCCCTGATCTTAAAAAACAAAATTAATCACTAAACACAGCATCAAAACATACTGACATGGTTGCAGTTCTGAATGCACCCTCTGGTTGCCTTGACAACGTTGCCAAACGGGGTGGGGAGTACAGAAGGGTGGATTAGGCACTTATACAGCAGGGATTTACCATTTTTAACACGGATCTGTTCTGCATTAGATAAGAGTATTTGTTTTTCTCAATTGGAGAAGGAAGATTAATTAGACAGGAGATAACAGATGATTTATTTGTTGATAATTCGAAAAATTCGAATTACAATCGTAAGTTAAACACTGAAGAAACTATGTTGCGACAATATAAAACGGGAATACACAATTGTTATTCGCTTATTATATTTGTCTCTATTTATTTTAACCCAAATTTGTAAACATAGGACACCGTATGAACTACGGGTAAGCCAGCTAGTTTTTCTCTTTATACAAGGTGTCTCAAAAGAAAATTTTATATTTAGTGGATCGATTAAAAAAAAAGTAAGCCGTATATACAAAAAATGTTTATTAATTATTAAAATACACTTTTTGGGGATTTATTTCTTAAAAATAATATCATCTAAATGTAGACCCTCGCGTGCTCGGCACTCATTTAATCGAACAGTAAAATTACTTATGACGTCTCGGCAGGTGGACTCAGGGATGGCTGCCATTTCGTGACGGATATTTTCTTTCAAATGCGCCAGTGAAGTCGGTTTATTGGCGTAAACTTTAGATTTAAGATAACCCCATAGGAAAAAGTCCATAGGGGTTAAATCTGGACTGCGTGGAGGCCAATTTATGTCACCTCTCCGGGAGATCAATTTGCCTTAGAAAATTTCACGAACACGTGGCGGAGACATATTGGACGTGTGTGAAGTTGCTCCGTTTTGTTGGAACTATGTTCTTTGGTTATAGCCAGGAAAGTTTTGCAGTTCAGGTACCAAGAAGTTGTCTGACATCTCTACATAACGCTCTGAATTCACTGTAACTGCACGCTCCCTTTCGTCTTCAAAAAACTAAGGGCCGATAATTCCTCGCGCCGACATCGCAGCCCATACGGTCACTTTAGGCGAATGTAGGGGTTTCTGATGTTTGCGTTTCGGATTCGTTGCACTCCAGTAGCGGCAGTTCTGCTTATTTACGTGGCCATTAAGATGAAAATGAGCTTCATCCGAAAACAAAATGTTGGTAAACGTTGAAAATCGCTCAATCACCTGATTTACGAAATTAAGCCTCTGACTGGCATCTTGGAGCTTTAATTCTTGCACCAATTGAATTTTGTAGGGGTGCAGCTTTAGGTCTTTGTGCATAATGCAATGTAATGATGATCTATGCACATTTAAAGCACTTGCGCGCTTCCGAAATGAAAGGTTCGGGTCGTCACGAACAGACTGATTAACATTCTCCACGTTTTCTACCGTTCTTGATGACCTAGGTCGCCCGGATTTTGATTTATCCAGCGTTGTACCAGTCTTTTCAAACTTTTTAACCCAATGTCGAATGAGAGGAATGCTTGGCGCATCATTTAAGTGGCGAAAACCTCGAATACTGCAGAATTTTCTACGCGCTACAGTCGCCGAATCACCGTTTTTGTAAAACTCTCGCACGCATAACGCGCGGTCTGCTCCCGAGAAACGCTCCATAGCGACGGAATTCCCAAGAGCCAGGCTACCGATTGACATAACCCCCGCGCTACTCGGATACGTTGCGTTCACGCAGTAAGCTAAATAAACATAAAATTTCTTTTGAGACACCTTGTATGTGTATCCGACTTAAAACGCACTGACCTGTGTTCGCAAAAATATATTAAAAAGGATTATCATCCCCAGTACGGATTACCCATATGTTGCTATTCAAATCCCATCTGTCCTTTCATGAGTTATTGATTTAACATCTCCCCACCATCTTGTCTTTAACTTCTTTTCATTAAAGTTTTTCCTTATTACATCTAGTTTGCACCTTCTGGTTGTGACGCGGTTGAATATAGGGAGAGTTGCAAGTAGGCTATTAGCAGATATGTTCTTGGCAGTTCAGAGATTTTCCACGGATTTATCTCGCAACTCGCAAGGGTACAGAGATCTAAAGATACTTCACGTAACAAGATGACGATAATACACGTTTGGGAGTGTTAATTGTTAAAACTTAGGTTAGGAAATTGCAGTCATAACATTTATTATTAGTTAGGTGCAGTTTGAAATCATTACATAGATCTTTAACATTTTATTCTCATTAGGTGTCCATTGAAATTCACCTTCTTCTCCGGAGAGCAAAAATAAATAAATAATTTTTGTGATTTATGGAAGTCAAATGTGTTATTACCGACCGCCAACATATATTGGCATCTGACACTACCGATAGAGGCGCTACTGCATTCACATCATGGCTGACTTTGGTAGGATATTTTTGACAGGTTCAATGGTATCTTCATGTGATATTTATTGAAACACACGGGAACACACTCTAAAATGGTCTTTAACTGTCTTTCCACTTCTAAGAACATATTCCCATGCTTGTCACAAACTCGACTATCCTACAACCGTCAGTTTCTCAAAATCTCACTAGAGGCGCTTCAGTTATTGTCAGTTGACAATAAGGGAGGTATTGTGATCATACCGATTTTGACATTTCGATGGATCTCCACGAATTGAGGTCCCTACATAACGTTTTGACTATTTTTAGCATGTCTGTCGTTCTGTTTTTCTGTCTGTTGGTATATCTGTCTGTCTGTTTAAATTTTACTTTGTAGTAATCACGGCAAAATGAACGATATTTTTAAAATAATTTATCGTCTGTTAATCATATAATAAGACTGCCCAGCAAACATTTTTATACGGGCCAGTACTGGTAAAGCACATACTCCCCGGCATTGAAAGTAATGGGCCAGTACCCCGGTGTCCCCGTGGCCGTTACTGGCCCATTGATGTATCAGTTGCTGGCCCAGCAACGGTAAAGTGCAAAATAATCGCATTAGTTGCAAGATTTATTTCTGATGGTTTTAAGTAAAAAGTATTAGTGAAGAAGAGTGCTTATAAAATGCTGGTAAAGTACTTCGTATAGGCGGAATGCGAAATACAAATGTGAAGTACATTATTAATACTGGCGTTGCACTTACTTTTGGTGCCAGTAATTTACCAGCATAAAAGCAGTTTGCCAGCATTCGGCCGTTAGTTGAATGTTTGCTGGGTGGTTATTAAATTTACGCTTTTAAAAATTAAATACAACATTTGTCAAAATATAACTAGAATTTTGACAAAATAATTTCAACATAATAAAAATGCAAAAAAAAAACAGAAAAACTAAAATTTACTCCGTGTATTCGAACTCGAAACCCTTCGTTTTCCAGCTCATTTTAGCAGTGCTCTAACCCATTAAGCTATCGCACGCTTTGCATGTGAGTGTCTTACATTGGTATAACTTTTGTACTTTGTGAACCAAAAACCACAAAAAATGCGTTATTTTCCGAAAACATAATCTGATCAAAAATTCCTGTTGTACTATTTCGGTTCACACCAATATACATTACTCAGAATTTTTAGTTTAAACCATCTAGGCTACAGGTGTGGGACAAAATTTTTTTTGCACAATTTTGTCAAAAATCGCATCAAAATAATTTATTTTGCAAAAATAAAAATTTGATCGTTAATCCACGTACTAAGGGCTTTCATTTGATACCCTACTCAGAATTTAAAAAAAATATTTTTGTTTTCGATGAGCACATATTTGTTTATATTTTTAGGGGGGTATGTTTTTTAGATGTTTTAGTATTTTTCCTATGTGCGGGTCAAAGAGTTGTATAAGCATGCCAAATTTCAACTCTCTAGGTTTAGCCGTTTGGCTACAATTTTTACCGAACAGACAGACAGACAACAAAATGACAGTATAAGGGATTTTTGGTCATACCTACAAAACCCTAAAAAATCACCTTCTGACAGCTTTCTCATAAATGACATTAATAAAGGTGTTGTTTCAAAATTAATTTCCTAAAGTTTATTTGTGAGCTATTTAATTCATTTGTTTGTTGAATCGACGAAGTCAAAACAAACAGTTCTATCCCTAGCACGCTTTTAAAACAAATTTAAGATCAGGGTAAACAAATGATAAGTTTTAAGTTGCTTTCTTCAACTGTTTCTTCTCTATTGTCTGTGATGTTCACTTGTTTTCAAAACAATAGTCACTTTGTAACATAAAGCACTTGTTAAGATTCTAGTTTATTTTTACAACAACTTACTTTCAACTTTGATTTTATGGCTTCACTGTGTAAATATACACCTCTTGCATATTGGACAGCTCCTTATGTTAAATTAAAATTTTGAGTTCAGTTTAATTAAAATTTAATTTGTAATTTTACTCCTTTTAAAGATAGGGTTACTATGAAAAAGTGTTTTTTATTATAAAATCAATACGTATTACAAAAAGATTCCTATGGTTGTTACACACACACACACACAGGACCGTTCCGAGCAATTTTAGGGTTTAAGGCAAATTATATTAACAAGGTCCCCCTAGAAAAAATTTATTTATGCTGTCTTAAGTCCCATTTAGACATCCAAATTGATCTCTAAAGGCCCATTTGGACTTTCAAATTAAGCTCTAATCGGTTCTAATTTTTACCGACCGCCAACGTATATAAAGGGAGGTATTGTGATCATACCGATTTTGACATTTCGCTGGATCTCCACGAATTGGGGTCCCTACATAACGTTTTGACTATTTTCAGCATGATATCTGTCGGTGTGTCTGTCCGTCTGTCTGTCTGTGTACACGTGTAGAGCAAATTCTTAAACCAGTTGATCAACTTTTGGTAAAAATCGGATGACTAGAAATGGGAGTTTACTCTTGTCGATTTTAATATTTAGAATATTTAGAAAAAAATTATTTAACAAAAGTTGCTGTAAATGCAATAACTAACAACTTTTAATTGAGACATTTTTTGATAAAACGAAAAATTTTGAAAGATTTTTCGAAATTTTTTCTAAGTATCTATTTTTTTCATACTTACATGTAACGTTTCCATGATAAATAATATCTCTGTTAGAAAATATTAGGCCAAATTATTTCTACTCTGCTGCTAGTCTATTTTGCCTTTTCATGCCTTTCAAAATAACAATGCCTTTCAAATAAAAATATATATATATTTTTTTAATACCCAAAAAACTCGAAATTTTTCGAGAAACTAATTTGATCAAAAATTCCTGTTCACCTTTTTCGGTTCCCATATACATTACTGAAAATTTTCTCAGATATTTAGACATACCTCTTTAAGAAAAAAAAAATCGTTTTTTCAAAAATTAAATTTTGTTCATTTATCTCTACATCCAGATGTTTTGTTTGATGTGCTACTCAAATAAAAAAAAGTACTAATTTCTTCGTCAAATAAAAATTGGTTTTCGGGCTATTTAAAAAAAAAATGAAATTCGCATTTCTTCAAAATTTCAACTCAAATTTCTAGGTCTAGCCGTTTCGCCATAATTTCTATCGTACACACAGACAGAGAGACAGACAGAAAAACAAACAGATAGACAGATAGACAGACAGACAGACAGATAGACGACAAACAGACATATGAATGACGATATTAGTTGTTTTTTGTCATACCTGCAAAACCTTTAAAGTGCTACTCACTGAGAATTTCACGATCTCAAAAATATTACGATGTTACGATCACTTTCTTAGATAACTGCGAAACCCTGAAATGTGTAAATATTTACACCATCAATTTATTTTTTAGTATAAATTTGAGTTGTTCAAATTTTTGTCATTCACTGACAGTTCTAATTACTTAAGTACAATTCTGAGACCAGTTCAAGTCATCAAATGATTGTTCAAATTCATTGAATTGTTGAATCTTAAAACAAAACGTTCCGAGCCACCCTCTGAATGGAAGGTAAAAAAGATCGCAGTACACAGATGCATCTGAGAAGTATGTCGGCAGCTGCATCCGTTTCCCGCACGTGTAGGGTTCACCTAGTGCCCCTGTACACCTGGGTCGGACCGCACGCCATCGATCACAGGGTTAAATGCCTTTAAAAAGGGCCAACACAGGTTTTAACTTGATTTCTGCCAAGATGAATAGGGTGCTACGCATTTAGGGTGAACTATTATTGCGTATCAAATTTTTTGTTAGCTTTTTGATGTATTTAATAATTATAACACTTAAAACAACTACAGTGAATTTATTTTTGAATACAATAAGCATTATGTCATTACCATGGATACAGTTTTTGACAGCAATATAAATCGTGTTCATTTTCATTTGCAATATAAAAAAAAACATATTTACAATACTAGCAAAATCAAAACATTTGATTGAAAATACAAATAAAAAATAATAATAATAAATAAATAACTAATAAAAACTTATAATAAATGTTCAAAAGTTTCTCCGTTTACTTGCATACAAAATGTTAAGCGATCATAAAAATGATTCAAAACATTCAGCAATTGCTCTTGAGGTATATTGTTGGATTCTTGAACAATTTTGTCTTGCAGTTCAGCAACATCCCTAAGTTCTCCATTATATACTTTGGCCTTTAAATATCCCCAATAAAAAAAATCATTGGGTGCCAAATCCGGAGATCTCGCTGGCCAATTCATCGACCCTCCTCTTCCAATCCAGCTATTTGGGAAAGTTCTATGTAAATATTCTTTAACTATTCTAAAATAATGGATTTGTGCGCCATCATGTTGAAACCATACTTGTCCATTAATATTCAGGTTTCGCAACGCAGGTAATATTTGGTTTTGCAAAAGAGATATTTTGCAAAACCGTCAATAAAAAAGGCTCTATAATATTGGTTCGTATTATCCCTGCCCAAACATTTAATTTTTGCGGCCTTTGAATTCGGGAGGAATTAAATATAAATTTTCTCGACTCCAGTACCTAAAATTTTGTCTGTGCACTTCACCATTTAGAGTAAACGTTGCTTTGTCAGTAAATAAAATTCTTTGAAGTATTGTTGGGTCGGAATTAATTTTTTCAAACATTTCAAAACAAAAATCCATATGTACTGCTGCGTCACTTTCTAATTCTTGATGATTTTGAAATTTGTATGATCGAAACTTTTCTTTTTTTAAGAAGTTAAAAACAGATCCAATACTGACACCAACGGTTTGTGCAATTGATCTTAACCTCTACCCACGTTCCAAAATTGAACACCGCGGCGCTACGAACTTAAATTTAATTCCCTATTGGCATCTGACACTACCGATAGAGGCGCTACTGCATTCACATCATAGCTGACTTTGGTAGGATATTTCCCAGCAAACATTGAACTAACGGCCGAACGCCGGCAAACTGCTTTTACGCTGGTACATTGCTGGCACCAGAAGTAAGTGCAACGCCAGTATTAATAATGTACTTCACATTTGTATTTCGCACTCTGCCTATACGAAGTACTTTACCAGCATTTTATAAGCATTCCTTATTTGTATTAATCCAAGGTTATTTCTAGCGGGCCAGTGCTTATGTTTATAACTTTTTTTGAATGTAATAATTTGAAAAGTCTGACCGTTCTTAGTCATAAAACACCCTAATGGCGTGGCCTTCGAGGGTCGGTACAAGTGATATTCTGTGAGTACAAGTTTGGACGTGTTGGTGAACAGTTTATCAGGATGTGTATTTGAATAGTTATTGATTGTGAGCATTTTACAGTTTTTTATTGTGATTTGTGTGTGTTTTGTTAGATTTAAGGACGTAGTTTACACAAACTATTTCATATTAAATTGTTTAATTTTTAGTTTAGTTCAATCATAGTTTTTTCATGTAATAAAATTTTCAATTATTAATAAATCTGATACAAGATTATAAATATGTCATTTAAAAAATATAATTTGTCATATTTCATTTTGAATAGTGACATCTTAAATATTTTGTAAATATAATACTAACCTAAAATAATACAAACTTAATCCAAAACTGTAAAGCTTTTTTTACAATATAACCAAGTTTCTAAAAGTCAGTAATACACTATAAAAATCACCAAAATAACCAGATCTAGTTTGTTCTTACAAAAGTGAACAGCTTATAGCATTAATGCTTATAAAATTTGTTTATTGAATTTATTTTAACAAGTATGATTTCTTTAGGTTGGCACTCTTCAAGTCAGGGGGAAAAGATGTGGTAGATAATACAAGACGAATATTGGCGAAAATTATTAGTCACCCCTTATCTTTAGGATGAAATTGGTTTGACCGAAATGGCAGAAAACCATTTTCTTAAAATTCTTCATTAAATTAATAAATTAAAGAAACTAATTCCTGTTATTCCTGAAATTATATTTATTTAATATTTATAAATAAATCAATAAATTATAACTGTTAATTCAATTTACAATCGGCTAGTTTTACCATCGTTGAATAAATTTATTTAACAACTTAAGTTAACAATATCGCATCATTCTATTGACAGCAATGTTAATTTCTTCATTAATAGTTTAAAACCGATGCGATATTGTCAACTTTACTTGTTAAATAAATTTATTCAACGATGGTGAAAATGGCCAAATGAGTATTTATTTTGCACCTAACCATTAATTTATTTTAATACTGGGTAAGTACACATATATTACATTTGAAACACTAGAGAGTGGGTATAATATAAGCACTAGTCTGTCAGAAATAAATCTTGCAACTAATGCGATTATTTTGCACTTTACCGTTGCTGGGCCAGCAACTGATACATCAATGGGCCAGCTAACGGCCACGGGGACACCGGGGCACTGGCCCAGTGCAAAATGCCAGCACTGGACCAATGCGAAATGCCAGCACTGGCCCAGTGCGAAATGCCAGCACTGGCCCATTACTTTCAATGCACTTTACCGTTGCTGGGCCAGCAACTGATACATCAATGGACCAGCTAAGGGCCACGGGACACCGGGGTACTGGCCCAGTACGAAATGCCAGCACTGGCCCATTACTTTCAATGCCGGCGAGTATGTGCTTTACCAGTACTGGTCCGGATAAAAATGTTTGCTGGGTTTTGACAGGTTCAATGGTATCTTCATGTGATATTTATTGAAACACACGGGAACACACTCTAAAATGGTCTTTAACTGTCTTTCCACTTCTAAGAACATATTCCCATGCTTGTCACAAACTCGACTATCCTACAACCGGCAGTTTCTCAAAATCTCACTAGAGGCGCTTCCGTTTTTGTCAGTTGACAATAAATAAAACACATTTTCAAATATAAAATCATTTTATTTGAGTAAACCCAAAAGAACCACTGTACAAATAACACAAAAAAATGATATTTCTTCAAAAAAATTCAACAATTTTTTCACTAAATTTACTAAAAACTAATCTTAAACTAAAATGGTCAGCAAACAATTGTTAGTATTCGAAATGCAAGAAAATAAATAAAAACACTGTAATGAAAGAAGCAAGTTAAAAAATAATTTTAAAGCTGCATTTTTAAGTCTTTTTTTTTAAATATATTTTTGGAAGTTTTTAGAATAATTCAATGCACTATTGTCCAAAAGTGATCTATAGTTTTGCACTAGGACTAAGAATATTTCTAGTGCTAGAATTCAATTTACTTTCGAACCAGTGCGATTTGGTACAAATATATACAATAAACACTAAAAGTGACCTAATTTTAGTTCCAGTGTAAAAACAGAGATGGCGCTCTTGTCAGTTAATCTAAAAGTACTCAGTAATAGATCTACACAAAACTGTACTCTATAATAACAATATATGGAGAATTTTGAGGACTGGTGCAGATACTTTGAGACAGTGGCGCACTTAGGGAAGGTACCGGGTTGTTTTGGAACCCTCATAAAGGAAAAAAAAACACAAGTTTGTCTATAAATGCCCAGCAAACATTCAACTAACGGCCGAATGCCGGCTAACTGCTTTTATGCTGGTAAATTACTGGCACCAAAAGTAAGTGCAACGCCAGTATTAATAATGTACTTCACATTTGTATTTCGCATTCCGCCTATACGAAGTACTTTACCAGCATTTTATAAGCACTCTTCTTCACTCATACTTTTTACTTAAAACCATCAGAAATAAATCTTGCAACTAATGCGATTATTTTGCACTTTACCGTTGCTGGGCCGGCAACTGATACATCAATGGGCCAGTAACGGCCACGGGGACACCGGGGTACTGGCCCATTACTTTCAATGCCGGGGAGTATGCGCTTTACCAGTACTGGCCCGTATAAAAATGTTTGCTGGGTGTTATCTAAATTTACACATATAATAACGATTTCATGAATCAATGAATCGTATTTTGTGCCAATTCTAGCGCCTCAATGCAATTTTAAGGTTCGCACACACTAGTGCCAGCCCGGGGCGCCGCGAAACATAGAGCGCAAAATTAAGGATTTTGAATTTTATATTATGTATATATATTTTTTTTTTCGCGCTTTTGTGAGTGAAATTGTTTTATGGTAATAGTTAAGTATGAATCATGTACTTTTTCAACAGTAAACTTTAAAGTTAAAGTAAAAAATAGACAGCAATTGTGATGTAAATGGAGCAGAATTATTTGATGAGTTGAAATCTGCATCAGCTCTTTTGCCTAATGACATTTATGAACCTTTAAATGTTCTAAATTTTATAAAATCCAATAAATTACAAAATGTGCTTCCTAATATTTGGATTTCATTAAGAATAATGTTAACGATACTAATTACTGTTGCTAGTGGTGAGAGAAGTTTTAAGCCCGGTTTTTCCACCTTCAGATAAAGTTCCAGGTAACTATCTGACAGATAAGGTTATTTGTAACTTCATCTGCTGAATAAATGTCATCCCTTCTTTCTATACAAATGTATCTATCGGATATTGGCATCTGACACTACCGATAGAGGCGCTACTGCATTCACATCATGGCTGACTTTGGTAGGATATTTTTGACAGGTTCAATGGTATCTTCATGTGATATTTATTGAAACACACGGGAACACACTCTAAAATGGTCTTTAACTGTCTTTCCACTTCTAAGAACATATTCCCATGCTTGTCACAAACTCGACTATCCTACAACCGTCAGTTTCTCAAAATCTCACTAGAGGCGCTTCAGTTATTGTCAGTTGACAATAAACGGTTTCATATTTTTTATTCTTGTGTACTATTTTTATTTCCCATTTCATATTCTTGTTCCGTATATAAACCAACTATGAATCACTTGGCACTAATTGTTAGTGCAGAAGCGGGTAGACTAGTTTTAAAAAAAAATAAGAAATCCATTTTAAAAAGTCAGACGGAATGCTTTTGCTTTAATTATTTAGCTCCGAGTTTTATCTAACTATTATTTTTTTGCAAATTTTATAATAATAATAAATTATTTAAACTCTACCCAAGGACTTGAATGCACTACAGGAGATTTATTTATTTTACATCGGCCTATTTCTGCAACAAGGCTAATCGCCGATGCCAGGGGGCGAGCTCCTATCCGTGAATGAGGGAGAAATTTCATCAAATTACAAAAATTCCATTGTTTTTGATTTTTTATACTCTAATTTTTATTTATTTAGTTATTTTTTTTTTTTGTAAAATTTACTTCTAATTTATTTTAATACAATTGTAAAACAATATTTTTTTTCTCTATATTTTCTTTTTTTTTTTAATTCTGCACCAATAATACAAAATAGTTGTTTGTATGTACAGTCTGTTCCAAACGGTTAAGCGGAACTAGATTTTGCAATCTAGTTACTTTGATCGTTTAAATCGTGCCTTTCGGCAGTTTTGTTTAAGCTTTGTAAATCATACTTACAATAAACATTTTTTGGTTAAGGTTAATATCATTTTAAAATGTCATTTACTTTATATTTTGATTTTTTGTGTCATTCTGAATACAAATTTCCCATTTATTTATTTTTTTGTCATTAAAATATCTAAAAAAATATTTAATTTTGACATATGTCATTCGTTTTCATGGTTTCATTGTTGGAATTTTAAATTCTGACATCCCAACGTGAAAAACGAAATATCCCAAGCAAGGTCCCTTCTCGTGACAACCTAAAAGAACTAATTTCCCATTTAGTTCCGCTTAACCGTTTGGAACAGACTGTAATTTTTATAACAGTCCTAATGAAATGTTTTCGTCATCAGTTCGTATCTTCTAAAAACGTCACCAAGTATCTAAAATTTCATAAAAAAAAGACACCAGTTCGTTAGTATCTTCCACAAAACGTGGATCACCTAAAAAACTTTAAAATTAAAACTCCCGGGTACACTTTCACAAAAAAAGTCGAGCGTTCTTACGGAGAATATTGAAATAAGGCGCTAGAAAAATGTTCTAAACAAGACCATGGAACACTTGTGCGCTACAGGCAAAATTGGGGGCATAAATTAAAGGATGCCAAAAAGAAATATTGAATTTATTTTGAGTCACTTTTAATGTGTACCGTCCACCTCTTCACAAATGCTATATTTTAGTGAATATTTGTATTTTCTAAAGCGTAAATCTGTCAGTCATACAATTAAAAAGACAAATGGAAGTCTATTAGCATACATTTGGAATCTTTAATTGGTAACATTTTTGAATCCATTTATCTTTTATTTCATCAATGGCGCATCCATTTAAATAAAATTTACATACCTTTTATTAATTTTAAAACTTACCTTAATACAGACACTTGAAACATCGAAACATGGATGCGTCAATGAATCATATTTCATATGACATTTGAGAAATTTATTATATAATACAGTCAAAAATCCTTTTTCAAAAACAGAAATATCAAATGTCAAAATAACTACCAAGTATTATTTATTTTCTCAAAGGGCAGTTTTAAATTATGTCGCATTATAACGGTTCGGATTCCGTCAAGAATGTGTTTATTCGGAAAAAGATTTGTCTTCAACTTTCAGGTAATTTTAACCAGGTTTATAACGTTTTGGGTAAGTGTTTACAACATCCCACTTCACACTTGCTCATACGTCAAACAAATGTCATTTGTTTAATATACAGAGATTCTAAACAAGTGGGACTGTGCAGAACTTTTAATGTCATTAAACTAGAAGATGGGTAGCTCGCTTCGCTCGGCTTCTTCTAACCAAACACTTACTAACCTAACCTAACCTAAGATAGTGTTTTGTCATTAAACTAGAAGATAGTTAGCTCGCTTCTAGAAACCATTGTTTTAGAGCCACTGACAATTCTTGAATTATTTAGTGTAGTCGTTATGTGCTGCCATCTGTATAAAGTTTGAAGGGGGATATTGTAAACATTGGCCACGTTTTGTTTTCTGACAAGAATGTGAAAAATTGCAAACCTTTAAGAATATAATACAGGTGTCGAGACGAAATTTTTCTTTTTTGCAAAGATAGTGTAGTAGAAAAACATTTACAGGGCTATAAGCTGTTCACTTTTGTAAGAACAAACTAAGAGGAAATTTTGTTTTCAATAGTTTGCACCTTTGAAGCTGTATGTCATGTTGGTATTAAAAAATGTCACTTTTTTAAAATGTCGATCCATTTGACATATATCATAATGAAAAATGATACAGTCTGTTTCAAACGGTTAGGCGGAACTAAATGGAAATTTTGTTCTTTTAGGTTGTCACGAGAAGGGACCTTGCTAGGGTTATTTAATTATTCACGTTGGGATGTCAAAATTTAAAATTCCAACAATGAAACAATGGAAACGTATGATATACGTCAATGTCAATTATTTTTTTTATATATTTTAATGACAAAAATATAAATAATTGGGAAATTTGTAATAAGAATGACAATAAAAAAAATTAACATATAAAGAAAATGACATTTTAAAATGATGAAAAAAATTACCAAAAAATGTTTATTGTAAGTATGATTTACAAAGCTTAAACAAAACGGCCGAAAAGCACGATTTAAACGATGAAAGTAACTAGATTGCAAAATCTAGTTCCGCTTAACCGTTTGGAACAGACTGTATCTTAATTATAATGATCATAACCTTATCAACCTAAAGTCGGTTTTACAGCGTAAAGAATATTTTTAATTGACATTTAAAGTCAGTAACACACCATAAAAGTAACCAAAATAACCAGATCTAGTGTGTTCTTACAAAAGTGAACAGCTTATATTCAGAGACAACATTTTAAACACTGTCTAAATAAAACACTGTTTAAAATTTAGACTGTGTTAAATTGTGCAAGTTGGTAGTAAAATAATTGAACTTAACTTTGGTCTGTTTCTAATTTTTATGTGCTAGAAAGAGATAGAATATCACATTTATAACCTTACGATCCATGAACGACATAGCTCTTATGCACTGTCTTTTTCTACGACATTGTAAAGTCGTTATTGTTCTCTTTCTTACACTTTATACTTTAAGAGTTTTTTCTGAATAAATAAATCATATACGTCCAATATTATAGTCGAATTGCTGATAAGTGACTGTTACATGTATGTATCAAGTAGTGCATTCATATAATAATCTAGTTAATATTTTTCAGCGATTTTAAAAATGTTTTTTGTTATTTGTCTTAGCTATCAGTGTCTGTTAATAATATTAATTAATAGACCTTGCAGCCAATTATTAAATTCACATACTTTAATTTTAAATTTACTGGAATATTTTAATTCCGAAAAAGAGGACAATAGGTCACTTATTTCTCTATCTTGTGTCCATCAAAGAGTAGCAGCTACCTTAAAGATTTCGGAATCAACAATTCGTAGAATTATAAAATGTAATAAATCTGAACTTCTCACTAACAAAATCACGAGAAAACGAAGGATATTAAAATCTGAACCAGTTTATTTTATTGAAACATTGGCACAAACGTATGGTCATGAAGTACTAACATTACCTCCTTATCACTGCCAGTTTAACCCCATTGAACTAATTTGGTATAACAAAAAATTATTGTGATAGACATATTGGTCAAAACGGATATAGTGATAACGAAGTTTTGAAAATGTGGCAAGTAGCCTGTGATCAAATTAGTTGTGAAACAAAATCTGTTAAAAAAATCGAAAATTTAATAAATGAATGGTGGGAAACGGAAAGGATTGTTGATATTAATCCAATAATAATAAATATAAGAAATGACAGCGATAGTTCAGATGACAACCCAGTGACTAATTGTTTTAAAATTAAAATAAACATTTAAATACAACTTGTAGCAATATATTATATGAATAAATATATTTTTACTTAATATTTTATTACTTTGTACTTAAAAACATAAAAATTTAATTTAAATAAACAACATATTATAATCCAAAATTTACGTATAAGTTTTTCCTTATTTATAATTATTACCTTAAAATTAATAATTCTGTTTGTTTGAGTACTGCTGTGAATTTATTTTCGTGCTCCAATTAGCAAAGATATCTCCGAATCATTCCATTTCTTTCTAATGCTTTGTTTTTTATTAAAATAATTTGGAAGGTTAGTTGTCAACTTGGGTCACTATACCCAACGTTACTATGGGTATGCAAATAATTATAATGATATAGACAGAGAAAGCATATAGTATTGTATATCGATACTTGTAGCAACGAACAGTCACCTATCCGCAATCCGACTATAACTGTTCTTAATAGAAATCCCAATTACACATTTTGTCCCAAATTTCTGAAAACATCCCAGATTCTCTAAAATTATTTTAATCAATTTCGAAATTACTTGTGAAGGGAATATTTTGTACTACATTTAAAAACATTCTCACTCTTAGTCGAAGCATTTTCGCTATTGAATATAAATAGAGTAAGCTAAATATAGTAGTTATTTTTTTTACTCTGTGATGCGTTCCCCAATTACGCTATTCTTTTCTTTCTTGGCTAGTTTGCCCTTAGTCCTTTAGGAGTGTTGTGCTTCCGATTGTCGCTAGATGTCAGTGTTAATATTTTTTAAAGAAATAAATAATACTGGTAGTATATATTATTGAAATAATTGTTCTAAATAATATTTTTGTTAGATTAAATTCATGGATAGCTTTTACATAAATAACAATTTCATGTATAAATATAAAATCTAATTTTTTTTTTACTTCCAATCTTGTAACGAGCAATACGGCACCATTCCGTATGAAGCACTTAGGCTATTTAATTATAATTAAATAAAGTACAATATATTATAGTTTTTTTTTTTCAATAATTTTCTTTTTTATGTTAATGTTCAGCGATTGGCTTTAATTCTTTAATTTGTTTAATTAAATACGCTTTTTCATCGTTAAATTGTTCATCTTCGGACCGATCTGTATGGAATTTTGTAAGGAAATCCACCAACTTATCTTGGTTTCGAAGTAGAATGTCCAAGATTGGTTTTGGTTTGTTCGGGTTGGCAACAAATACCTGTAAAAAACAAAAAATAGTGTTAACATGACTGCGTGGTACAATAACCAATCTATCAAAATCGATAGTTTTCTTTTCCCGAATTAATTAAGGTTATGTTTTCAAACTTACCTTAAATACATGGAAAGCTTCAAATTGTATGTTACGAGACTTCTCTTTCAACATATTCATCATTAATTTTAAATTGTCCGGGTTTGATATATACCTCGTCATAACCTAAAATATGCATAATAAAATTCGGTTTTCATATCATAAATAAAGAACTTACAGTGAAGTTGTGCCTATCCAATAATAATTCACCCAATAATTTCAAACTCTGACGACGTGTAACATAGTTTTCAGAATTTAATAATCGCTGGTAATGATTAAACACTTTGTCGTAGTTCATTTCTAAGAAATCGGCACATAAAATCTTATGCCGAGTTAATAATTCCTGAAAAACAATAAAAAATTAATATTGGTCTCATTTATTTGGCATTATTACGTACTTTAAAGGTAGAGAAGGCATCCGAGGCTATATCAAATGTTGAAACTTCAACATATCGAAAGAAATTAAAGAAATCATCAGAGTATAACATGATTTTAGCAAGTGCCTCGTAACGAGCACATTCACGAAGCATTGTTCCACAATTTAGAGCAATTTCCTGATGTTCATACCTTTAAAAATATTTATAAAACAAAAATCATTTTAAAAAATGTTAAATTAAACTTACCCTGTCATTAGTGTGAATAAAATTTCTGGTTTAGTACAAATATACTCAACGGTGGGAGATCGAGTACCGATTTGCCTCCTTAAAATATTATTGAACACTTGCGCTACATCCTTTTTCCCTTCAAAATCAATCCTATTCAGATTCTGTATTAGTAATAGCAATAAATTGCTGTTATACAGTTCCTGTGCAAGTTGCGCAACAATTATATCGGTCTGCGGTTCAGCATCTGAAGTTCCGTACAGCATGTTTTTAATCAAGACCAAATTTTTGCTTACATCTTCCTGTGCTTTTTCAGCTTTCTTATCACCTCTTTCAAGGGAATTTACAGCTTCTTTTAAAGCTTTTACAACTTCTGCTGGTGACTTTTGGGATTTACCAAAGAGAGGCATTTTTATTTAGAACTTTTAAACTTTGAAGTTTTACCTTAATTTTATACTAATCTTCATAGATTAGTTACTTCTTAATCTGTATATTTTAATGCACTATGACCTACAATGTCAAACTCGTGTTTGCTGTAAACCATATAATTGAGATGTAATATTGTTTTTTGTGCTTCTATATATCGTCTTACTAACCATTTATAAATATTATTGTGTAAATATACTACAATTTTATCTTTTTGATGATGAGCTGACAGACTCATTCACATATATTTTCTCCTAAAATATTATCGTCTCTTTTTGCCGATCAAGGAGGTTACGATTTCATCGGCACGGATGGGCAAGGTATCCTGAACGAAATATAATTTAAAATATTCTTAATTACTAAGAGCCGCTTTTACAATCAATGGATAAACCTCGGATCAGAGGTATGAAACTACTTTTAAAGCATTCTATTATCTTTTATAGTTTTCGAAAAAATGCATTTTTAAAATAATCATAAAGTGGGGCAGTCGAAAAATGGCTGTAGCTCTTGAACACCTATTTCAAAAAATTTGAAAAATTAAGAAACGATAGAATGAAGTCTTCCTATTTCAAAAATATAAAATTCAAATTTTTACTATTTTTGGTTTTTTATAAATTAAACTTTTAATGAACATATGTTCACAAAAGTAGCAGTAGTCCTTTTTCTAGTACCCCAAAAAATCTGAAAAAATCAATATCGCTAGGAAAAAGTTAGGGCTTTCTAAATATTTTCATAAAATTTATTTATCTTTTTTAGTTTTTGAGATATGGTGTTATTTGTAAAAGTGTCTCTAGCTCTCAAAATGGTACCCAAAAAAAAAATGAAAAAATCAAAATCTATATAATAAGAGGTGCCCTTTTGAAAAACTTTTAAAGCGTTCTATTATCCTGTATAGTTTTCGAAAAAATGCATTTTTAAAATAATCATAAAGTGGGACAGTTGAAAAATGACTTTAGGTTTTGAACCCCCATTTAAAAAAATTTTAAAAATTAGGAAACGATAGAATGAAGTCTTCCCATTTCAAAAATATAGAATTCAAATTTTCATCAACAGCATCCGTTTTAATTAAGTCAAGGCGTTCGCTTTTGTGAAAAATCTCCACTCAAATCTTTATTTATTTATCATCTTCATGTGATCAAATTTAAATAGCCCTTATAAAATTGTCTTTGTGAATTATGTTATTTTTTTTTTATCAATTTTCTTTTAAATTAAGGTAATAAGACATTGCTGGGCCTGGATATTTCAAAAATTCCAATCGCTGAAAGCTTGATCTTGCGCACATCGGCAATATTTTGTTACGTCACGGCATCATTGTGTTATGGCTCCCAACGAAGGAGCACGCAGTTTTTTGCGGTGAATATTTTTCCAAAAAGTAATTGGAAAATAGTGAATTTTGAAATGAAGATGATAAATAAATAATTTAAAAGGGCACTGAAATAAAAATTTAAATTATATTATTGAGAAATTCGAGGAAAATGTTGGAGTCCTTGAGCGTCTACTTGTTGCTTGTCTTCGGAAATATAGAAAAATAGGTGAGTGTTCATTTATTTTAAAATATTAGGACCTTAATATTGAAAATTTAGATTTTTTATAGCATTTTTGGCTATTTTTTATAATATTTCTTTGTTATATTTTATTAATTTTTTGCGTCGCATAAATCGAGGTCATTAATTGGCACATTCTTGTAGGATTATAGAGATAAGGCGGAGTGCCTTATCTCCGGAGTGGTCATTAGTGAAGTTAACATTGTAATATTCAGCTCAATAAATGCACGTGTTTATTTAATAATTTTAACTTTGAAATTTTAAAGATAAACAATGTATTTGACAAAATTATTGCAACAAATTTTATATATTTTTGTTTTTATTTAGTAAAACCGTGGATATAATATATGTGTTTTTTAATTTACAATTTATTTCCAGTCTCATTTTCTGGAAGTGATTTTACCGGAGATTGGACACGATATCGGCAAGTGTTCGGCCAGTTTCCGCCAACATATCGGACGCTCGGACCCAACTTGCAATGCAGTTTTCAAAAGGAAGGATAATTTTCGGTAAGTTTTAAGATTTTTCAATTCAGTATTGTTATTCATTCAATTACAGTAGGAGCTCGGTTATGTGAACTAATATTATTCATGGCTACAAGGAACATTTTAATTTAATTTGATTTAAGAACAACTCCACGTTTCAATATCCAATACCGCCTTGTAAAATAAATTATTATTATTTTTTTAATGTATGGTATTTGTTTCAGGAGTAATTGGGCGCAAATTTCAGCGCCCAGCAAGGAGGCTTTTGCTGTCCCCAAGTGGAAACTGTGGAACCCATCTGCAAGCTTGTCCGGCCCGGTTCTCTGGGTTTCGGAGTGTTCTGGGTTCTGCGATACCACAGGTCCCTCACCTCACCACTCGTACCGTGACCACAATCTCCTCGTTTAGAGATTACGCAACCTTAAACATGACAAGAATTAGTAACAATTCACCCTCGGTTGGGATTTGAATGCACACTACAAAGATTGTTTCCGCAGTCTCTATGACAACGGGAGGAAGTTGTTCCAGTACGGACAGAAGCAGATGTCTGGATTGATGGAGTTCACATAAAAGAATTCAGCCGAAATTTCCACACGTGATGATGCTGGATAAGAATTCAATATATGTACACCAGAATAAAAGTGTATTAACTAGTAACAAATTTACAAAAGAGAAAATTGAACATCGTATCTTTAGTACCATACATTGATTTAATAATATTAATGCAATATTTCTAATACCAAGAAAAATACAAAAAAAAAAAATGCGTTTGAAAGATGATACCATATGCCTTTCAAAAAAAATATAATTTTATGAAAAATTATAGTTAATACACTTTTATTCTGGGGTACATACAGGTTATTTAAAGTAATGAAATATAATATTTTAGGGAGATTATTTCAAATTTTAACTCAAAATATTTTCAGTTTGTTTTTAAATAAGATTTATCAAACATAGATATTTTTGATTTAATCGGAAAGTAATTAATACTGTCTAATTATTTTGAATTTGTTCCGAGACTATTCGATAAAGTCCAATCTGTTTGGACATTTAATATTGGTCCAAAAAGTGAACAATAACCATTTTTTTTAAATTAAAGAATAGTTTGGAAAAAAATCAATTTTATTTTTTAGAAACTAAATATTAATTAATCAAACATATAGAAATTTAGGTACAATATTTATAGCAACGTTTGCTATTAGCGTTTTTTAATTAAATACTTTTTAAAAAAATTTTGAAAACTAGTTAAGTAAATTTTTAGCTTTCAGTAATGATAGATATTTGCCATTATTTTAGCAATATAAAATTAGTTTGACAACTAATCAGTATTTTGGTTTTAGAAATTAAATACCAATTTAGAAACAAATTAATAATATTAAATTTTTTAGAAATTTAGTTAGATACAATTTTCAGTGCTCAGCAAAAATAGTTATTTGCGCTTTTTTACAAATTTAAAATAAATTGGTAAACTAATCAATATTAATTTTTTTAATAATTTTATTTTTGTAAACTAATCAGTATTTTTTTTTTATGAAAAGGTGAAACTAATCATTAATAGCTAATCAATTTTTTTAAATTTTAAATTATTTTGAAAACCAATCGATAACTTCCAAACTGTTCGGTTGTGTCCGATTTTTCTAGAAACTGATCTACGATGTCCATTTTTTAAAAAATAAATGGACAATATACCTACTGATGCACTGACTAAATTTAAATTATTTCATGGCTTGCAATGTTTCATTTTTGATTGATTTTGTAAATTTTTATTTAATTAACTCGAGGTACAGTGGCTCCGTAAGACTGAGACTGGGATTCAGTTCTCGGACACCACTGCGGAACTAACATTCCACACCCCTGTGCACTCAGCCCAGAGGTTGACTCAGCCCTCATTTCATAATTAAAATGAGTGTGCAAAAATAATAGGAGCATTAGTATCGCCAGATTGTTGGGGGATGTATTATTTGTTTATTATTTATTTAATTAATTGATAATTTAATATTTTTATTTAATATTTCAATATTGAACACTATAGTAGTTGAATATATTTCCTGTGTAGGGCGTAAGGGCCCCATTTACCAGGTTTGGGCCCGCCTGGTAAATGTTACAACTTACATGGGAAATTATAAAAATAAAATATCTAAATAATGAATATTTGGGGTTGAATATTTGTACGAAAATATAGATGATCTTGAAACATCGTAAAGCAATGAAATTATTTTATTTGGACAGTAAATTAGTTAATAATTTTTTGAAAAAATTAAGATTAATTGACAAATTAAATTAATGATATGGAAAAATAAATTATTTTGATAGTAAATTGGTAAATTTTTTGAAAAATAAATTCAAGTTATGATTAGTTCTCAAACTAAATTAAAATATTTTCAAAAAATAAAATTAAATAGACAGTAAATTAGTTGATAAATTTTTTGAAATATAAATTCAATATGATTCGTTTACAAATTAAAATATTTTGAAAATATATAATTATTTTGATATAAAATGAAAAATAAATTCAAGTTATGGTTAGTTGACAGATTTAATTAATATATTTTCAAAAAATAAAATAATTTTGACAGTAAATTATATAGTTGGTAAATTATTTTAAAAATAAATTCAAGTTATGATTAGTTGGCAAATTAATGTAAAATATTTTGAAAGTAAATTAATTGGTAATTTTATTGAAAAACAAATGAAATATATGAGTTGAAATAATTGAAATGATCTCTCTTATTATTATAAAACATTGTATTGATTTGTATTCTGTATCATATTTTGTAAAAATTATTGTTTATGTAAAAAATAAAAATGTGTTTTTCGGTGTGGAGAGGCACTAAATACAGATTGAAAAAAATATATTGAGAAAGAATGAATTTGGAAAAATAAATGGATGAAATAAAGAAAAAAAAAAAGAAAAAAAAATCAAGTGAAAATAAATGGAATCAGTTGAATGTGGAGAAAAATGGTTGGAAGTGACTGGAGAATGAAAGATTTTGATGAACGTGGATAGGAATGTATGGAAGAATATTCTTTATTTCCCCATGCATTCCTACCCGAACCAGAATAATTGTGGAACGAGGGACTGCGTTGTATGTGGAAAGTAATGCATGGAAGAATATTATTTATTTCCCATGCATTCCTACCCGAACCAGAATAATTGTGGAACGAGAGACTGCGTTGTATGTGGAAAGTAATGCATGGAAGAATATTATTTATTTCCCATGCATTCCTGTCCGAACCAGAATAATTGTGGAACGAGAGACTGCGTTGTATGTGGAAAGTAATGCAAGAATATTATTTATTTCCCATGCATTCCTACCCGAACCAGAATAATTGTGGAACGAGAGACTGCGTTGAATGTGGAGAGAAATGCATGGATGAGAGAATGACCTTGAAATAAAAGACTGATTATTACCTTATTTCTTTGTTAACAACCTCTGTATTTGCATCATTTTTAATAAATAAATATAAAATAAACAGCATTATTATTTCGATAAATACCCACCTAATAAATCCTCTCTGGGGTTGGTTTTTATCTTTCAGATGACGAGAAAGTAAAGAGTAAGTATTAATGTATATAATTAGTTGAGCAAAGGGAGTAGCCCTTGAGGTGGTGAGTATGTATATTATATATATAGACTACGCGAGAGAATGAATGTGGATAGGAATGCGTGGATGAGAGAATGACCTTGAAATGAAACACTGAACCCTTATTTCTTTGTTAACAACCTATGTATTTGGATTATTTTTAATAAATATATATAAAATAAACCGCATTATTATTTCAATAACTACCCACCTAATAAATCCTTTCTGGGGTTGTTTATTTATCTTTCAGATGACGAGAAAGTAAAGAGAGTAAGTATTAATGTATATATTTAGTTGAGCAAAGGGAGTAGTCCATGAGGTGGTGAGTATGTATATTATATATATAGACTACGCGAGATGAAAGACTGAACCCTTATTTCTTTGTTAACAACCTCTGTATTTGCATCATTTTTAATAAATATAAATAAAACACACCGCATTATTATTTCAATAATTACCCACCTAATAAATTCTTTCTGGGGTACCTATTTCAAGGTATAGGGTACCTGCTACTGCAATGGGTGCTCTGCAACCCTTATAGGTTCTGAGATATTAATAAAATAAAATTCACTATGTCGTAATACACCCCGAATTTTGCGCCCTTAAACCGTCGATTATCAATTTTTATTTATCTTAATAAAAAATCAAAGGGTTGAAATTAAGGGATGAAACTAAGGGATGGCATTGATTATGTGCTCTAGTGGCCCTGTATGCCATTGCGCTATACCCATGTATCGAGGAACGTTTAACGTCTAAAAACACGGTTTCACGTAAAAAATAAACGAATCACAAATATGAATGGGGGGGGGGCTTAAACACCGCAAAATATGTGGGGCCTGGGATTTGAGCAGGGTTCTAAAAAGGGGGGTAAAAAACACGTTAAAAACCCCAAATTCTGAAGCCCTGAGGCGCTAGAGTCAAAAAACTCTTAAGGGTTGCGAGATATAAAAAACACTTAATAACACGCCTCCTTTAAAAGATAGAGGGTTGCTTTTTGGCAGGTACCTATTTCAAGGTATAGGGTATCTACTACTGCAATGGGTGCTCTGCAACTCTTATAGGTTCTGAGATATTAATAAAATAAAATTCACTATGTCGTAATACACCCCGAATTTTGCGCCCTTAAACCGTCGATTATCAATTTTTATTTATCTTTAAAAAAAATCAAGGGGTTGATATTAAGGGATGAAACTAAGGGATGGCATTGATGATGTGCTCTAGTGGCCCTGTATGCCATTGCGCTATACCCATGTATCGAGGAACGTTTAACGTCTAAAAACACGGTTTTGTTCAAATTTTTAAAATTTTTATTTCAGGTATCAGGAATCCAGAAGAGTCGACAGGTGTAAATTGGTTTTTAGGGTTTATCCCGTGAACTACAAGGGGTAGGACGTCCAAATTTGGAAGGCACCTTCATTAGAGTCCGTTCTATTATCTATTAGAGTTTCAACCCTCTAGCCTTTAAGGGTAGGAAGTTATTAAGTGTTTTTTATATCTCACAACCCTTAAGAGTTAGGTGGTTGGTATTCGGTAGGTAGGTACTTCATGACCTATAGACCCTCTACCCTTCAAGGGTTCCTTACAACCCTTACGGTTTTTGAGATATTTAATTTTTAATTTTCAGTGACGTCACATATTAAACCAAAATAATTGTTTAATTTAAATTAATATCTCGACAACTAGAAGGGTTGTAGGGCTCCTATTTAGGATGTTGGGTCCTAACGTCCTATAGTACGCATGTACCAAAAATCAACTACCTAACTCTTAAGGGTTGCGAGATATAAAAAACACTTAATAACACGCCTCCCTTAAAAGATAGAGGGTTGCTTTTTGGCAGGTACCTATTTCAAGGTATAGGGTATCTACTACTGCAATGGGTGCTCTGCAACCCTTATAGGTTCTGAGAAATTAATAATATAAAATTCACTATGTCGTAATTCACCCCGAATTTTGCGCCCTTAAACCGTCGATTATCAATTTTTATTTATCTTAATAAAAAATCGAGGGGTTGAAATTAAGGGATGAAACTAAGGGATGGCATTGATGATATGCTCTAGTGGCCCTGTATGCCATTGCGCTATACCCATGTATCGAGGAACGTTTAACGTCTAAAAACACGGTTTCATGTAAAACTAAGAAACACGGTTTCACGTAAAAAAAAAACGAATCATAAATATGAATGGGGGGGGGGGCTTAAACACCGCAAAATATGTGGAGTCTTGGATTTGAGCAGGGTTATAAAAAGGGGGGTAAAAAACACGTTAAAAACCCCAAATTCTGAAGCCCTGAGGCGCTAGAGTCAAAAAACTCTTAAGGGTTGCGAGATATAAAAAACACTTAATAACACGCCTCCCTTAAAAGATAGAGGGTTGCTTTTTGGCAGGTACCTATTTCAAGGTATAGGGTATCTACTACTGCAATGGGTGCTCTGCAACCCTTATAGGTTCTGACATATTAATAAAATAAAATTCACTATGTCGTAATACACCCCGAATTTTGCGCCCTTAAACCGTCGATTATCAATTTTTATTTATCTTTAAAAAAAATCAAGGGGTTGATATTAAGGGATGAAACTAAGGGATAACATTGATGATGTGCTCTACTGGCCCTGTATGCCATAACACTATCCCCATGTATCGAGGAACTTTTCACGTCTAAAAACACGGTTTTGTTTAAAATTTTAAAAAAATAATTTCATGTATCAGGAGACCAGAAGAGTCGAAAGGTGTAAATTGGTTTTTAGGGATTATCCCGTGAACTACAAGGGGTAGGACGTCCAGATTTGGAAGGCACCTTCATTAGGGTCCGTTCTATTATCTATTAGAGTTTCAACCCTCTAGCCTTTAAGGGTAGGAAGTTATTAAGTGTTTTTTATATCTCGCAACCCTTAAGAGTTAGGTGGTTGGTATTCGGTAGGTAGGTACTTCATGACCTATAGACCTTCTACCCTTCAAGGGTTCCTTACAACCCTTACGGTTTTTGAGATATTTAATTTTTAATTTTCAGTGACGTCACATATTAGACCAAAATAATTGTTTTATTTTATTAATATCTCGACAACTAGAAGGGTTGTAGGGCTCTCATTTAGGCTGTAGGGTCCTAAGGTCCTATAGTACGTATGCACCAAAAATCAACTACCTAACTCTTAAGGGTTGCGAGATATAAAAAACACTTAATAACTTCCTACCCTTAAAGGCTAGAGGGTTGAAACTCTAATAGATAATAGAACGGACCCTAATGAAGGTGCCTTCCAAATCTGGACGTCCTACCCCTTGTAGTTCACAGGATAATCCCTAAAAATCAATTTACACCTCTCGATTCTTCTGGTCTCCTGATACATGAAATAATTTTTTTTAAATTTTAAACAAAACCGTGTTTTTAGACGGTTTCACGTAAAAAATAAACGAATCATAAATATGAATGGGGGGGGGGCTTAAACACCGCAAAATATGTGGGGCCTTGTATTTGAGCAGAGTTATAGAAAGGGGGGTAAAAAACACGTTAAAAACCCCAAATTCTGAAGCCCTGAGGCGCTAGAGTCAAAAAACTCTTAAGGGTTGCGAGATATAAAAAACACTTAATAACACGCCTCCCTTAAAAGATAGAGGGTTGCTTTTTGGCAGGTACCTATTTCAAGGTATAGGGTATCTACTACTGCAATGGGTGCTCTGCAACCCTTATAGGTTCTGAGATAATAATAAAATAAAATTCACTATGTCCTAATACACTCCGAATTTTGCGCCCTTAAACCGTCGATTATCAATTTTTATTTATCTTTAAAAAAAATCAAGGGGTTGATATTAAGGGATGAAACTAAGGGATAACATTGATGATGTGCTCTACTGGCCCTGTATGCCATAACACTATCCCCATGTATCGAGGAACTTTTCACGTCTAAAAACACGGTTTTGTTTAAAATTTTAAAAAAATAATTTCATGTATCAGGAGACCAGAAGAGTCGAAAGGTGTAAATTGGTTTTTAGGGATTATCCCGTGAACTACAAGGGGTAGGACGTCCAGATTTGGAAGGCACCTTCATTAGGGTCCGTTCTATTATCTATTAGAGTTTCAACCCTCTAGCCTTTAAGGGTAGGAAGTTATTAAGTGTTTTTTATATCTCGCAACCCTTAAGAGTTAGGTGGTTGGTATTCGGTAGGTAGGTACTTCATGACCTATAGACCTTCTACCCTTCAAGGGTTCCTTACAACCCTTACGGTTTTTGAGATATTTAATTTTTAATTTTCAGTGACGTCACATATTAGACCAAAATAATTGTTTTATTTTATTAATATCTCGACAACTAGAAGGGTTGTAAGGCTCTCATTTAGGCTGTAGGGTCCTAAGGTCCTATAGTACGTATGCACCAAAAATCAACTACCTAACTCTTAAGGGTTGCGAGATATAAAAAACACTTAATAACTTCCTACCCTTAAAGGCTAGAGGGTTGAAACTCTAATAGATAATAGAACGGACCCTAATGAAGGTGCCTTCCAAATCTGGACGTCCTACCCCTTGTAGTTCACAGGATAATCCCTAAAAATCAATTTACACCTCTCGATTCTTCTGGTCTCCTGATACATGAAATTATTTTTTTTAAATTTTAAACAAAACCGTGTTTTTAGACGGTTTCACGTAAAAAATAAACGAATCATAAATATGAATGGGGGGGGGGGCTTAAACACCGCAAAATATGTGGGGCCTTGTATTTGAGCAGAGTTATAGAAAGGGGGGTAAAAAACACGTTAAAAACCCCAAATTCTGAAGCCCTGAGGCGCTAGAGTCAAAAAACTCTTAAGGGTTGCGAGATATAAAAAACACTTAATAACACGCCTCCCTTAAAAGATAGAGGGTTGCTTTTTGGCAGGTACCTATTTCAAGGTATAGGGTATCTACTACTGCAATGGGTGCTCTGCAACCCTTATAGGTTCTGAGATATTAATAAAATAAAATTCACTATGTCCTAATACACTCCGAATTTTGCGCCCTTAAACCGTCGATTATCAATTTTTATTTATCTTTAAAAAAAATCAAGGGGTTGATATTAAGGGATGAAACTAAGGGATAACATTGATGATGTGCTCTACTGGCCCTGTATGCCATAACACTATCCCCATGTATCGAGGAACTTTTCACGTCTAAAAACACGGTTTTGTTTAAAATTTTAAAAAAATAATTTCATGTATCAGGAGACCAGAAGAGTCGAAAGGTGTAAATTGGTTTTTAGGGATTATCCCGTGAACTACAAGGGGTAGGACGTCCAGATTTGGAAGGCACCTTCATTAGGGTCCGTTCTATTATCTATTAGAGTTTCAACCCTCTAGCCTTTAAGGGTAGGAAGTTATTAAGTGTTTTTTATATCTCGCAACCCTTAAGAGTTAGGTGGTTGGTATTCGGTAGGTAGGTACTTCATGACCTATAGACCTTCTACCCTTCAAGGGTTCCTTACAACCCTTACGGTTTTTGAGATATTTAATTTTTAATTTTCAGTGACGTCACATATTAGACCAAAATAATTGTTTTATTTTATTAATATCTCGACAACTAGAAGGGTTGTAAGGCTCTCATTTAGGCTGTAGGGTCCTAAGGTCCTATAGTACGTATGCACCAAAAATCAACTACCTAACTCTTAAGGGTTGCGAGATATAAAAAACACTTAATAACTTCCTACCCTTAAAGGCTAGAGGGTTGAAACTCTAATAGATAATAGAACGGACCCTAATGAAGGTGCCTTCCAAATCTGGACGTCCTACCCCTTGTAGTTCACAGGATAATCCCTAAAAATCAATTTACACCTCTCGATTCTTCTGGTCTCCTGATACATGAAATTATTTTTTTTTAATTTTAAACAAAACCGTGTTTTTAGACGGTTTCACGTAAAAAATAAACGAATCATAAATATGAATGGGGGGGGGGCTTAAACACCGCAAAATATGTGGGGCCTTGTATTTGAGCAGAGTTATAGAAAGGGGGGTAAAAAACACGTTAAAAACCCCAAATTCTGAAGCCCTGAGGCGCTAGAGTCAAAAAACTCTTAAGGGTTGCGAGATATAAAAAACACTTAATAACACGCCTCCCTTAAAAGATAGAGGGTTGCTTTTTGGCAGGTACCTATTTCAAGGTATAGGGTATCTACTACTGCAATGGGTGCTCTGCAACCCTTATAGGTTCTGAGATATTAATAAAATAAAATTCACTATGTCCTAATACACTCCGAATTTTGCGCCCTTAAACCGTCGATTATCAATTTTTATTTATCTTTAAAAAAAATCAAGGGGTTGATTGTAAGGGATGAAACTAAGGGATAACATTGATGATGTGCTCTACTGGCCCTGTATGCCATAACACTATCCCCATGTATCGAGGAACTTTTCACGTCTAAAAACACGGTTTTGTTTAAAATTTTAAAAAAATAATTTCATGTATCAGGAGACCAGAAGAGTCGAAAGGTGTAAATTGGTTTTTAGGGATTATCCCGTGAACTACAAGGGGTAGGACGTCCAGATTTGGAAGGCACCTTCATTAGGGTCCGTTCTATTATCTATTAGAGTTTCAACCCTCTAGCCTTTAAGGGTAGGAAGTTATTAAGTGTTTTTTATATCTCGCAACCCTTAAGAGTTAGGTGGTTGGTATTCGGTAGGTAGGTACTTCATGACCTATAGACCTTCTACCCTTCAAGGGTTCCTTACAACCCTTACGGTTTTTGAGATATTTAATTTTTAATTTTCAGTGACGTCACATATTAGACCAAAATAATTGTTTTATTTTATTAATATCTCGACAACTAGAAGGGTTGTAGGGCTCTCATTTAGGCTGTAGGGTCCTAAGGTCCTATAGTACGTATGCACCAAAAATCAACTACCTAACTCTTAAGGGTTGCGAGATATAAAAAACACTTAATAACTTCCTACCCTTAAAGGCTAGAGGGTTGAAACTCTAATAGATAATAGAACGGACCCTAATGAAGGTGCCTTCCAAATCTGGACGTCCTACCCCTTGTAGTTCACGGGATAATCCCTAAAAATCAATTTACACCTCTCGATTCTTCTGGTCTCCTGATACATGAAATTATTTTTTTTAAATTTTAAACAAAACCGTGTTTTTAGACGGTTTCACGTAAAAAATAAACGAATCATAAATATGAATGGGGGGGGGGCTTAAACACCGCAAAATATGTGGGGCCTTGTATTTGAGCAGAGTTATAGAAAGGGGGGTAAAAAACACGTTAAAAACCCCAAATTCTGAAGCCCTGAGGCGCTAGAGTCAAAAAACTCTTAAGGGTTGCGAGATATAAAAAACACTTAATAACACGCCTCCCTTAAAAGATAGAGGGTTGCTTTTTGGCAGGTACCTATTTCAAGGTATAGGGTATCTACTACTGCAATGGGTGCTCTGCAACCCTTATAGGTTCTGAGATATTAATAAAATAAAATTCACTATGTCCTAATACACTCCGAATTTTGCGCCCTTAAACCGTCGATTATCAATTTTTATTTATCTTAATAAAAAATCAAGAGGTTGAAATTAAGGGATAAAACTAAGGGATGGCATTGATGATGTGCTCTAGTGGCCCTGTATGCCATAACGCTATCCCCATGTATCGAGGATCGTTTCACGTCTAAAAACACGGTTTTGTTCAAATTTTTAAAATTTTTATTTTAGGTATTTAATCAAGGGCTACTCCCTTTGCTCAACTAAATATATACATTAATACTTACTCTCTTTACTTTCTCGTCATCTGAAAGATAAAGAAAAAACCCCAGAAAGGATTTATTAGGTGGGTAGTTATTGAAATAACAATGCGGTTTATTTTATATATATTTAATAAAATAATCCAAATACATAGGTTGTTAACAAAGAAATAAGGGTTCAGTCTTTCATTTCAAGGTCATTCTCTCATCCACGCATTCCTATCCACATTCATTATCTTGCGTAGTCTATATATATAATATACATACTCACCACCTCAAGGGCTACTCCCTTTGCTCAACTAATTATATACATTAATACTTACTCTTTACTTTCTCGTCATCTGAAAGATAAAAACCAACCCCAGAGAGGATTTATTAGGTGGGTATTTATCGAAATAATAATGCTGTTTATTTTATATTAATTTATTAAAAATGATGCAAATACAGAGGTTGTTAACAAAGAAATAAGGGTTCAGTCTTTAATTTCAAGGTCATTCTCTCATCCATGCATTTCTTTCCACATTAAACGCGGTCTCTCGTTCCACAATTATTCTGGTTCGGGTAGGAATGCATGGGAAATAAATAATATTCTTCCATGCATTACTTTCCACATACAACGCAATCTCTCATTCCACAATTATTCTAGTTCGGGTAGGAATGCATGGGAAATAAATAATATTCTTCCACGCATTACTTTCCACATACAACGCAGTCTCTCGTTCCACACTTATTCTGGTTCGGGTAGGAATGCATGGGAAATAAATAATATTTTTCCATGCATTACTTTCCACATACAACGCAGTCTCTCGTTCCACAATTATTCTGGTTCGGGTAGGAATGCATGGGAAATAAATAACATTCTTCCATGCATTTCTTTCCACATACAACGCAGTCTCTCGTTCCACAATTATTCTGGTTCGGGTAGGAATGCATGGGGAAATAAACAATATTCTTCCATACATTCCTATCCACGTTCATCAAAATCTTTCATTCTCCAGTCACTTCCAACCATTTTTCCTCACATTCAACTGATTCCATTTATTTTCACTTGATATATATATTTTTTTTTTTTCTTTATTCCATCCATTTATTTTTCCACTTTCATTCTTTCTCAATATATTTTTTTTCAATCTTTATTTAGTGCCTCTCCACACCGAAAAACACATTTTTATTTTTTACATAAACAATAATTTTTATAAAATATGATACAGAATACAAATCAATACAATGTTTTATAATAATAAGAGAGATCATTTCAATTATTTCAACTCAAAATATACACAAATATTGTTCTTTTATGTATTATTCCATTTAAATATCGTGTTTTACAAATTATTAATTTTACAAAATAAGTAAAATTAATTTATCAAATAATCATAGCTTGAATATACTTTTCGAAAAATTTACCATCTAATTTATTACAAAAATTATTTTATTTTTTGAAAATATTTTAATTTAATTTGTCAACTTTATAATTAAAACATGAATTTATTTTTAAAAAACTAATTTACTGTTAAAATAATTTTATGTTTTGAAAATATTTTTATTTAATTTGTCAACTGATTTGTCAATCGAAATTAGAATTTATTTTTCAAAAAATTTACTAACTTATTTACTGTCTAATTAATTTTCTATTATGAAAATTTTTTATTTTTATTTGTTTTTCAATAAAATTACCAATTAATTTACTTTCAAAATATTTTAAATTAATTTGCCAACTAATCATAACCTGAATTTATTTTTAAAATAATTTACCAACTATATAATTTACTGTCAAAATTATTTTATTTTTTGAAAATATATTAATTAAATCTGTCAACTAACCATAACTT
The DNA here is from genome assembly GCA_963971575.1 of Liopterus haemorrhoidalis. Taxonomy (NCBI): domain Eukaryota; kingdom Metazoa; phylum Arthropoda; class Insecta; order Coleoptera; family Dytiscidae; genus Liopterus; species Liopterus haemorrhoidalis. The sequence continues at coordinate 1,349,450 of OZ020623.1, read as the reverse complement.
GAATTTATTTTTCATTTTATATCAAAATAATTATATATTTTCAAAATATTTTAATTTGTAAACGAGTCATATTGAATTTATTTTTCAAAAAATTTATCAACTAATTTACTGTCTATTTAATTTAATTTTTTGAAAATATTTTAATTTAATTTGAGAACTAATCATAACTTGAATTTATTTTTCAAAAAAATTACCAATTTACTATCAAAAGCATTTATTTTTCCATATCATTAATTTAATTTGTCAATTAATCTTAATTTTTTCAAAAAATTATTAACTAATTTACTGTCCAAATAAAATAATTTCATTGCTTTACGATGTTTCAAGATCATCTATATTTTCGTACAAATATTCAACCCCAAATATTTATTATTTATTTATTTTATTTTTATAATTTCCCATGTAAGTTGTAAACATTTACCAGGCGGGCCCAAACCTGGTAAATGGGGCCCTTACGCCCTACACAGGAAATATATTCAACTACTATAGTGTTCAATATTGAAATATTAAATACAAATATTAAATTATCAATTAATTAAATAAATAATAAACAAATAATACATCCCCCAACGATCTGGCAATACTAATGCTCCTATTATTTTTGCACACTCATTTTAATTATGAAATGAGGGCTGAGTCAACCTCTGGGCTGAGTGCACAGGGGTGTGGAATGTTAGTTCCGCAGTGATGTCCGAGAACTGAATCCCAGTCTCAGTCTTACGGAGCCACTGTACCTCGAGTTAATTAAATAAAAATTTACAAAATCAATCAAAAATGAAACATTGCAAGCCATGAAATAATTTAAATTTAGTCAGTGCATCAGTAGGTATATTGTCCATTTATTTTTAAAAAAATGGACATCGTAGATCAGTTTCTAGAAAAATCGGACACAACCGAACAGTTTGGAAGTTATCGATTGGTTTTCAAAATAATTTAAAATTAAAACAAATTGATTAGCTATTAATGATTAGTTTCACCTTTTCATAAAAAAAAAAAAATACTGATTAGTTTACAAATATAAAATTATTAAAAAAATTAATATTGTTTAGTTTACCAATTTATTTTAAATTTGTAAAAAAGCGCAAATAACTATTTTTGCTGAGCACTAAAAATTGTATCTAACTAAATTTCTAAAAAATTTAATATTATTAATTTGTTTCTAAATTGGTATTTAATTTCAAAAACCAAAATACTGATTAGTTTTCAAACTAATTTTAAATTGCTAAAATAATGCAAATAGCTATCATTACTGAACGCTAAAAATTTAATTATATGTTTTCAAAAAATTTTTAAAAATATTTAATTAAAAAACGCTAATAGCAAACGTTGCTATAAATATTGTACCTAAATTTCTATATGTTTGATTAATTAATATTTAGTTTCTAAAAAATAAAATTGATTTTTTTCCAAACTATTCTTTAATTAAAAAAACAAAAATGGTTATTGTTCACTTTTTGGACCAATATTAATTGTCCAAACAGATTGGACTTTATCGAATGGTCTCGGAACAAATTCAAAATAATTAGACAGTATTGATTACTTTCCGATTAAATCAAAAATATACATGTTTGATAAATCTTTTTTAAAAACAAACTAAAAATATTTTGAGTTAAAATTTGGAATAATCTCCCTAAAATATCATATTTCATTACTTTAAATACCTGTATGTACCCCAGAATAAAAGTGTATTAACTATAATTTTACATAAAATTATATTTTTTTTTGAAAGGCATATGGTATCATCTTTCAAATGCAATTTTTTATTTCTATTTTTCTTGGTATTAGAAATATTGCATTAATATTATTAAATCAATGTATGGTACTAAAGATACGATGTTCAATTTGCTCTTTTGTAAATTTGTTACTAGTTAATACACTTTTATTCTGGTGTACATATATTGAATTCTTATCCAGCATCATCACGTGTGGAAATTTCGGCTGAATTCTTTTATGTGAACTCCATCAATCCAGACATCTGCTTCTGTCCGTACTGGAACAACTTCCTCCCGTTGTCATAGAGACTGCGGAAACAATCTTTGTAGTGTGCATTCAAATCCCACCGAGGGTGAATTATTAGTAATTCTTGTCATGTTTAAGGTTGCGTAATCTCTAAACGAGGAGATTGTGGTCACGGTACGAGTGGTGAGGTGAGGGACCTGTGGTATCGCAGAACCCAGAACACTCGGAAACCCAGAGAACCGCTTGGGGACAGCAAAAGCCTCCTTGCTGGGCGCTGAAATTTGCGCCCAATTACTCCTGAAACAAATACCATACATTAAAAAAATAATAATAATTTATTTTACAAGGCGGTACTGGATTTTGAAACGTGGAGTTGTTCTTAAATCAAATTAAATTAAAATGTTCCTTGTAGCCATGAATAATATTAGTTCACATAACCGAGCTCCTACTGTAATTGAATGAATAACAATACTGAATTGAAAAATCTTAAAACTTACCGAAAATTATCCTTCCTTTTGAAAACTGCATTGTAAGTTGGGTCCGAGCGTCCGATATGTTGGCGGAAACCGGCCTGACACTTGCCGATATCGTGTACAATCTCCGGTAAAATCACTTCGAGAAAATGAGTCTGGAAATAAATTATAAATTAAAAAAACACATATATTATATCCACGGTTTTACTAAATAAAAACAAAATTATATAAAATTTGTTGCAATAATTTTGTCCAATACATTATTTATCTTTAAAATTTCCAAGTTAAAATTATTAAATAAACACCTGCATTTATTGAGCTGAATATTACAATGTTAACTTCACTAATGACCACTCCGGAGATAAGGCACTCCGCCTTATCTCTATAATCCTACAAGAATGTGCCAATTAATGACCTCGATTTATGCGATGCAAAAAATTAATAAAATATAACAAAGAAATATTATAAAAAATAGCCAAAAATGCTATAAAAAAATCTAAATTTTCAATATTAAGGCCTTAATATTTTAAAGTAAATGAACACTCACCTATTTTTCTTTATTTCCGAAGACAAGCAACAAGTAGACGCTCAAGGACTCCAACATTTTCCTCGAATTTCTCAATAATATAATTTAAATTTTTATTTCAGTGCCCTTTTAAATTATTTATTTATCATCTTCAGTTCAAAATTCACTATTTTTACACTATTTTCCAATTACTTTTTGGAAAAATATTCACCGTAAAAAAAATGCGTGCTCCTCCGTTGGGAGCCATAACACAATGATGCCGTGACGTAACAAAATATTGCCCATGTGCGCAAGATCAAGTTTTCAGCGATTGGAATTTTTGAAATATCCAGGCCCAGCAATGTCTTATACACTTAATTTAAATGAAAATTGATAAAAAAATTTAACATAATTAACAAAGACAATTTTTATAAGGGCTATTTTCAATTTGATCACATGAAGATGATAAATAAATAAAGATTTGAGTGGAGATTTTTCACAAAAGCGAACGCCTTGTCTTAATTAAAACTGAGTTGCAGCAAACTGTAATTACTTAACATGTAAAAATTACCGGATAGGTAATGCAAGAATATTTTTCTTATACACCATTGTTACAAAAATTGTTGTGTGAAGTAAATTATTTAATATAATTTTTATGTTATTGTTCAATCCAGCGGTTCCCAAACTTTTTTGACCGCGACCCGGTACGAGGTTTTAATAGCTTTAAATATTTTAAAGCAGTAGCTTTATAGTAATAAAGAGTAATAAATAGTAAAAAAGCGTATAGTATAGTATAGTAATAAAGAATATAGTATAGTAATAAAGAGCACAAATACACACTATTCTGGTGATTAACTGACGTAAAAAAAAATAATATGTAAAAAAAAATATTTTTTGTTTTTCGCGACCCGGCAAAATATTTCTGCGACCCGGTACCGGGTCGCGACCCACACTTTGGGAAACGCTGGTTCAATCCATAGAAGTAAACATAACCTATTTTACCTACATAACGTGGTTTTTGTAACGAATATAAAAATGAATCTTCTGCCCAAATCTAGTGAAAATTTCAGCCAGAAAGAATATTGGGAATCCTTTTTTAAGAAGAGAGGAACTAAGGCCTTTGAATGGTAATATATTACAAGAAAATTCAAAAGAACCTATAAATTGATATTCCTATATTCTGTATTATCCGTTACAATAAAATCATTTATAAACAAAGTTTTTTGTTTTTCTTGTTTATCCCTTTTCCTTCCTTTTATACCTTTCCGTTAAGATATTTCAGTAACGTACGTATACATAATTAAATATTTAGAAGTAATATAGCTTATGTTAATAAGATATTTTTGTAGGTATGGCGAATTTCAGGAACTTTGTACATATATCTATAAGTATATTAATAAAACTGATAAAATATTAATGATAGGGTGCGGAAACTCAACATTAAGCATGGATATGTACGATAAAGGGTTCGAGTGAGTAAAATAATAACTGTTCGAAAAATTTGTACTTCAGGAAAAAGCTCTACTATTATTATTATTAATTTTATTTTTTCAGTCAAATAACGAATATAGATATATCAACTACTGTAATTAAACAAATGGAGAAAAAGAATACGAAACGTCACAACTTGAAGTTCCTAGTAATGAATGCCTTACAAATGGAATTTAATGATGAACTATTTAACATAGCATTTGATAAAGGAACATTAGATGCTCTCATGACAGATGATTCCGAAGATGCCAATGTACGAGTTGATAATTTGTTTCAAGAAATTAATAGAGTTATGAAGCCTAATGGGAGGTATATCTGTGTTAGTTTATTACAAGAACATATTTTGAGGAAGTTGTTAGAGTTTTTTACATTAAATAAATGGAATATTATGATTGAACGATGTATTGAAGCTGAACAAAAAGCAGTTGATCGTGGAGAGATCGGGATGCCTACTTTTGTGATTATATGTAGTAAAACTAAGAAAAAAGAACCGGTAAGTATTCATTTGATAAATAAAATAAATAAACTTATGTTCATAAACTAATTTTGGAGCAAATTACAAATATATATTTGTTATGTAAAATTTGAGGATACCAGATATCAACGTTAGTTACCCGGCAATTTTGGCCACTTCTTAAGAACCTTAATCATTATTTTTATTTGGGGGTCTGTTTTTAGTCTCAATCCTCAATCTTGACATTAATAATTACAATAAGTAAATACTAAAAATTGTGTCTTTTTCAGACATTAGAGTTAAGTATTGCGGGAGAAGTTCAAAAAATAAAAAACATAGAAACTATGATTCAAAATATTTTATGTATGCAACAAGCAGTGCAGGTAGTAAGTGGTCTTAATAACAGTAATATAGCCGGTCAAGACGAAATTTATTTTGAACTTTTCAAACCAGGAAATGAAATTCCCAGATACACAATTTATATTTTAGACAGTGAAATGAAGAGAAAACACTATCAATATGCAGCTTTTATAGTACCTCAAGGACGGTGAGTAGTATAGTCGGATTGCTGATAGGTGACTGTTCGTTGCTACAAGTATCGATATACAATACTATATGCTTTCTCTGTCTATATCATTATAATTATTTGCATACCCATAGTAACGTATAGTGACGCAAGTTGACAACTAACCTTCCAAATTATTTTAATAAAAAACAAAGCATTAGAAAGAAATGGAATGATTCGTAGATATCTTTACTAATTTGAGCACGAAAATAAATTTACAGCAGTACTCAAAGAAACAAAATTATTAATTTTAAGGTAATAATTATAATATATATATATATATATATATATATATATATATATATATATATATATATATATATATATATACTCATACGTAAATTTTGGATTATAATTTGTTGTTTAATTAAATTAAATTTTTATGTTTCCCCTAAGTACAAAGTAATAAAATATTAAGTAAAAATATATTTATTCATATAATATATTGCTACAAGTTGTATTTAAATGTTTATTTTTATTTTAAAAAAATTAGTCACTGTAATGCATGATATCGTCGTCATCTGAATTATCGCTGTCATTTCTTGTATTTATTATTATTGGATTAATATCATCAACAATCCTTTCCCTTTCCCACCATTCATTTATTAAATTTTCGATTTTTTTAACAGATTTTGCCCAAGTTTCACAACTAATTTGATCACAGGCTACTTGCCACATTTTCAAAACTTCGTTATCACTATATCCGTTTTGACCAATATGTCTATCATAATAATTTTTTGTTATACCCCAAATAGTTCAATGGGGTTAAACTGGCAGTGATAAGGTAATCTTAGTACTTCATGATCATACGTTTGTGCCAATGTATCAATAAAATAAACTGGTTTAGATTTTAATTTCCTTCGTTTTCTCGTGTTTTGTTCAGAAGTTCAGATTTATTACATTTTATAATTCTACGAATTGTTGATTCCGAAATCTTTAAGGCAGCTGCTGCTCTTTGACGGACACAAGATAGAGAAATAATTGGTCCATTTTCGGATTTAAAATTTTCCAGCAGAATTAAAATTAAAGTTTGTAAATTTAATAATTGGCCGCAAGATCTATTAATTAATATTATTAACAGACACTGACAGTTAAGACAAATAACAAAAAACATTTTTAAAATCGCTGAAAGATGGTAACTCAATGGTAAAAATGGTAGTCAGCAATCCGACTATAGGTGCAATTTCTAACTAATTACGCGTTTTTTTTTTTTAACGTTGTTTGTGGTGGATTTATACGGAACATTCACCAAAAGTTCTTTTTCAAATGTTTCAGAGAAACAGAATGGCTTTTTTCAACCAAGCAAGGAAGAAAAAAATTATTAGAACAAGCAGGTCATAACAGATTAGCAATTGTTACAATGCACAGAGGGCAAAAGTATGATAATTTAGAACAAGTAAAAGAAGAACTTAATGATCATATAAAAAATTTAGCACCACCTGGTCTAAAAACAAAGGTAAAAAAATTTGTCTCTGATCATTTGCGGAAATATGAATTATATGTATATTTTAGATATCCTACCTATCTTTAGGTACAGAAGTGGGGAAAAGAGAAGTCAAATTTAAGGGAAATAGTGAAATTTCTGGCCCTTTTATCATTGAAGATTCACTAGGAGACAATGATGAAACTTATCGAAGATTAATATTTTTAGAAACGCAAAATATTATACAATCCGAAGCTAAACTTAAATTAGGTAAATAAGATTTTATTATTATAGAGCAGTGGTTCCCAACCATTTTTAAATGCGGAGATCTTTTTAGAATCAATTTCTATGACGGAGCCCCTAGGCCTACCCTATGTCTTACAAATTAATGGTGTTTAGAAGTAATGTTACGGGGGAGGGGGTAGATTTTTTAGTTAATATAAATTCACTTTTCTCTTTCACAGCTTACATATTGATAGACAGATTTTTATAAAATGAAGCAAATAATCAAAATACACGCAGATTATTCAAACAAAAATGCATCTCGCTGATCACATTCCAGCTAGTCATAGAGTCATAAACCGGCTAGAGTCAGAAATCACTTGGACATACATACAACTTGGCCAATTTTCTTTCAGAATGTCATTTCCAGTTTTATTATTTTGATTCTGTTTTTTATTTCTAATACTTTTGATTTTATTTAATTTTTATTTATTTTATTTCCTGGAACGGCTTCGGAGCAATAAGGGTTCCGCGGAACATAGGTTGGGAATCGCTGATATAGATGATAGATAAGTATTAGTTTATAAAGATTAAAAAAAGGAGCAGGCTAACATTTCATCGGTTCTGAACTTTTTTGTGGACTGTCCTTTTTTTACTTTTTTTGCCTGTTCCAAACGGTTAGGCGGAACTAAATGGGAATTTAGTTCTTTTAGGTTGTCACGAGAAGGCATTGTACTTGGATTATTTCATTTTTCACGTTGGAATGTCACAATTTAAAATTCCAACAATGAAACCATGGACACGAATGACATGTCAAAATTAAATTATTATTTTTTATATATTTTAATGACAAAAAAATTAATAAATGGGAAATTTGTATTAAGAATGACACAAAAAATCAAAATATAAAGAAAATGACAATTTAAAATGATATTAACCTTAACCAAAAAATGTTTATTGTAAGTATGATTTACAAAGCTTAAACAAAACGGTCGAAAAGCACGATTTAAACGATGAAAGTAACTAGATTGGAAAATCTAGTTCCGCTTAACCGTTTGGAACAGACTGTAATTTATCATAGCTTCTTTTTAATTTTGTTCCATTTTATTGTAAAAGTTTTCCATAAGCGTTATATACAGTCTGTTCCAAACGGTTAAGCGGAACTAAATGGGAATTTAGTTCTTTTAGGTTGTCACGAGAAGGGACCTTGCTTGGGATATTTAATTTTTCACGTTGGGATGTCAAAATTTTAAATTCCAACAATGAAACCATGGAAACGAATGACACATGTCAAAATTAAATATTTTTTTTAGATATTTTAATGACAAAAAATAAATAAATGGGAAATTTGTATTAAGAATGACACAAAAAATCAAAATATAAAGAAAATGACATTTTAAAATGATATTAACCTTAACCAAAAAATGTTAATTGCAAGTATGATTTACAAAGCTTAAACAAAACGGCCGAAAGGTACGATTTAAACGATGAAAGTAACTAGATTGCAAAATCTAGTTCCGCTTAAGCGTTTGGAACAGACTGTATGTGTTTTTTTGTATATTTATCTAATTGTTTTCTCTTATGCATATTTTCTGATGTTATTTTCTTATTTTGGTTGTATAAAAATACTTTTCAATTAAAAAAATAAATTGACATATAATTTAATGTCATTTCAGCAGTACCACCCTAAGATGATATTTTAAATAGACAACATAAAAAATGAAATTATCCTCTTAGTTTCGTTTTACAAATTGAGATAGATATTAATACTAGTTTCTTATTTTTGTATTGTTGGAATCACTGAACATCATTTGTGTTGGCGACACTTTTAGCCCCAGCATGGCCGCCGTTGCGCTTATATAATCTAGTGACTTTAGTTTCAACGTTTTTCACTTCATTGATTTATTATTATTATTTTTTTCAGTGAAATCTGGCCGAAGAGGCAACAAGAAATTCGTAGTAGACCATTCGTATATTTCTTGCGAACACCATATATTCATGTCATTAGGAGCTCACATATCATGCCCAGAGGGAAAAGGGGAGGTTGCCCTTATAGGTGTAGGAGGTGGTGCCCTCTGTATGTTCTTAAAACAACTCTTGCCTCAGACGCATATAACTGCCATCGACATTGACGATGCAATGATCAAAGTTGCAACTGAATACTTTGGACTGATTACAGATAATATAGATATTAAAATTGAAGACGGGTTGAAGTTTATTGAAGAAACGGCAAAAAATGGTAGGAATTTGGATTGTTGATATAGCTCAGTCGCTGAAACAGCGCAGTTCGTCATTTTGCGTCATAACTTCAATCACAAACTTAGTGGCGAAAAAATAACTAATTTTTTTTGCATATGAATTATAGAATAATATTGCTATTTACTCTTTTATTTTACTAAAACATACCTTTTGAAGTCATATTTAGTTTGTGTTCGATAGTCATTTTGAAGATTTACAAATTTTAAGTGTTTATTTAAGGGGGGGGTCTGATAACCACATTTTAAGCATATTTTTGTGAATTTTTTTCAAATCTATGTTTAAATTTATTCATTTTCAAACTAAGTACATATATAAAGTATGTTTTGAAGAAGATACAAAAAAAATTTGAAGGCAAAATATGGCGAAATGAGCCAGCTGTGGCAAATCTTCTCAGACTCCGGGAAAAAATTAGATTTTGCGGTGACCAGCATAACTCGTCACTGGATCATCTGAAATCAAAAATCCAAAAAGATTTTATTAGTTTATGAGTTTGCCGAGGTAATGACGTTGAGTTTTTATTTTTAAAATGATTTTTCAGTTTTTAGCGTTACTTAGAAGACAAAAAAAAAAATTAATTCCCCCTAAAAAAAACCTAAAAATGAGTATATTTGTGTTAAATAAAAAAAATATCTCAATGTCGTTACCTCGGCAAACTCATAAACTAATAAAATCTTTTTGGATTTTTGATTTCAGATGATCCAGTGACGAGTTATGCTGGTCACCGCAAAATCTAATTTTTTTCCTGGAGTCTGAGAAGATTTGCCACAGCTGGCTCATTTCGCCATATTTTGCCTTCAAATTTTTTTTGTATCTTCTTCAAAACATACTTTATATATACAGTCTGTTTCAAACGCTTAGGCGGAACTAAATGGGAATTTCGTTCTTTTAGGTTGTCACGACAAGGGACCTTGCTTGGGTTATTTAATTTTTTCACGTTGGAATGTCAAAATTCAATATTACAACAATGAAACCATGGAAACGAATGACCTATGTCAAAATTAAATTATTTTTAATGACAAAAAAATAAATAAATGGGAAATTTCTATTAAGAATGACACAAAAAATCAAAATATAAAGAAAATGACATTTTAAAATGATATTAACCTTAACCAAAAAATGTTTAGTGTAAGTATGATTTACAAAGCTTAAACAAAACGGCCGAAAAGCACGATTTAAGCGATGAAAGTAACTAAATTGCAAAATCTAGTTCCGCCTAAGCGTTTGAAACAGACTGTAAGCTGTTCACTTTTGTAAGAACAAACAAAATCTGGTTATTTTGGTTACTTTTATAGTGTATTACTGACTTTAAATGTCAATTAAAAATATTCCTTACGTTGTAAAACCGACTTTAGGTTGATAAGGTTATGATCATTATAATTAAGATATCATTTTTCATTATGACATATGTCAAATGGATTGACATTTTAAAAAAGTGACATTTTTTAATACCAACATGACATACAGCTTCAAAGGTGCAAACTATTGAAAACAAAATTCCCTCTTAGTTTGTTCTTACAAAAGTGAACAGTTTATATGTACTTAGTTTGAAAATGAATAAATTTAACCATAGATTTGAAAAAAATTCACAAAAATATGCTTAAAATGTGGTTATCAAACCCTACCCCTTAATATAGCGACATTTGTATTGGTATACCTGAATAAAACGATGTTTACATTTGTCATTTAATAATACGTTGTGTTTTGATAGTAACTTGTGTTCAAATATCTAACTTATAGTAATTTCTAAAAACCTTTTTTATTTAGTTTGTTGTTTATTTCGCAGTTTTGTGTTTAGTTATATATTTTCTTATTTGATTTTGTATGTACTGCATAGTTTTTAGGTTATATTCAACTTATTTTTATTTTCTTTGATTATATTTTTGGATCGCATCAGTCTTTTGTAGGACTATTTTGCTTATTAGAATAGTTTATTTGTTTCTATTCTGTTCTTAGTCTTATATTTTCATTTAATTTCGATACAAGTGACAGCGTACAAATATTACATTCGTTAAATAGAATGTAAACGTACTAAACCTGACGTCACATTTTTTTTTTGTGACGCAACTGCACTGTTTCTCCGATTTCCCTATAATTGAATTATTGCGTTGGGTATTTGTTTTAGTAATGTGATAATAATTTAATATTTTAGGAACTAAATATAATGCCATTTTATTTGATGTGGACAGTAAAGATACTACTCTTGGAATGAGTTGTCCTCCCAAGGAATTTTTGGAAGAAAATGTTCTGGAAAACGTCCAAAACGGTCTAACGGATGAAGGTATGTTTGTCGTATTCTTTAAGAGTGTTTAAGGCTGTGGTTACATTACGTGTTTGTCCGAACTGTACTTCGTGCGTACTCGACCGTATTCGGATGACTGTAGAAGTAAACATGGGTGGTTACAGTAGAAGCGAATTAGTCACGTGAATAGCTGGTTATCGCTAGAACTTCAAACGGGGAAAAATCATTAAAATCTCATAGATCTAACTAAACTGATAGAAATGAAACCACAAAATTTTCTCATCAAATTTCCCGCAAAAAAACTTGTTTGAACACTAACAATTTAATTTTTTTCAGGTGTCTTTATATTAAACTTAGTACTACGAGACGAAAATCTTCGACCTGGAGTTTTGAAGACTTTGAAAAACAAATTCAAATATATAGTTTCATATAAATTGGACCAAGATCTTAACGAGATATTTTATTGTCAAAATGTTAATAAAAATGATTTCACTGATCAGTTTAGCAATGCTGTTTCAGCAGTAAATGGTTTATGTCAAAAAAAGAAGATACAAAACGAAGAGCTGGACCTCAAGGATATGATGGAATCTTTAAAAATAAATTAATGTTTTTTATTTATTTATAAAATAAAATAATTTAACAATAAAGGTGATTTACACTTTATGTTGGAGAAGAGGCAACAAAATTAAATTAACATTGTACAAATTTAAAAAAATTAAACATTGAAAAACAAATTCAAACCAGTTTCATATAAATTGGACCAAGATCTTAACGATATATTTTACTGCTAATACCCTTTTCACACTAGATCTTTAAGATCGGATGTTTAAGTGAATGTATCTTTAAACGCTAATGTGAAACCGTACGGCCTCGTCTAAACACAACCGATGTTTAAGACCTGCGTCTTAAACTTCGCCCGCATTGCCAACTTAATTTGTATTATAAAAAAATACTCCTTGAATTTTGCTGTCAACATTTTATATTATCATAAACAAGAATACTGTATTATATCGACGTTATAAGAAGTTTATACTTATTGTTATAATAAAATTATTTATTTCAATAATGTGTTTAATAAAATACAGAGCTACAATAATTGAGATAAAATGTATCGACTTACATGTTAATACAGGTGTAATATATTCTTTATTGTTGAATGAAATGAAATATCATTGTTTATAATAATTCAAAATGTGCGTCTGCGCAGACAGTTCAAAACTGGTAATTTCATGACGGTAACTTAAGGACAAAATTACTGTAGCTGATGACAGCACCAGAGATTTAAACATCAAGTGTGAAAGCATACCGATCTTAAACATCGGTGAACTTTAAGTTCACTCGTCTTAAAGATCTAGTGTGAAAAGGGTATTATAAAACGGATTTCATAGATAAGTTTAGCAACGCTGTTTCAGCAGTAAATGATTTATGTCAAAAGAAAAAGAAAGAAAACGAAGAACTGGATTTCAAGGATATGATGGAATTTGTGTTTGTGCATCAATAAATTAATGTATATATATATATGTATTTTTTTTTTTTTATAAAATAAAATAAATATATTTAACAATAATGGCGAATTACATTTTCTGTTGGATAAGAGGCAACAAAATTAAATTAACATTGTCAAATTTAAAAATTTTAAACATTGAAAGCATTACCAACCTTTTATCATGTTCTTTATCACTTAAAACTAATATCGTTAGCTATAGGAATGAGGTTTTAAACTAGAAACATCAGTTTTAGTGACACTGCGCGACTAATTGTATCACCAGCAATAGGGGAAGTATTTTAAGATTGCAGCGCTATTTCGGCAAACTTGGAACCTTCAAAATAGACATTCGTTACATATAAACAACGTGAATTTTACTTATGAAAAATGTTTACTGGTGGTTTTTGTAATTTTGCTACAATATTAATACTTGTTTTTATGCAAATATATTTTTATGCAAACATTTTTTATAAAATAAAGCGCGACACAATGTCTATTTCTGTAGTTCCTTCAATCCCACCAGATGTCATATCGCTTAGCAATTTTTCCCTATAGCTTGTCTCTGTTTTTAGTGTGCGTTCTTCCATCTGAATATGTGAAATGGTTGCGTTAGTACACCCAGTGTCTAAAATTAGATTTGCACTAGTACTGATGAGACAGCTATGTTCATACAAATATCTTCTGATGATAATAGGTCCTCTGGAACATATGAGATATTTGGATAATATTTGTAGCGTGTTTTGCTGCAGTTTATGTGAATTAAGAAGTATTTTAAAATATAGTGACTTAAATACAGTGCTTTTTTGCCGAAATATTGTTTGAACAGATAAATATTAAGAAAAAACTTCTGACCTATACGCTTCTCTTCCGCAAATTCTTCTCGTAATTTCAGTCGCGAATATTATATGACAGTCTGACCAATACAGGAAACTTCCTAAGCGCCCTGACATCTGGTGGCAATTTGCGGAAGATACGAAAGTGACATTGTTTTGTTTTGTTCAATGGAGAAATACATGTTTTTTGTGTGTTTTATTTTTGTGAATCATGGAAAAAATCAATCAATTTTGTTGTGCGCCGCAATGTAAATCGTGAATAAGGAAGATTCCTTCTTAAACATTCCATAATTTACCTAAATCGAAAAAAATATCAATTGAAACGACGTTTGCAGGCAGAGAAAAAGTGGAAGGTTTTTATGGACAAAAAACTAAAAATGGGCAAAAATCCAAGCCCATGTATGCATGTTTGCCCGTTGCATTTTATGGAAAGTGATTTTTTACGTCCAAGACTGTAAAATAAAATTTATCCCACCGAAAATTTGCCTAAATCATCAGTTGATATATTAAAATTTCCTTCTACTTTTTCAGGCAGAGATATTAATTTTTACTAATATATTTACCATATTTTAGTTGTTATTATATTGACAGACAGTCAAAAAGAATTAAAAATACAATGAAAAACTAAAAATATCCTTGAAATTTCTTTAGAATAGTATATTATTACATATCTTGTAAATCGTAGATTACCTTTAAATTAAAAAAAGCTCGGAAAACAGGAAAAATACAACTCGTGTTCATTTTCAACAAGTAAACAAATACACGAGTAACAGTTTAATGTCACTTTCGAATGTTCCAGCTTTGCCGCATATGGCGCTGCGATCTTAAAAAGTTTCCTCTATTGAGAATAAACATTACCTATAGAGGCGCTGTAGTCGCTTATAAAATGGCGATTGGAATAGGATATTTTTGACATTTGCCATTTGATACACAACAATTCACATTGCAGTTAATTTTCTGTTGCGATTTTAAAGACATTTTATTAAAGTTTTCTTCACTTTGACACATACAAACAATGCAATTAAATGAGCCACATCCAACAAAATCCTATTCCGTTAGTTCCAAAATATTCCGCTAGGCGTCACAGTTATTGTCAGTTCTCAATAGTGACAGCGTCACCATGAGAATTCCAAATAAATATGATTTTAAAATGGAAAAATACGATAACTTTTACAGAAAGAGTAAATTATTTTCACAAAAATTTACTGTTTCTGCAAATATTATCTTATATTTCTTTTTGAAACTAAAACTTATTTGGACTCGTAATACCGCCGATATTACCATTGGCTAGACTAGTGTTTCTCAACAGGTGGTCCGCGGACCACTAAAACCGGTGGTAATAGATAATTAATGATTATTAAACTTTTGGTAACTTATTAAAAACATTGTTTTCTTGCAAAAAATAAACCAACAATTCACTATTGGGCGAGTTATCTTCTTACGTATGACTTATCTCCTTTTTCGCCCCCATTAACGAATTATTATTAGTGGTCCGCGTTAGAAAATTATACATTTTACTGGTCTGCGGTGAAATTTTTGGTTGAGAAACACTGGGCTAGACTGTCATAATACAGTGAGTGGGTTCGGAATGTTCCGTGTCACTCTAAATCCAGACCGCTCGAGAAAACGCATTTAGGATTTTTCTCAAACGCTCTGGAGTTCAACAGAATCACTCGGAACACTCCTTGCTTCCGAACCCAGCTATAGTCTGTAAAAATTATTTATCTATTACATGTCCTCTGGATCTCTAACTAATCGGACCAGATTAGGTCAAATTTTTAAACGAATAAGAATTTTTTATCGGTAAAATCATCAGTGAACGTAATATGTACATAGCTATTATATACTATAATCTCAAAAGCTCAGAATGTCTACTCAAGAAAACTCAAAAAGCTAAGAAAATAGCTCTTTATAAATACAATTTCGACTAGATTTATCTTCAAATCAATTCAATCGATGTAGTTTTTGTACTAACATATATTTGTTCTATAAATATATTTCTAAATATAATACACTCTTAAATCTTATCATTTGTCAACAAATATTTACATAGGAACAAATTAACAAACGGGTTTATAAAAAGCCGAGTGTCGCACAAGGAATGAGGGAGTGGAGGACACGTGTCAATACACAAAATAAACCTCGTTAATCTGGAATCCGATTACGTTCGTTTAACCCGGACAGCAAAAAAATCATATTTTGTTGCTGTAATCGGAGTTTTAATATAATTTCTACTGTTCTTTTACGTTACTTCAGATAATCCAGTTTTTCGTTAATTCGGATAATCTATTCGTCCAACCGAAGATTTTATAATTTAGTATTTCTTATTTGTTGAATTTTTAGGGTTTTGTAGGTATGACCAAAAAACCCTTATACCGTCTGTCTGTTCGGTAAAAATTGTAGCCAAACGGCTAAACCTAGAGAGTTGAAATTTGGCATGCTTATACAACTCTTTGACCCGCACATAGGAAAAATATTAAAACATCTAAAAAACATATCCCCCTAAAAATATAAACAAAAATGTGATCATCGAAAAAAAAATATTTTTTTTAAATTCTAAGTAGGGTATCAAATGAAAGCCCTTGGTACGTGGATTAACGATAAAAATTTTATTTTTGCAAAATTATTTTGATGCGATTTTTGCCAAAATTGTGCAAAAAAAATTTTGTCCCACACCTGTAGCCCAGATGGTTTAAACTAAAAATCTGAAAAAATTCTAAGTAATGTATATTGGTGTGAACCGAAATAGTACAACAGGAATTTTTGATCAGATTATGTTTTCGGAAAATAACGCATTTTTTGTGATTTTAACTAAAATATGTAAAATACTTATTCCGCTATTTAACACAACAAACGAATAAAATTTTATCGCTATAGGGATTTGCAGCTAAGCACCCTACCATCTGGTGAGCGTTTCATGAACTTGTGTACATCAGATAACATTTCGTTTTGTGTATTGGTTTTGTATGAAGTTTGTTTTTAAAGTTTTATTATAATCATTGAAAAATGTATAATACATATTGTTGTGTGCCTATGTGCAATTCATTGAAAAGAAGAAACCCGGAAATATCGTTTCATTTGTTTCCACTAATATCAGACACCGTACGGTTCGAAACAAAATTGGGAAAGCAAGAGGTTAGGAATCGACGCGATGTTTAGATAAACATTTTAAAAATTGGAAAAAAAGTGAGCCCTTATATCAAAGTTTGCTCATTACATTTTAATGATAATGACTACAAAAAATATTTTTAATTTTGTATTTATTATCGCATATCTTGAAAATTCCTGTTATTGTGTGTGGGTTTGTAATGCACAAGTCTCTAGGCATAATGCATAAATCTTTATGAACTGTCTGTTTTTTTCAGTGACTCCACACAATATTATATGCCCAGCATTGTAGATTTCTACCCCTTGGTAAACAACACGGGAATTATTATTTCCCCCAATATAGTTAAAATAATCGACAATGGAAAACCGCCATAACTTAAAACCAGATCACAAAATGTAGTATTTTAGATGTTTACAAGTAATGTCACTTCACAAAATCAGAAAATCCCAAACAATTATTTATTTTTTGTTACACTTTTCGCTATTATTTACTAAATGTCAAGTGGTATCTGATTTAGAATGGTTTCAAAAAAATCCGCGTGGCGCTACGATCTTAAAATTTTTCTCCTATATTAACTAACCGAATACCGACTGTATTTAAAATACTGGACACTTAATAGAAGGGATAACTGAAAGCTAAAAAGCCATGAAAAAAAAATAATAACTATAGGGAAATTTAGGTGTCTCCTAAAATAAATATGCGCTTATTAATGTGCGGCAAATTATTATAAACCCTTATGTGCTATCAGATCGTTCAAAAAGACTAGATTTAAGAGTATAACAAATGTTTACGTAAATTATTCAAATACTTTTTTAAATATTTTTCTAAAACCACTTTTTTTTTCTTTTTTACTACCGACTGAACTAATTTCATCGCTATCTTGACTAGCAATTGATAAATCTGTACTCTGACTAGTATAATCTATTTTCCCATTCTGTTTCTCAGTCTTAAATATCCCTAACCTACTTCTCTTACTCCTTGAAGAAAGAGCAGTTTTCATAAAAATCGGACTAGATTTCAACAAAGCCGATTTTAAACTTCCATTTTTAACCGAACTCTTTTCAACTTTATCCGAATAAACTTGTAATGGTTCTAAATTAGTATTTTCACTTTCTTCTAAAGCGAACGGGAGTTCTTGCATCTTGACGGGAGGTGACACGTCGCCATTAACATAGATCTGCGCAGGAGCGGACTGTTTTCGAACTACGTGTCTTATTTCAAAACTTGATGAACGTTTTAGTAGAATTTTGTCTTTTTGTTCAACTGTTGATTGTGTACGAAGTAGAGCGTTTCGTTTACGCCGTCGTCGTTTTTCAGCTTTCGACAGTGGGATTGCGTCTTCTGGTATAAGTAAATCTTCATAAGTACCTAAAAATAAAAAGACCAAAAGACTTGTAGGTATGACCAAAAAACCCTTATACCGTCATTTTGTCGTATGTCTGTCTGTTCGGTAAAAATTGTAGCCAAACAGCTAAATCTAGAGAGTTGAAATTTGACATGCTTATACAACTCTTTGACCCGCACATAGGAAAACTACTAAAACATCTAAAAAACATATCCTTCTAAAAATATAAACAAATATATGCTCATCGAAAAAAAAAATATTTTTACAATTCTGTGTAGGATATCAAATGAAAGCCCTTGGTACGTGGATTAACGATCAAAATTTTTGCAAAATAAATTATTTTGATGCAATTTTTGCCAAAATACTGCAAAAATTTTTTTGTCCCACACCCTGTAGCCCAATGGTTTAAACTAAAAGTCTGAATTCTAAGTAATGTACATTGGTGTGAACCGGAATAGTACAACAGGAATTTTTAATCAGATTATGTTTTCGGAAAATAACGCATTTTTTGTGTTTTTAACTAAAATATGTAAAATACTTAATCCGCTATTTAACACAGCAAACGAGTGAACATCCGTAGTCCAGTGGTAAAGTTTTCGCTTCGTAAGTTGCAAACTACTGTTCGAATCCCGTCAATTTTATTTTGTTTTTTTTTTTCATTTTTATTTTATTTAAATTATTTTGTCAAAATTCTAGTTATATTTTGGCAAATGTTGCATTTAATTTTAAAGACTAAATTTAATAACCAGTGGGAAGAGTTGAAATTATAATTTAATTCTATGTTTGAATATATACGACATTAGAGGGGCGGAGTTTATGAGTTAAACAACCAATGGAAGCCATAGGCGCAATTTTCAAAATATTAATGAACCTTGCTATATATAAAAAAAAATACTGCAAATATTTGGAAACCCAAATAATGGTATTAGGCATTTGAATTAAAATTAATAAAATATTTTTACATAAAATTTGTTTTGGCATCCCAAATAATCATTCACTTACTAAATACTTGCGAAACCCTGAAATGTGTGAAAATTCACACTTCACATAAATTTTTTATCCATTCTTTTGAAAATTACAAAACTGTCACTAAAACCGCTGTAATCTCTAAACTAATTGTCAGAATGTCATGAAATTTTCACACGTATCGTTTGAAGGTTGGTACTATCCAGAAATCATATGGGTCTGTCAACAGTGTTGCCATATATATGTCAGACCGAGACTTATTGAGTGAAGTGTTATACTTAATTACGAAATACGAGCGCATCAAGCCGGCTTTTGACAAAATATAGTAATACATACCTGTTATTTTTAAAGCTTCTTCCGAAGGTCTTCTACTTTTCTTAACCACCGGCGTCTCATGTCCAATAGCATCTATTGACTGTCTTCTTTTCTTTACAATCTTTATTCTATCCTCCACCACTTTTACTTCTTCCTGTTTTGGTCGGAAATAACAAATAACGAATACAAAAAAAATTTGTATCGCCAAAATTTGTAGAACAAATGTTGGTGTTTTCCAAAATCCTTCTTTTTCAGCTAATAATAAATTTAATTTCTCAGTTACTTGTTGTATTTGTTCCTGCATTTTCATTTCACGTTCATCTCGTTTTTTAAGGTCTTCATTAATAGTTGATAATTTTTTTTCAAATGCTTTTTGCATTTCTTCTACTTGTTTTTTATATCGACGACTCAATTCTTCTAAATATTGGCCACTCAAAGACATATTTCGTTCTAAAGCCTGGAAAATAAATTGGGGCTTTAATCGTTTAATGAGTTTTGAGATAGTGACAATTTTTTTAATGGCGTAATTTACATAATTTGTGAAATTTTGTGAGTTTAAAAAAATCACAACTCAAAAACGGTTAGAGAAAACAACCTGACGCTAGAATTTTTGGATTCCTCGTAGTTTATTTAGTCTAGAAAAAAATTGAGGCCTTATTCGTTTTGCGTATTTTAAAATTATGACAAATTTTAATATGGCGTGATTTATAGAAATATTCATCTTCGCATGGATATATCTCAAAAACGAAATGCAATAAAGACCTGCGGTTGACATTTTTGAAATCTTGAGGCCCTAATTTACTAGTAACCAGATTTTGAAACAAAAAAAATTTTTGAAGTTTTTCATTTTTTTTTTACATTTTTTTTGAAAATTTTGAAAATGGCTAACTAAAAAATGGTTAGGGATATAAATATTCGGCTTGAAATTTTAAAATTCTACTACACTGTTTAGTCTAAGAAAAAAATTGGGCTTAAATAAACATATTATTAAGTTTTGTAGGGGCAGTAATTCAAAATCCTTGAAAATGGCCAAATATGTATTTTTGGTCAGAGATCAAGAAAATTTGGTCCATTTTGAAGTTTGGGCAAAAGTTTTGGAATTATGGGCAAAAAACTGATCTAAATCAGCTCTAACTCAAAAACTAGGAAAGCATGAATTTTTTAAATATTTTTTTCATAATCCTCACCCCAAAATTAGCCTAAAATTATATTTTGGCTAAAATCAAAGTCAAAAAAATTTTGCCCAAAATTTTCAAAATTTTGGAAGAAATTTTTTTTTTTTTATTCGAAAATTGGTATACTTGTATATTTTTAGCCTTAGATCACAAATATATGGTCAGTTTTGAGTTACGGTCTAAAATTTTGACATTTTCGGCAAAAAAAGTAAAAAAAAGACAGTCCACAAAAAGACCTAAATCAGCTCTAACTCAAAAACTAGTAAAGTATGATTTTTTTAAATATTTTTTTAATAATCCTCACCCCAAAATTAGCCTAAAACTATATTTTGGCTAAAATCGGAGTCAAAAAAATTTGGTCAAAATTTTTTAAAATTTTTTTTCGAAAATTGGTATATTTATAAATACATACCTTAATTCGGCTGGACAGTCTTAAAAACACACTTTCCTTTTGCGCTTGTTGAGGCACATTTGGAGGAGGCGTACTTGGAACGCTAGAATTACTTTCTTCCAATTCACTTAAAAGATTATCCAACTGATCAGTGATCTCAAAATTCTCACTCTCATCCAAAATCTGAGCATCTACAGTCTTCATATCATCACTCAAATTTTTCTGTGCAGTATTTTCAGTTGGTATCAAAATATTTTCACTTGGTTCCAAAGTTTCACTATCCACAGTCTCTTCCGATTTGGATAAAGTTTTCGTTGGTTTAATATCTAATGTTTCCAAAACAGTTGTATCGGGTATGTTTTGGGATGTTTCTGGAACATTTTGAGTCGCTTCGGCACAAGTTTTAACCTCTGGAGTTTCGATAAAATTGTCTAAAACTGGTTTTGTTTCTATGTCTACGATGTTTTCTAATGAATCGTTTTTAATGTTTGTATTATTTAGATAGTTCGTACTTACATTTAAAACTACTTTATTTTCTATAACAGCTAAAACATTACACAAAGCAGCTACGTACTTTTGATTTAAAAACGTTTTTAAGTAAGTACTATAGTTTTTTGTATTATTTGTTTGAGTTTTAGTGATAAAATTAAGTCCATACTTATTACAAATGTCTGTATTATAAAATAAATTACTTATTTTTTCTAAATTTAATAAGTTGTTTAAATGCACACTATTACAACTGATTAACTCATAAACATTCCCGAACATAAGTTCGGAACAGTTATCACAAACTATTATTCTACTTGGTGTTGTACAAGAGTTAATAAGCGGAGAATATTTGGTGTTATTTATTTGTTTATCCGTGTGATTACTATCCGATGATTTCACTAAAACTTCTGCTGCTTTTTTAACAATACTCATAACCGCATCTCGTGCACTTCCGAATAAATTATTCGAAGGTTCCCCGCTGTAGGAATCTAAATTTTCATCATCATCTTCATCATCGTTTGTTAAATTATCTTCCGTTTCTAACACTTCAAACTCAGAAGTACCGTAAACACGAAATAAACTTATAGGACAAAAATGTTCAGACCCGTAATGTGAAAGCATTTCAAATTTTATATATTTCCCGAAGAGATGCGGATGAAGATTGAAACTCTGTATATCTCTTTCATCTTTGGCTGTGAATTGACCAACACTTTGCCAGTCTCGGGATGGAAATCGATCACTAACTGATACGATAAAGTCTTTCGGACTACTTGAGAATAGTTCAAAGTTTGCAAGATCTATTTTTTTCGCTTGAATTGCTTCACAGAGTTCTACGATGAACCATATTCGAGATGTACATGTGTTAAGTTTATATTCATCTCGACTTGAACTTAAAACTGCTCCAGCCGATACAGCTTCAGGATTTGCAGCAACTATTTTAGCTCCGCAATCAGGGGATGCATAATTTTTTGAACGTAACTTTAAATTGTTAATATTTTTTACTACATTTTGATTATTTGATGATATATTGCCTTTTTCTTTTTTTCTTTCTGCTTCTTCGAGTTGTTTTTGTGTCCATTCTGAGAAGCTAGGGATGTCTTCTTCTTTTTCTTCTGTTTTATTTTGTTGGGTTTCATTGTATTCTTTTATTTCAGATCTTGTTTCATTTATTTCACTTATTTCTACTGTTTCAGTCTTGTTTGATTCTATATTTTCTAGGGTGATTGTAGAAGTGTTTTGCTTTTCTTCTACAATTGATGGTTCTAATGTTGATTCGGCTATTTGGTGTAATTCTGCAGAAGCTGTGTCTACTACGGTGAATATAACACCATTTGTTTCGGAGTATCTAAAAGAAATAAAAAAAATTATCGAATATCAACGAGGAAGTCATAAATGTACCATATTCATCTCTTAATACATTTTTTTATCATCAAAGGCTTTGTTTTGTTTATTAAAACATTCTTAAGATGTAAACAATCGCTTTTTTTATTTTAAAAAATTCATATCTCAAAAATGGTAAAAGATAAGAACATACGTTTTGAATTTTTAGATTTCCCATACTTTACTTATTCTAGAAGAAATATTTTTGCCAATTTTGTACGTCTGGTTTTGATTTTGAAGCCAAAATTTTAAAAATTATATCTCAAAAACTGATGTGAAGTGTGAATTTTCACACATTTCAGGGTTTCGCAGGTATTTAGTGTGAATGATGATTATTTAGGATGCCAAAACAAATTTAATGTTAAAATATTTTTTTTTGTTAATTTTAATTCGAATGCCTAATACCATTATTTAGTTTCTAAATATGTGCAGTATTTTTTTTTTTATATATAGCAAGGTTCATTAAGATTTAGAAAATTGCGCCTATGGCTTCCATTGGTTGTTTTAAGTCATAACTCCGCCCGTCTGATTTCGTGTATTCAATTTCAACAATTTCCACTGGTTATTAAATTTACGCTTTTAAAAATTAAATGCAACATTTGACCAAATATAACTAGAATTTTGAAAAAATAATTCAAAAAAAATAACGCAAAAAAACTGAAAAAATTGTCTCAAGAACGGAACCATAGTTTGAAAATTAGAACGCGAGAACACTAACCATTACACCATGAAAGCATGTTTACTCTGTTACATAAGTTATTAAATATTTTAAATGGTCAAGCAAAAAACACAAAAAATGCGTTATTTTCCGAAAACATAATCTGATCAAAAATTCCTGTTGTACTATTCCGGTTCACACAAATGTACATTACTTAGAATTTTTTCAGATTTTTAGTTTAAACCATCAGGGTGTGGGACAAAAAATTTTTTGCACAATTTTGGCCAAAATCGTACCAAAATAATTTATTTTGCAAAAATAAAATTTTGATCGTTAATCTACGTACTAAGGTCTTTCATTTGATACCATACACAGAATTTTAAAAAAATATTTTTTTTTGTTCGATGAGATATTTGTTTATATTTTTAGGGGGATATATTTTTTAGATGTTTTAGTATTTTTCATATTTGCGTGTCAAAGAGTTGTATAAGCATGCCAAATTTCAACTCTCTAGGTTTAGCCGTTTGGATACAATTTTTACCGAACAGACAGACAGGCAAAATGACGGTATAAGGGTTTTTTGGGCATACCTACTTATGTACTTTGGGCCGTAGATCAACAAGATTGTTCTCATTTCGAGGTACGGTATAGTTTTTATACTAAAAATCGAAATCTTTTGTAATAATTTTAAAAGTGGAACTGCAGAATTATTTTTAAATCAGCTTGAAACATTTTTTGGGGAAATATACAATTATATAGTCAAAAACAAAACAAAATTTCGAATGGGCAAAAAGTTGAAATACCGGCAAATAGCGGCAAAGTCGATTGGACAAAAAATGCACACAACCAAAATAAAAGATTTACTTATATATACTTCAAATTATTATTTTTTTTTTTTTTTTGCAAATAGCCTTAGATGCATCTTTAAACAGTGTATTAAGAGATGAATATTTATATCAAATATATGCAGTTATTTACCCATCTAAAGAATTTGTGAACAGGAATGTTCCAAAAGCAAATACAATGTATACAGTAAAAAACTTAAAAATTGGGCTGTAGAAACATCCAAAAGAGCTCGAAAAGATCACAGACATTGTACATTGTGGATCGATTACATCATTGACACACGTATTAACCAAACGGGTTTAAAACCTATGAAATTCAGAATATTGTAAGATCATTAATATGGGAAATACGTCGAGCTATACACGGAAAATACGCCACAAAAAAGTAAAAAACTGCTGTGGCCACCACAGGACCGACCACTATCACAAAGTACTTGTATAAACATTCTAGCAGCAGAGTAGAAATAACTTGGCCTAATATTTACTAACAGAAACATTATTTATCATGACCATGGAAACGTTATATATAAGTATGAAAAAAATTCAAATTTTTTTGTTTTATCAAAAAATATTGTCAAATATATGAAATAATTTAAATATTGTTATAAATGAATTTAAATACAAATTAAACTAAATACAACTCTGTTAATTTACAAATTTAGTTAATTTATAAATTATCAGATTGTCACGGATACAGGGCATCCACATCTTAGGAATAGCTTACTATGCACTAAACTGACCCGTGTTTTAACACGTAACTCTTGTCATGAAATTCTTCCACGGATTGTTTTTATATATTTCATATATAAGGAACTAAAAGTTCTTAAAGAAAAATTAAGTAAGAAGTAGTAACTAATAATCAGTACTCTTGTGACTATTATCAATTGTGCATTGACCAACGATGGGCCTACAAAGCCGTGGTTATGTAAGTACAGTTTAAAATTATATTTTTGTATTTGCTCCAGATGTGTCTCACAACTTTAATGGAATTTATTCCATTTAAGTAAAACTCTTACGATCCGGAATTAATTAAGTTAATTCAATTATTGTGTCACTAGGTTGTACCTAAGCCCTACCTAGAGCCCTTATTTTAAGTTATTATTGTTTGTCCAATGATAGGGACTAATTATTATTATGCTATGAATTGTTCATTATAATTTGTCGGTATACAGAGTGATAAATTCAGTCTCGATACTTTAATTTCATTGTTGTACGACAACGATTTATCGATTTGTGTATCGATTTGTATTGTAATAAGGTGTTATCTAATTAGTACACCCTTAATCTGGCGTGGCCAGTACTGTTAGTAATTATAAATTGTATTCTTTTATTCCTATCAATAAATTAGTATATAGAATTTATATTCTTTTATTCATACAAACCCCCCAAAACCAACCTAAGCGTGACAATATCTCAAATAAAAGTTGTTATATTCGGATTGCTGATAGGTGACTGTTACATGTATGTATCAAGTAGTGAATTCATATAATAAACTAGTTACCATTTTTCAGCGATTTTAAAAATGTTTTTTGTTATTTGTCTTAGCTGTCAGTGTTAATAATATTAATTAATAGATCTTGCGGCCAATTATTAAATTTACAAACTTTAATTTTAAATCTGCTGGAATATTTTAAATCCGAAAAAGAGAACAATGGACCACTTATTTCTCTATCTTGTGTCCATCAAAGAGTAGCAGCTGCCTTAAAGATTTCGGAATCAACAATTCGTAGAATTATAAAATGTAATAAATCTGAACTTCTGAACAAAACACGAGAAAACGAAGGAAATTAAAATCTGAACCAGTTTATTTTATTGATACATTGGCACAAACGTATGGCCGTGAAGTACTAAGATTACCTCCTTATCACTGCCAGTTTAACCCCATTGAACTAATTTGGGGTATAACAAAAAATTATTATGATAGACATATTGGTCAAAACGGATATAGTGATAACGAAGTTTTGAAAATGTGGAAAGTAGCCTGTGATCAAATTAGTTGTGAAACTTGGGCAAAATCTGTTAAAAAAATCGAAAATTTAATAAATGAATGGTGGGAAAGGATTGTTGATGATGTTAATCCAATAATAATAAATACAAACGACAGCGATAGTTCAGATGACGACGATATAATGCATTACAGTCACTAACTTTTTTAAAATAAAATTAAATATTTAAATACAACTTGTTGCAATATATTATATGAATAAATATATTTTTACTTAATATTTTATTACTTTGTACTTAGGGGAAACATAAAAATTTAATTTAATTAAACAACAAATTATAATCCAAAATTTACGTATGAGTATATATATATATATTATAATTATTACCTTAAAATTAATAATTTTGTTTCTTTGAGTACTGCTGTAAATTTATTTTCGTGCTCAAATTAGTAAAGATATCTACGAATCATTCCATTTCTTTCTAATGCTTTGTTTTTTATTAAAATAATTTGGAAGGTTAGTTGTCAACTTGCGTCACTATACGTTACTATGGGTATGCAAATAATTATAATGATATAGACAGAGAAAGCATATAGTATTGTATATCGATACTTGTAGCAACGAACAGTCACCTATCAGCAATCCGAAAAATCCAAAATTTAATTTAATGAAACAACAAATTATAATCCAAAATTTACGTATGAGTATACGACAATGTGGCGCTAAGACACAAAGGTTGAAAAACACTAATCTATACACTTATAAAAACACTTCGCGGTAAAATTCTGTATATCCGCAAGAGACACTTCATTTCCCGTAAAATTAAGTAACTTCCCACAGCAATTCCAGTAATTTGTTATCGAAAACTATCGCTTCAGTTGCCGTCAAATTGTGTAAGCACCATAAACCACAACTAAACTAAATTATAATTACAAATGAAATTTCGAAAAGAAGCCTTCGCAGTGTTATTGTTTTAGTTTCTATTGTTTTAATTGTTTGCAAAAACGTTCAATATTTATTTTAAAAACACTGTGATTTGGAAGGTAAAACCAATACATAATAATTGATCGAATAAAGAATTTTTTATACGAATCAATAGGCAACACTTCACTCAATAAGTCTCTAGTCTGACATATATATGGCAACACTGTTGACAGACCCATATGATTTCTGGATAGTACCAACCTTCAAACGATACGTGTGAAAATTTCATGACATTCTAACAATTAGCTAGAGGTTACAGTGGTTTTAGTGACTCCAGTTTTGTAATTTTCAAAAGAATGGATAAAAAAAGTGTTGATTAAACAGTTTTTTGATGGGAAAAAATACTGTTGAAGTCAAACAGTGGCTTGATAAGCGTTATAGAAACGCTACACCAGGTAAATCAGCTGTGGCCACCACAGGACCGACCGCCATCACAAAGTACTTGCATAAAATACAGCAGCAGAGTAGAAATAACTTGGCCTAACATTTTCTAACAGAGATATTATTTATCATGACCATGGAAACGTTACATGTAAAAAAAAAAAGATCGGTTTATCAAAAAATGTCTCAAATAAGAGTTGTATTGCTTTTATAGCAACTTTTGTTAAATAAATTTTATCGAAATTTTTTTCTGTTAAATATTTGCAAAAATCTTCGACACGAGTAAACTCCCATTTCTAGTTAACCGATTTTTACCAAAAGTTGATCAACTTGTGCCATTGATGTCAAAAGCTTAAATATGAAGTTTCATAAAAATCCTTTTAGCCGAATTTACTCTGCATGTGTATACAAACAGACGGACGGACCGACAGACAGACAGACAGACATGGAGACCTCAGTTCGTGGAGATCCATCGAAATCTCGAAATGTCAAAATGGGTATGATCACAATACCTCCCTTATATATGTTGGCGGTCGGTAAAAATACGTTTAATTTTACCCTGCCATTTATTTTAAAAACTCTTCTACAACAGTGTGAAATATTTTGTACATCCTTGCTTTTAGGATAAAAGCCCTCAGCTATCTGAGGCCTTATGCAGATTGTTGTAATTCCGGCGTTACCCATACAGTGCATATTTCCTTCTTCCTACAATGACTATATTCGTAAAACCAGATCAGATTCTGACGCAAGGTAAACTGGTGTCTCAGATTTCTCTATTCAAAAAAATACCGACACAAACCTTTTAGAAATGCATTGATATACAAAAGTTAACCAAACATCTAATATTTAAAATATGCCCTATACACCACCTATGCGATGATAACTTTAATGTACTTTAAGGGGGGGGGGTATGGTCAGAGCAGCACATTTTATACCCATTTTCAAGATTTTTTTTTTAGAAAACTGTTAATAGTAACTTGATTGGGATAATACCTACAGTAAAGAACAACCTTTGAAGAGTATCCAAAAAAATTTTTATTGACAAATATCGAAAATTAAGCTTGTGACATGAATTTGAAATTTTCGTTCAAGACAAAGAGTTGATTTGCGGTGAGACACATAACTAATGACTGGATCATCTAAAACAAAAAAAACAAAAATATTTCGTTAGTTTATGAGTTTCTTGAGGTAACGCTGTCGAGTTTTTTCAAATATTTAGATTATTTAATTTTTGGTATAAGTTTGAAGTCAAAAAAACGAAAAAAACGGAATTTTTTTTTTCGAAATTTCTGTTTTCGGTTTTAAAAAATTCCATAAATAAAAAAAAATGCAAGAAAAAAAATATATCTCGACAGCGTTACCTCAAGAAACTCATAAACTAACGAAATATTTTTGTTTTTTTTGTTTTAGATGATCCAGTCATTAGTTATGTGTCTCACCGCAAATCAACTCTTTGTCCTGAACGAAAATTTCAAATTCATGTCACGAGCTTAATTTTCGATATTTTTCAATAAATTTTTTTTTGGATACTCTTCAAAGGTTGTTCTTTACTGTAGGTATTATCCCAATCAAGTTACTATTAACAGTTTTCTAAAAAAAATCTTGAAAATGGGTATAAAATGTGCTGCTCTGACCATACCCCCCCTTAATTAAATAAATAATCAATTACTCATGTAAAGAAATGTTTATTCCTTTTTGGTAACATTGCAATCAATGACACAACTTTTCATCTACCATGACAACGTCATGATTATAACAATATCAAAACATCACAATCACTTATTACTACAGTCTGTTTCAAACGCTTAGGCGGAACTAAATGGGAATTTCGTTCTTTTAGGTTGTCACGACAAGGGACCTTGCTTGGGTTATTTCATTTTTCACGTTGCAATGTCAAAATTTAAAATTACAACAATGAAACCATGGAAACGAATGACCTATGTCAAAATTAAATTATTTTTTTAATATATTTTAATGACAAAAAAATTAATAAATGGGAAATTTGTATTAAGAATGACACAAAAAATCAAAATATAAAGAAAATGACAATTTAAAATGATATTAACCTTAACAAAAAATGTGTATTGTAAGTATGATTTACAAAGCTTAAACAAAACGGTCGAAAAGCACGATTTAAACGATGAAGTAACTAGATTGCAAAATTTAGTTCCGCTTAACCGTTTGGAACAGACTGTATTATTACATTACTAATTAAAAAGGTAAGATTTAGGTACCTATCGCAAATTTTTTACGCCAATTATTTAAATTTAATAAATCCTATTTTTATCACAAGGCCAATATAATTTTGTTGCCCATAAATTAGTTTATCAAAAACGTCATGAATTCATGAATATGTACCAAGATTAAAATAATTAAGTTTATTTTCCCCGTGATAAAATTTGGTTCCATAATATTCTAGGTTAGGACGAGTTATCATTATAAAATGTCATTTTAATTACATTTTTATATTTTATTATTCTTAAAAATTTATGTGAAGTGTGAATTTTCACACATTTCAGGATTTTGTAGGTATTTAATTGGTATAAGAAGCCAAGAGAATGATGGACGTCAAAATGAACAATTTTTTGATACAGTCTGTTCCAAACGGTTAAGCGGAACTAAATGGGAATTTAGTTCTTTTAGGTTGTCACGAGAAGGGACCTTGCTTGGGTTATTTCATTTTTCACGTTGGGATGTCAAAATTTAAAATTCCAACAATGAAACCATGGAAACGAATGACATATGTCAAAATTAAATATTTTTTTTACGTATTTTAATGACAAAAAAATAAATAAATGGGAAATTTGTATTAAGAATGACACAAAAAATCAAAATATAAAGAAAATGACATTTTAAAATGATATTAACCTTAACCAAAAAATGTTTATTGTAAGTATGATTTACAAAGCTTAAACAAAACGGCCGAAAGGCACGATTTAAACGATGAAAGTAACTAGATTGCAAAATCTAGTTCCGCTTAACCGTTTGGAACAGACTGTAATCATTTTACTAGTACTAATGCCCGTAGTACACGATGCGATTTCTCGTTTTGAATGTCGTACGATTTATAGTACACAAATTATTGTATCGTGTACTACAGGATTTTCGTTTGAGATCTTGTATGATATTGAAAACGAACCAATATTTATTGTCTCGACCTAAAATATTGGACAGAATGAACCAATAATGTCGCAGTATAAGATGCGCATATTCATGTGACCGTAGCGAACAACTGTTCATCTGTCAAATATATTTGGAGGTTATATTGGCATCTGACACTACCGATAGAGGCGCTACTGCATTCACATCATGGCTGACTTTGGTAGGATATTTTTGACAGGTTCAATGGTATCTTCATGTGATATTTATTGAAACACACGGGGACACACTCTAAAATGGTCTTTAACTGTCTTTCCACTTCTAAGAACATATTCCCATGCTTGTCACAAACTCGACTATCCTACAACCGTCAGTTTTTCAAAATCTCACTAGAGGCGCTTCAGTTATTGTCAGTTGACAATAGTATCAACTTATTTTTTTTTAAATAAATAGGATTTAGATGTTCACGTTTGGATTTTTTTTAACATATTATTATCCAACATACTTAACTAGTGACTTATCTAAGGTGACCATTAAACATTCTAATCCGGGAAAAAAATACCGGGGGAATTATTTATTAATTATTATTATTTTTTTTTTTTTATTATGTTTGTAGAATTTTTCTTTTTAAACAACCGTGTCGAAAAAATGTTGACGTATTATTTGAACCTTTCTACTCAAAACTATCTAAAAAAAAAAAAAAATTATTTGAAACCCGCAAATATATTTCAAGATTATTATCTGATACCTATTATTATTAAGATCCTGAGCGATAAAAAAAAAATACTGCTAAAAAATATACAATTAAGATACAGTCTGTTTCAAACGGTTAGGCGGAACTAAATGGGAATTTCGTTCTTTTAGGTTGTCACGAGAAGGGACCTTGCTTGGGTATTTTCATTTTTTACGTTGGAATGTCAAAATTTAAAATTCCAACAATGAAACCATGGAAACGAATGACATTAAATTATTTTTTTACATATTTTAATAAAAAAATAAATAAATAAATGGGAAATTTGTATTAAGAAAGACAGAAAAAATCAAAATATAAAGAAAATGACATTTTAAAATGATATTAACCTTAACAAAAAAATGTTTATTGTAAGTATGATTTACAAAGCTTAAACAAAACGACCGAAAAGCACGATTTAAACGATGAAAGTAACTAGACTGCAAAATCTAGTTCCGCCTAACCATTTGGAACAGACTTTAGCTAAAAATTCGCAGCAAATTTTGATGTTTGTTCTTAATCTCAAATTGCCAGTTTTGTTTAAGTAACTTACAAGAACTATAATGTACTGTTGTGTCTCCCTTTAGCGATTAACTAAGTATTTTATGACGATTTATTTGTTAGTATGATAGTAAATAGCATATCAGTTAGCCATAAAAGATTTAACAACCCGTAATCGATTAGTACATACATTTGTTAATAGAGTAGAGTATTTTTCTTATGATTTTGAACCAGTAACTTTCTAAGTGAATCTAAACAATCAGTTCCATATAAGGCCCTATTGCTTATCGTTTTACTGATATGTCAGGTTTTTAAAGTAAATTCTGTGTCGTAAATCACACTTTCTGCCTTTCACTTGCGTCCATTCACAAGTTTATTTAGAAAAATTTTTAAAAAGATGTTCATTTGTTTTTCCGTGTGTGTGTTCCTTTCCAACCTATAGGCTGTTTGAGTTTCACTTGTTTTATTTTTGTTTTAAGATTTTTAACTTTCATAATTTGTTTGAATTATTTTTTTTGTACCAGACTGGTTTTAGGACTACAATTATATGCTTCACTTTGAATTTAGAAATATAACTTTAAAGCTCCACATAAAATTATATTTTAACTCATTTTTAAAAACCTGCATAACAATTTCCGGTTGACCTTATTTTTTAAAATTATCATAACTAGGGTGACCATTTTCTTAAGAAGGCAATGCGGGACGGAGCAAAAAAAAAAAGGTCCTCACCTCCCAAAATCCAAGTGAAGAGCAAAACAAAGGTCTTCACCTCCCAAAATCCAAGTGAAGAGCAAAAAAAATGGTCCTCACCTCCCAAAATCCAAGTGAAGAGCAAAAAAAATGGTCCTCACCTCCCAAAATCCAAGTGAAGAGCAAAAAAAAGGTCTTCACCTCCCAAATCCAAGTGAAGAGCAAAAAAAAAGGTCTTCACCTCCCAAATCCAAGTGAAGAGCAAAAAAAAAAGGTTCTCACCTCCCAAATCCAAGTGAAGAGCAAAAAAAAAGGTCCTCACCTCCCAAAATCCAAGTGAAGAGCAAAAAAAAGGTCCTCACCTCCCAAATCCAAGTGAAGAGCAATAAAAAGGTCCTCACCTCCCAAATCCAAGTGAAGAGCAAAAAAAAAGTCCTCATCTCCCAAAATCGCATTGCATTTCCACTTGCACAAAATTTTTGTGTTTTTCTCTGATTTAATATTGCTTGCCCTTTTGTCAAAAGAAAGTTATAACAAATTTAAAGTCTTTTAATTATAGGCATGCTGTATGAAAACGCGGAAAATCATATTTTGTTATAACTTTCTTTTGACAAAAGGGCAAGCAATATTAAATCAGAGAAAAGCACAAAAATTTTGTGTTTAAGTGGAAATGCAATTTTCCCTATGACCGGAAAGCGTGCCGGGGTTTAGTACCATCCCTTTTTTGTTGTCACAGGGTAAATATTCTCTCCTCCAAAAGGCATGCTGTATTAAATCGGAGACCAAAAACTGTCATGAGCTCCCGGTCTATATTATATTTTCTAAATACGTAACGCTTTATGAATTTACAAATACAGTGATTTCCTTGCGTGTGCAGTGTAGGATCCTCTTAAGGAAACCTTTAATCCAATTGTATTCCTACACTTTCATGTGTTTTCGTAAATTTGCGACTTCAGCAGATAGTGAGCTTAATTCGATTTAACTATTTTGCGTTTAATTTTATCTTCACAACTAACAGAGGTAGAGACCTGCGTTTGGATTTTTTGGAATCCGAAATCCCTTTTCTACATCCTTAACTCGATTTTGTTCCTAAATTTTCGTGTATTTTCGTAAATTTTCGACTTTATCCGATAGTACACCTAATTCACTGAAGCTATTTTCCGTGCTAACTCGCTTGTTTTCCTAATTTTTCGTGTTTTTCCGTATACTTACGACTCTTCCCGATATATAAGACTCACATACACACAACTATAACGTAACACACACTGAGCACATGTGATTATATCTCGATTATGTGCCGATGTTAGAAAGGTCTTAAGTATTATCCCACCATGTGAAACCTGAGACAGATTCGATTTATTTATATTTATTCATTCAAGTGCACTTCTGATTTGTGTGTGTATGTATGTATGTTTTATATACAGGGTGTCCTGTTCATTAACACCTTAATACATCATATTAACGAAATTATATCTGTAAACAAAATCATCTCTTAATAAAACTTGTTTATATAACGTATTCGAAAGTGAAATTTTGAATATTTATATCTCTTAAAATGTTACGGCAGGTATTAAACTATGAATGATCTTTTATAATTGAGAATAAACCTATAGAGGCGCTGTAATCGCTTACAAAATGGCGATTGGAATAGGATATTTTTGACATTTGCCATTTGATACACAACAATTCAAATTGCAGATAATTTCTTGTGCGATTTTAAAGACATTTTATTAAAGTTTTCTTCACTTTAACACATACAAACAATGCAATTAAATGAGACACATCCAACAAAATCCTATTCCGTTAGTTCCAAAACATTCCACTAGGCGTCACTTCAATAGACCAGGAGCTCATGACAGTTTATGGTCTCCGATTTAATACAGCATGCCCTTTGGAGGAGAGAATATTTACCCTGTGACAACAAAGAAAGGAGGGTACTAAACCTCTGCACGCTTTCCGGTTATATGGAAAACTAAATTTCCACTTTTTTCCAAATTTTATGTTTTTCTCTGATTTAATAATGCCTTTTTATCCAAAGTTAAAACAAATTTAAAGTCTTAAAAATTATAGGCATGCGATTCGCAGGGTCTCAAAGGGCTCAAACGGTCACGTGATCTTATAAGAAAAAAATGATTTTCCGCGTTTTCATACAGCCGATGAAAAGAATTAAAGTTTGTGTCATAGGACCCCTATAAAAAAATTGACAAGCGGCCCAAATTTTGTTTAAAAATAAACTATTTCTTAGAAAGGGCACTTAAAGGTAGACATATTTATTATAGTAACTTGAGACTTTTGTAAACTTAACATGAAAAGTGAATCGTAAATTCTTAAACAGATGACAACTCTGTCAATTAACAGATTAGAGGTATTGAGACCATATGCACATAAATAATAGTTTTGGGTTATTTTTTTAATGAGCTACTTATTTGAGTTATTACCAATAAATTGTGATATGAGTTACAAGACGGACAGTTCAGGAGGGTGTGAAATGATATTTTGACTACAAGATGACTACAAAACAAGTAACCCGTTTTCGCGCAAAAAACAATTTTTAAACGGCCGTAACTGGTGATAATATTGGGAGAATCTTTCTTTTACCAAAGTGACCGGGGAAAGTTTTTAATAAGCCCGTAACTGATGGTCCACTTGCGGTCAACCGAGTACGAACACCCTGTATATTAGTTCGTGTGAACATATGCAAGAGAAATCCCTGATTTATACGGTGAAAGACGAGTAGGCGTCATAATAAATACTATGTTTAATATACTTTAAATGTTTATTCGTTAATAGTTTAAAAAAGAACAAATTGTTCAAAAATATCAATACACTTTCTATAACTCATTTTATTACGCGTAAGAATAATAACTATAGTTCATAAAAGAACAGTCGGAACACAATCTTGGACAGTACAAAGGACAGAAAATAGGCCCTACTTATCTAACTCATTACCAGTGTTGCAACAGATACATTTAAAAAAAATATCTAGATACAGATACCTAAGAAAAATTGTCATAGTCATTTCTGCCATACAGATAAACAGACAGAAACATGAGTGAAGGTATAAAGGCTTTTTGATCATACCCACAAAACCCTAAAAAATTATAACTGATTCAATGCTAAGGCACCGAATTATTTTGTACATATCTAATACATATATTTGGTCGTCAAGGATGAAATTTGTAGAAAAAAAGGCAAATTTGGTTGATAACTTACAAATATAAGGAATTATTTTATTCATCAAAGTATGCACCCATATTGTCTATACACTTTTGCCATTTAACCGGCAGGTTGTTCAGGCCGATGGTATAAAATCCTGGCGGACCAGAGTCAATGAATTTCTGGAAGGCCAGTTTTACAGCATTGTCGGAATTAAACTGTTTTCATATTAAAAAGTTGTCCAAATTGCAGAAGAAGTGGTAGTCATTGGGGACTAGATCTGGTGAGTATGGAGGATGATGAAGAAATTCCAACTCCAATTTCTGTCATTAGTGCAGTGTGTGGTCTAGCGTTATCATGCAATAAGATAGGAGTCGATCTTTTGACCAATCTGTTTTTCTTTACGTTTTTTGCATCATTTCGTCCAGTTGGTTGCAATATATTTATGCTGTGATCGATGAGCCAAGTTTTTTTTTACTTTAACTAGCAGAACAGTTAGGCGTTAGTCAACAAGCTGTTTCCAATCGCCTACGAGAGATGGATAAGATCCAGAAAGTCGGCAGATGGGTTCCAAATGCATTGAATGAGAGGTAGATGGAAAAACGCAAAAACACTTGTGAAATTTTGCTTGCACGATACAAAAGAAAGTCTTTTTTGCATCGTATCATTACTGGCGATGAAAAATGGATTTATTTTGAAAATCCCAAACGCAAAAAATCATGGGTGGACCCAGGCTCACCATCCACATCAACTGCAAGACCGAATCGCTTTGGCAAAAAGACAATGCTCTGTACTTGGTGGGACCAAAAGGGTGTGGTCTATTATGAATTGTTAAAACCTGGTGAAACAGTTAATACCCAACGCTACCAACAACAACTGATCGAATTGAACCATTCGCTGCTCATAAAACGACCAGAATACAAAATCGTATCATTACTGACGATGAAAAAAGGATTTGTTTTGGATGAGTTTAATGTGTTTTATTTAAAAAAAAAAATCCGTATTTCATACTTGTAGACCTGTTTTTAAGTAACTTGTACGAAATTTGGCGAACCAATTTGATATTGTCTGCTGCGTAGTAACACTAGAGCCAAATTCACTATTAATGTTTCGCGCGAACTGCGATGCCGTAGTTCCACGTAAGAACTCATACTTCATAATAGTGCGAATTTCCGACCGTTCCATTTTCAACAAAATTAATTTTAAAAAAAAGTTTTTGATATTTTTAAGAACATACAATGATTTCTTTAAACAGGCGAGATATGTAACTTTCCAAAAAAAAAAAAAAACAAAATATTAAGCCAATATCAAATAATAAGCTGTTAAAGTTGGCAATATTATTAACTACAAATTTCATCCTTGACCTGATATTTGGCGCCACCTATCTAGGTCTACCATTTCCTTCCGGTTGATTCCGGTTTTTCTTACATATGTTAAAAAAACCTCCATATTATTTAGAACACCTTATATTTAATACAAACATAACCTAACTACGCAATATTTTTTTACGAGGTACAAATATTTGCATTGCCTACAAATTATGCAAAATACTTTTGATATAATTTTTTTTTTTTTCTTAAATCGGTCTGCAAAGGTCGTAAATCTTCTCGTAATTCATTATTTATTTTAACTCTACAAGGCATTAAATTGACAAGGTTAACAAGACGAATGAATGTCAACACTGATCAACCTTGAAAAATCTATTTTTTGACTTATACTTTTCGATTTTGATAGGAATTATATAATTTATGAAGCTCCGTCATTTGAAGGCGATAAAAAAATAGTTTACATTTTCACGGAAAACATAATAAAAATTTCAGCTATTTTTATTTTTAAGTATCAAATGCGTACAGGTTATAATTTGAAAACTGATCATATAGTTTTGTATTACTGTGTTAAAAATTTCAAATTTTGTGCCAAATAAAGAGCATTCGCGGACAGTACTACTGTTTTGTTTTCATTTGAAAAAAACTGCTGCTGAATCATACCGACTGCTTCGAGAAGCTTATGGTGAATACGCTCAATCGCAAGATACGTGTGAACGATGGTTTCGGCGTTTCAAAAATGGTGACTTTGATCTTACAAAGAACATGGAAAACCTCCAAAAAAATATGAAGATACAAAATTGGAAACATTGATACAGGAAGACGATAGTCAATCACAAAAACAACTAGCAGAGCAGTTGGGCGTTAGTCAACAAGCTGTTTCCAATCGCCTACGAGAGATGGGTAAGATACAAAATTGGAAACATTGATACAGGAAAACGATAGTCAATCACAAAAACAACTAGCAGAGCAGTTAGGCGTTAGTCAACAAGCTGTTTCCAATCGCCTACGAGAGATGGGTAAGATCCAGAAAGTCGGCAGATCGGTTCCACATGCATTGAATGAGAGGCAGATGGAAAAACGCAAAAACACTTGTGAAATTTTGCTTGCACGATACAAAAGAAAGTCTTTTTTCCATCGTATCATTACTGGCGATGAAAAATGGATTTATTTTGAAAATCCCAAACGCAAAAAATCATGGGTGAACCCAGGCTCACCATCCACATCAACTGCAAGACCGAATCGCTTTGGCAAAAAGACAATGCTCTGTACTTGGTGGGACCAAAAGGGTGTGGTATATTATGAATTGTTAAAACCTGGTGAAACAGTTAATACCCAACGCTACCAACAACAACTGATTGAATTGAACCATTCGCTGCTCATAAAACGACCAGAATATGAAAGAAGAGAGCACAAGGTAATCTTTCTTCACGATAACGCTCCATCACATAAGGCAAAAGCAGTTTGTTTTATTTAAAAAAAAAAAATCCGTATTTCATACTTGTAGACCTGGTATACGCCCAGTTTTTTTACTCAGAAATTTGTCCTTTCATGAAACAAATTGTTTTACAATTTCTTCGAGATAGATAATTCCAATCCTGGTGTTTTTATTTTTGTTACTACACATGAAATGAATGAAATATATTGTTTAGATAACGGCCGGAACTCATCATCCTAACGATAAAGAATGTACTATGTTATGTAGCTATTTTAGTAAAGGCATCTCCAAAGTTCAATGCCATTTACTTTGTTGATGCGCAGTTCATGAAGCCAACTTTAATTCACAAAATGATTCACATATATCTAAGTACAATTGAAAATAAAAAAAACATTCTCATTCATTTAAAAATCGACGATAAATTATCATGTAAAAAACAATTCATAAAGAAAAAGCGAAAGTATGGATAAAGATATTTAATTTGCCTAAAGACGCATTCAGAGCTTTTAAATCAATAGCTTATACGCTGTAGCTTATGGACTGATCACTGTCACCAGAAAGTTTGTCATATGATAAGACGTGAAACCGTTCAGACCTCCAAATTTAATACGCTGTTTGTTGTGGATTGTGCATAATTTTCTAAACTTATAGCTAATGAGATGTTTTAATGAGACAGACATATAAACACATTGGCTATCGCTTTCTATCAGTGACATAGTAGTTACCGAATGCCTTTACATAACCTAACATAATGTCATCATTAACAAATCTTGCTCAAAATTACAAAGACGGACAGTAAATATGATCAATTTAGGTAATTACGTAGTTAAAATCTAAGACAACAGAATTATAAGAACGATAATAAAATATTTTACGAAGCTAAATAGTTGGTTTCAAAATTCACAGATGGAGGGATATTCGTAAGGTACTAATTTATAAGAGATGTGAACGGTACATGGAACGTTAAAAGAATACATTAAAACATAAGATAACAACGAACAGTCTATTTTAAAGAGGTCTGAATGCAGATTTACTTATAAACAGATAAAAACTTGTCAAGTAAGATGAGTCATTTGAATCGCTAATGAGTAATAACAGTAGTATACCTCGCTAGATATTTCGATGATCTATCCTTTTGAAAACTGCTCTCAATGTAAGACATATTCAATCTTTCTTAAGAATATTTTATTGCGCCTCGATATCCATTTTAAGTGGAATTATTTATAAAAAATGCGTCGTCTTTTCCTTGCCAGAAAAATAACATTGCACTCAGTGTTTTGTTTCCAATTTGCGTCATAAATATTTTTTATAAACATTTGATAAAGTGAAGATTGAAATAAACAATGTTTTTATAAAAGTCAATAATTATATGTAAATATTACATTACATGAGTATTAAGATTTTTTTATTTCTCCGTCTTATTTATGTCTGGTTTATATAATTAAAAACTGACCCAAAATA
Organism: Liopterus haemorrhoidalis; assembly: GCA_963971575.1. NCBI lineage: Eukaryota > Metazoa > Arthropoda > Insecta > Coleoptera > Dytiscidae > Liopterus > Liopterus haemorrhoidalis. The sequence goes on along the minus strand of OZ020623.1, from coordinate 1,309,157 downwards.
CTTTTGACGTAGTTTAAATATTTTTATATACTTATAATATATAAAGTACAAAATTTTAAGCTAAGTACTGAAATAGGTTTGGCAGGTAGCCCATTTATAAAGTTGTAAGTGTTTAGACAAAAGTTAATTAATTATTTCAGAATGTGCTGACATTGTTTCCGGATAAATAAATTGGCAATCGATTACAATTTGAAAGAAAATACGTGTTCCATTTAGTACAAAGCATCGATTTAAGTTTGGAATATTTTACTAAAATTTAGAACACTAATACCCTTTTCACACTAGAACTTTAAGATCGGATGTTAAAGTGAATGTGTCTTTAAACGCTAATGTGAAACCGTATGGTCTCGTCTAAATACAAGCGATGTTTAAGACAGAGATCTGCGTCTTAAACATCGTCCGCATTATCAACATAATTTCTATTATAAAAAAATACTCTTTGAATTTGTGCTGTCAACATTTTATATTATCATAAACAAGAATACTGTATTATATCGACGTTATAAGAAGCTTATACTTATTTTTATAATAAAATTATTTATTTTAATAATGTGTTTAATAAAATACAGAGCTACAATAATTGAGATAAAATGTATCGACTTACATGTTAATACAGGTGTCATATATTCTTTATTGTAGTGTCTTTATTGTAGAATGAAATGAAATATCCATATTTGTTTATAATAATTCAAAATGTGCGTCTGCGCAGACAGTTCAAAACTGGTAATTTCATGACGGTAACTTAAGGACAAAATTACTGTAGCTGATGACAGCACCGGAGATTTAAACATCAAGTGTGAAAGCATACCGATGTTAAACATCGGTAAACTTTAAGTTCTCTCGTCTTAAAGTTCTAGTGTGAAAAGGGTATAAACGAAATAGAAGGATTATTTTAACCTTACGTAAATAGGGGTAGCTTTATTTACTCATTTTTTTTTCACTCAACTTTCGAATATACTAGTTTTTAATTTTTTTTATTGTAGTTTATATACTTTATTTTTCATAATATGTCACAGATTTTTATTAGATTTTGGTTGCCAACATGAAACATGAAATAACCACGAAGCTCATTACAACTTGAGAAACTAAAAATCCAGTTTAGTTCCACTTAAACATAATAGAGTATACAGAAATAAATAAGATGGATACGACTAAAAACAAAAATCTTTACTGCCTTATGGTATTAATCTGTCAATACGGGTAGTGTTAATCAAATTTTAAACTGGAAAGCATGAAGGAAATCGGGTAAAACCGTTATTGAATATTTTTAATTTTATTTTCGTTCTTGAACAGAGAACAAAATGACGTTCCTGTTTCCCTGATTTAAAAATTTCTGGTAATATGGTTATTTTCCTTTCGTTTTCGGTTTGTTCTCATCCTTGATTAAAATTTAATCAGAGTCGGGAGTCGATAATTTTTTCCGACTCTCGACTCTGTCTCCTCATCCTTGTTTTTTTTACCCTTGGGGGGGGGGTCTCACGACCCTGAACCCCTCCAGTGTGCCCGCCTAAATGAAACAAACTTGAAGTTTCATTGAGCTTTCTTGTTTTTAAATTTTTATTATTAATTTGTATACTTTTCCGATACATATTCAAAAATCCTATCTTGCTCTGTTAATTGTGAAGTCATTTTAGGTAATTTTTATACCAGTACTTAAAATAGATTTTGCATTCTTGACCTTCAAGTTTTATTTCTAAGACTTCCTGTTATTTTTAAAACAATACTAAAGCAAATAATGCTTTTTTTGTCGTGTAAAAAATTTAAATACAAAGTGTAATAAATTATTCATAAAACAAAACCGTTACTAAGCTTCTTATCTTAAAATTTTATAAATAAAGTTGCGATCTTGCTGGATTTGTCACAAAAAAATTTGGATGACGTTAAAGAACATGTGTGGATACAAAAAAAAAAAAAAACGAGTCATGTGGTACCGACACTCAGGTCATCTGAATTTACAAAATATGGATTCTGTTTGCAGTGCATTATGTTCATTGCCTCATGAAATAAAATTAGTTTTAGGAGGACAGGAGCAGCTAAAAGTTAAATGTGCAACGTGCAGGTGCAAGCTTATTAGTGCAGTTTTGTTTTTCTTCTGGTTCTAGGTCGATCAATCGGCATGTCTCGTAAACGATAGCACTATTTCAACACAGTGAATTAAGTTATATAAATATGAAAATGACTGGGTAATCATTTCTTTTGCTATCTCATTTTTGGGCATCATAAAAAGTCAAGGCCATTGAAACTTATGTGAGTGAAAGTGGACAAGGCTATAGCATATAGTGCCCTAGTTATGATGCTAAATTTAGAATTATTTAAATTATTGCACATAAATATTTAAACAACCGGTCAAATAACTTTACAATCAATAATGCTTCTTGGTTACTGCTAATTCAGCTAGTTGTTATATCTAAACATTGTGCAACAATAAATAAACAATTCTCTTCAATATTAACCCAATTGTATTCATATCTTTGGCATAAATACAAAATTTAAAATTAAGTTCAAAGAATTATCTTTACAATCAAGTAAATAAATACATTGTAAATAAGAAAATTGTGCCAAAAAGTTTATTAAATGAATGGACAATGGACAGTTAAAAATTAGCTGTGGCCACCACAGGACCGACCGCCATCACAAAGTAATTGTTTTATTAGTGCTGCTTTATCAAAAAATATCGCAAATAAAAGTTGTTAGTTATTGCTTTTATAGCAACTTTTGTTAAATAATTTTTTTCGAAATATTTCTCTATTGTGAAATATTTACAGCAACTTTTGTTAAATAATTTTTTTCGAAATATTTCTCGATTGTGAAATATTCGCAAAAATCTTAAAATCGACACGAGTAAACTCCCATTTTTAGTCAACCGATTTTTACCAAAAATTGATCAACTCGTGCCATTGATGGCAGAAGCTTAAATATGAAGTTTCATAAAAATCCTTTCAGCCGAATTTACACAGACGGACAGACGGACAGACAGACAGACAGACAGACAGACAGACAGACAGACAGACAGAACTGATTTTTACCAAAAGTTGATCAACTCAATGTCAAAAGCTTAAATATGAAGTTTCATAAAAATCCTTTTAGCCGAATTTGCTCTGCATGTATACACGGACCGACAGACGGACGGACAGACAGACAGACAGACAGACAGTTTTTGAAAAAATTGCATCAAAATAATTTCGAAAAAAATAAAATTTTGATCGTTAATCTACATACTAAGTGCTTTCATTTGATACCCTACTCAATCCAATTTAGTTCCGCTTAAATGTTTGGAATAGTCCATAGCAGTGTTTCTCAACAGGTGGTCCGCGGACCACTAGTGGTCCCAGAAAAATTTTAGTGGTCCACGAAAGTTTTTATAATTTTTTTTTCAGTTTTTTTTTTTTTATGCAGATTTTTTATGTAAATAATTTATATTTTGTTTATTTTCTGTAAACTATCTGTGATTTTCTACATATATTTTTTTACGAGTCATTCAATAATCTATTTACAATGTAGAATAATATTTATGTAGTATGAAAGTTAAAGCTACTTATCCTTTTTAAATAATAAAAAAATTAACAAGTGTTATATTCGCGGCTCACCACTTTAAGAAGCCCTGACGTAGACGCCAAACACTTGGAAGGTAAACCCAGTTTTATGCATGAGGCACGTTTACTCGATCAACCATGTGTTAAGGAAGTCTGATTGCAAAAATGATTTAATATTGTGCTAAATAGTTAAAACACATGTTATCTATGGAAAACGTCACATTATCGTCACTAAATGAATCCGAGTATGGTATGACCAGTGTTTTATTGATAAAGTTACTACGAATTTTGATAATTCAGAAATCTGAATTAAAAATTTGAAACTTAAAAGTTTTAAATCTTCTGTATAAGATAATGCCCCGAGAAATTTTAGCGTCCCGCTAAACATTGAAATTATGGCTATTGAGAAGTGACATTACCGGTGATGGCGCTGTACTCCAAGGCAATATGGCTGTCGTGTCTAGTATTCAGCTGTTAATGCTAATAGACCGGGAGCTCATGACAGTTTTTGGTCTCCGATTTCATACAGCATGCCTTTTGGAGGAGAGAATATTTACCCTGTGACAACAAAAAAGGGATGGTACTAAAACCCTGCACGCTTTCCGGTCATAGGGAAAATTGCATTTCCACTTAAACACAAAAATTTTGTGCTTTTCTCTGATTTAATATTGCTTGCCCTTTTATCAAAAGAAAGTTATAACAAATTTAAAGTCTTTTAAATATATGCATGCGATTCGGAGGGTCCCAAAGGGCTCAAACGGTCATGTGATCTTGTCATAAAAAAATATGATTTTCCGCGTTTTCATACATGCCTATAATTAAAAGACTTTAAATTTGTTATAACTTTCTTTTGACAAAAGGGCAAGCAATATTAAATCAGAGAAAAACACAAAAATTTTGTGAAAGTGGAAATGTAATTTTCCCTATGACCGGAAAGCGTGCAGGGGTTTAGTACCATCCCTTTTTTGTTGTCACAGGGTAAATATTCTCTCCTCCAAAAGGCATGCTGTATGAAATCGGAGACCAAAAACTGTCATGAGCTCCCGGTCTATAATAGCGAACAGGTTAATTTAAGCACAGTACATTTTTATTTTATGAAAATGCGACTAAATATTTGCGCAATTTTTTAATTTTTACGCGCTACACATTACAGTATTTAAAGTTTAATATCAGTAGATTTACTGAAGTATATTTTGTAGTTGAGCAGGTTTTAAATGCCGGGCAGATAAATTTATATGGTACATCGGAGTGTCGGTCATCTGAATTTACAATATATGGATTACGTTTGTAAACAAGTGTTGTTCATTGTCTTATGTCGGGTTGCTAACGTAAGAGTTTTCTCTAACTCGAGTTAAAATCATTTGTTTTTATATATTACAACATACAAAAACAAATGATTTTAACTTGAGTTAGGGATAATTCTTACTTTAGCAACTCGCCATTATTAGTTTTAGTTGGATAGAAGCAGCTAAAAGTTAAATATGCAACTTGCAGGTGCAAACATATTAGTGCAGTTTAGTTTTTCTGCGACTGTAATAAACAAACTCGGATAGTATCAGTTACTTTTTAACTCAAAATATATTCCCATGCCTTCCTCCTGTCCATAACCAAATCTTTTCCCAATCTGGACTTAATATTAACTTTCCCTTCATTTTTCCTAAGAAAAGAAAAAACTAAGATACCTATCTTTGTCCTGTCTTGAATGACAGCCAAAAACACTACAATTTGTTCTACTTTTACAGTTTTTCACAACTTCTATCGACATTCTAACAAAAATTCAACACATATGTAATAAGTTCAAACAGTACTAGAGCGCCTAGTACAATATTTGACCACCAGACTGCGTATCCGAGCGTGTCAGTTCTCAATAATTTATGTTATAGCTCAGTCGCTGAAACAGTGCAGTTCGTCATTTTGCGTCATTACTTCAATGACAAACTTAGTGGCGAAAAAATAACTAAATCGATTTTTTTTTTGCATGTGAATTATAGACTAATATTGCTCTTTATTCTTTTATTTTACTAAAACATTTTAAAGTCATATTTAGTTTGTGTTCGATAGTCATTTTGAAGATTTACAAATTTTAAAAGTGTTTATTTAATATAGCGACATTTGTATTGGTATCCCTCAATAAAACGATGTTTACATTTGTTATTTAATAATACGTCTGTTGTGTTTTGATACTGATTTGTGTTCAAATATCTAACTTATAGTAATTTCTAAAAACCTTTTTATTTAGTTTGTTGTATATTTCGCAGTTTTGTGTTTAGTTATATATTTTCTTATTTGAGTTTGTGTGTACTGCATAGTTTTTAGGTTATATTCAACTTATTTTTATTTTCTTTTCTTTGATCATATTTTTGGATCGCATCAGTCCTTTGTAGGACTATTTTGCCTATTAGAATAGTTTATTTGTTTCTATTCTGTTCTTATTCTTATATTTTCATTTCATTTCGATACAAGTGACAGTGTACAAATATTACATTCGTTAAATAGATGAATGTAAACGTACTAAACCAGACGTCACATTTTTTTGTGACGTTTCAAGTGACGCAACTGCACTGTTTCACCGATTTCCCTATACCACTTCTAAAAGCTGGTCCACAAATTCAAACCATTTACTGTTACATACCTAATTGCATCCTTTTAAAAACATTAGATAAAAATCTGTTTAATAAATGAATGAGATATAAGAGGATATACAGATAGAAGGCTGTAAAAGTCCTACTACTATCTACAGTCTGTTTCAAACGCTTAGGCGGAACTAAATGGGAATTTCGTTCTTTTAGGTTGTCACGACAAGGGACCTGGCTTGGGTTATTTCATTTTTCACGTTGCAATGTCAAAATTTAAAATTACAACAATGAAACCATGGAAACGAATCACCTATGTCAAAATTAAATTATTTTTTTAATATATTTTAATGACAAAAAAATTAATAAATGGGAAATTTGTATTAAGAATGACACAAAAAATCAAAATATAAAGAAAATGACAATTTAAAATGATATTAACCTTAACAAAAAATGTGTATTGTAAGTATGATTTACAAAGCTTAAACAAAACGGTCAAAAAGCACGATTTAAACGATGAAAGTAACTAGATTGCAAAATTTAGTTCCGCTTAACCGTTTGGAACAGACTGTAGTATTAGGTATTTGACAAATACACTTTGAAATTTGTTGAAAGTCTTCAAATGTAAAACAGAAAAATTTTGTTTTGTTATTTCATGTTATGTCCCCCAAAAACTGCATATATTTGACTTAAATTTACCCTCCACCCTTAAATATAGGTTAGTTAAATATATTTTGTGATTATATTAAACTTACCCTTCTGATACACCAGAATTCTGTGACAAATGTCCTTCAAATTCAAATGCAGTATTACTATTTTGTGTTGCTTGTGTTTCCTTTTGTACTTCATTAAAACTACTCTTCAAACTGGTCCCTTCAAGAGTTGTAATCTCCTCCGCGCCCTCAGACTCGGAAAATTCCACCCTTGCCTCAGTGCTATTGATTTCATCATATTTTGTTTCTAAACTGTCTGTAGCAGATTTATCAGCTTCAGACGCTACCAAAATGAATAAAAGACAACTAAAAATATAAATATTATAAAAACAACCCCCTATTTAACGGTTTTTTAAGTAAAATACCTGGATACTACAGAAACACAAAGTAGAAATTTATATATGCAACTAACATTGATCCTCATGTTAAATGATTTTTATACTTAGATTTTAACATCTTTTTATTTTATTTTTATTTAATTTTAACACTTTACACAATATTTATACATGCGAACAAGACTAAAATCTGACGTGTACTGAAATACTAAACGCCAATTGACAGTTACGGCAAATTATTGAACTAATGGAATTTCAATAATGTACAATAATTAAATTAATACATCCAAATATTTCTTTAATTAAAACTTCATATAACACAATTCAAGCGAAATTTAGTTTAATTTCTTCTAAAATATGTAACAAATATTTTTTAACCATAATTATTAAATCAACAATGACGACAAAAACATCATTCAAATGTCAAAATTCATTGTGAAATTTTTCAGAATAACTAAATATGTAAAAAACTACTTAAAAACATTAATTTTTCATTGTTTTACTTTAAATATATATTTAAAAATTAAAACAAAATGTTTAATCCAAAACTTAAAAAAAAACTTCTACATTCCATTCTACATCGTCGTAACAAAAAAACTAATAACCGTCAAATAATTTTAGGCTTTTCCGCAATAGTATTACTATTTTTTGTTTATGTTTATTTTGTATATTTTCCTGAAGATTTAATTTAAAAGTCGCCATTTTATAAAATGGTGTCAATGTAAACGTCACTTGATAATCACGTAAAATTTGTAAAAATGGAAGCTTTATATGCCTTGCCGTTTAGAGTTTTGGAAATACCTAATTTAAAAATTAAAAAACCATCATGGTTTCAACAACCATCTGCTATGGTTATGTTTGCTGTTGTATTAGTTTCATATTTTTTGGTTACCGGCGGTACGTTTTGTAAAAATGATTAAAAAAATATATTCGTAACGTTTTTTGTGTTTTAGGAATTATATATGATGTAATTGTGGAGCCTCCAAGTGTTGGATCAACTACGGATGAACATGGACATTCGAGACCGGTAAGAATTGGATGTTGCGTAGAGATAAAAAGTTTAATTCTGAATCATCGTGCCAAAGTTTGCTCTAGCGATTTCAAAAAATCTTTCCATAAGCTTAAGCCTCATCTTTTTTATGCCTTAAAATTTATAATTTTTATAAACAAATTAAAAAACAGTCATCTCTGTAAACAATGCGTTGATAGGCAAAGGACGCAAAGAGAATGACAAAGAGATGGTTAACTGTAACGGATACGCCAGCTAGTTAAATATACACCACTGGTACAGTCAGTATTTTTACTGAATTAAATTTGTTTACTTATATTTAACGTGTAATATTTAGCAAATAATACTTAACAATATATTTTTGTTAAATAATTTTTATTCTGAACAAAAATTAATTAACTGAGCAAGTATATTACCAGAAAAACGACTTTTTAATTACCAAGAAAAATTATTTTTAGTTAAATATTATTTAATATTTTTCAGGTTGCTTTTATGCCTTACCGTGTGAATGGACAGTACATCATGGAAGGCCTTGCTTCCAGTTTTCTCTTCTCGATGGGAGGACTAGGTTTCATAATCCTGGATCACACGCATTCTCCAACAACACCAAAATTAAACCGGATACTTCTAATCTCCGTTGGATTCCTATTCGTTCTAATTTCATTCTTCACTACATGGATATTCATGCGAATGAAATTACCGGGTTATTTGCAATCTTAATTTGTAGTTTTTGTACAATTTACATAATATATTTGATAAGAAACTTGTTTTTTTATTTTATTATAATAAATGAATACTTCCCTTACATTATATAATATATATGTAAAAAGTAAATAAATAATATATAAAATTCGAGATACATCAAAAAATTGTCAGACTTACGTAGTAGTTAATATATTTGTTCGTATTATAGCCGAATTCTGAAAGCACTGAAAATAAGAATATATATTAAATAAACGTAACATATATGAAAAGTACGGATAGAGGGTTGTAGTAACAATTTTTGGGCTCTTTTAAATAAGAAACTGATTTGAGATATAGTGTAATTACGCTTTTTTCCGTGTGTGCCTTTTTCCGTGAGTGTATTTTTTCATGTGCGCTTTTTTCCGTGTGTGTATTTTTTCGTTAGCGCTTTTTTCCGTGTGTGCCTTTTTTCGTTTGCGCTTTTTTCCGTGTGTGCTTTTTTCCGTGTGCGTATTTTTATATTATATAAGTAATTGGAAAATTTATTTTAATAAATATATTTTAAATTTAATGTCTCTAATCATTTTTGGTTTTAACATTATAAATGTAACGCACTGAGTGAAAATAAATCGTTTTTCCATCTTAAACAGTGAATGAATAAATAATTCGGAATAATACTCATTATTTGTCCAGTTTTGAATAATGGGCGAAGAGTTGATTCAATTTGAATTGGATGAGATAAGACGTATGGCTAGAGAAAGAAGTCTGAGTTGTAAAGCAAGTTCCACATTAAGGTAATGATAGAAAAAACGAAAACATATTACTTAAAGCGAATTTATTTGTTTGCCAATAAAAAATTGCTGAACAAGCATTTCAAAAATGGCATGCGTAAAATTTTTTCATCGAATTCTTGTTTAAATGGTATTTGTTTAATAACAGTTAAACAGTCATCAGGAAGTAGAATTTAATGATATTATAACAGAATTTGTGTTGATGAACATTAATCTAAAAGTTACTGGAATTTTAATACTAAGGGCTAATTTAAAATATACATACTTGGAAAAGTCAGACGATTTGTCTATAATGTGTTCAAATTCAGCAAAAGAGAGCGCTCCGTCATCATCAAGATCAGCTTCGTCGAGAATATTTTGTATCAATTGTGTTATATCATTATCAGATAACCGATGGTCATTTGTCAAACGATTTATCACTTGTTTTAAATCATCCACACCCAACATATCATCTCCATCAAAATCTATAAAACTATATATTAGTTTATAATAATATATTTATAAATACTGACTTACCGAATATCCTAAAAGCGTGTTCAGCTTTTACGGCTTTTGGTGCGGCATCACTGAACACCGACATCATATCCAAAAAATCTTCAAATGTACAATCACCATCGTGACTTGAACTAAAAACTCTACACATTCTATCACCGAATGGATTTACTTTTAATTCTGGATATTGTAAAACTTTTGAAAGAGGTAATTTTGCATTTTTATTATGGCCAACCTTTTCTGGAGCTAGGGATTTAAATTTTTGGTGTGCACTGTGTCAACAAAATGAAGGTTAGTGTCAAATATATTGTTTATAAATTATAATACTTACTATAATACTTCTTTTTTTGTAAAATACGTGAGATCCTATCATAAATACAAACAAAATATTAGATTTTATATTTAAAATTATTGACAGATCCTACCTGGTAGTCTTGTAATTCTTCTTCTGTAAATTGACTCCTTCCTTGACCCATATTTTCTATTATTTCACTATTTGTTCTATTGCATTGTTCTTAATACATTACGATACATCAACCACTTAATTAATTATTTTATAATTATTTAATCACAGAACTACTTGCCGTGCCATTTCGCCTACGACAGCAGCGCCAAGTGGCCAAACTTTTAAACACTATTCGAACCACAAATTTAGTCAACATGTAAAGGGTTCAGTTCTAAGGGCAAGTAATTCTGCTTGTTTTGTCAATTTAAAACTTTGGAACTACAAGAAAATTTCAGAATGACACGTCGAACAATTTTTAGAATGAAGTATAGTTTCTTCACAGCGCTAAACTCTCAAATCTGAGGTCTACATTTGTACCTCGACGCAGAGAGAAACAACAAATAAATAATCCCTAATATTTTCTTTGCCTCTATGGTAAAAACCTAACTGAGTGTCATTAATTGTGGCAAGTACCCGGATCCAGAAATTTCGAATTCTCGTCATTCATATTTCTTACTACAAAACAAATACAAAGCTACAAATACAAAAAAGCCGTAACATTATCGTCAAGAGCCGTACGTAAAAAGCGTATCTATTATTTAGTCATAATTAAAAATAAAAAAACAACTCATAAAATTCCCCGTATTTTCTAAAAACACAATCTAATCAAAAATACCTTTTATTACAATTGCACAATTATGCACATTGATATGAACCGGTATCAATGTGCATTACTTAGAATTATTTTTTTCAGATTTTTAGATGAATCCTTCTGGGTTACAGGATGTGGAACAAAAATAGCACATTTTTGGTAAAAAAAAAACGTTCTCGCGTTCTAATTTCCAAACTAAGGTGAAAATTTTATTTTTTCTGTTTTTTTTTGCATTTTTAGTTTGTTTCAATTATTTTTTCAAAATTCTAGTTATATTTGGGGAAATGTTGCATTTAATTTTTAAAAGCGTAAATTTAATAACCAGTGGAAATTATTGAAATTGAATACATGCATTATAAACGGAATTATGACTTAAAACAACCAATAGAAGCCATAGGCGCAATTTTTAAAATCTTAATGAACCTTGCTATATAAAAAAATACTGCACATATTTATAAACCTAAATAATAGTATTAGGCATTCGAATTAAAATTAACAACATAAAATTTGTTTTGGCATCCTAAAGAATCATCATTCACTTACTAAATAATAATAATAATAATAATAAAAATTTTTTGTTATCACTTGAATTTTGAATGATGTTTTTTTTGTGTTCATAAGTTGATTTTGAATGATGATTTCTTATGTTTCTAGAAAATTCCTTTGGAGGTTCGACGGGCCCCGAAAGGGAGTGCCCCCCCCCGCGGTTGCGGGTGTACCGGGCCTATAGTTAGGCCACTGTTGTATTGACTTACGTAATTTATCTTTGTTTTCATTCTGACGTCTGTGTAACCACATAATTCTATTCCTAAATACAGTGATGGGCGCGTAAGTTACATGATGTAAGTTACCTCATTGTTGACGCGTAAACAATTGATGTAAAGTAAACACAAAATTCTTGTAAACAACGTAAACAATGATTTAGACATGCGCACTTGTTTTGAATTACAGAACCTCATTATCAATACATTTTTATAAATAATAAAATTTGAATGAAACGATTTTAAATGAAAAAGTAAATATATAAAATTAGGACAAGCCAATATACATATTAATAAAAATCGAATTTGCATCATTATACAGGTGTTACATACAAATTAGTAAATATGAATATGTAAAATAAAAAACTTTTTTCTTTAAAAAATTCAGTCTAATTTTTTTAATAACAAAATACATTAAATTTTACCTTTAAGAAAATCAGCCTATATTTTTTAATAACGAAAAGATTCATTGTAAATTTTGCATAACGCCCTATATTTTCTTTAATTAAAACAAAACCTAGTTCTTCAGAACTATTCCTTCGGTTTTTTCCCACCATTTTTTAAATAAATTCATTGTTTTGAACTGAATATACTTGTTCATTAACTCTATTATTCGTATTAAATAACTAAAACTAACCTCATTATTTGACAGGTTACAAAGTTTACATTGTTTACATTGTTGACAAGTTTACCAATTGTTTACATGAGTTTACACGTAAACGTAAACAATTAAAGTTTACGTGTAAACGCCCATCACTGCCTAAATATGCCAATGCCATTTCGACTTGTTTTTTTAAAATTGTTTAACTGTTCCGGTACAAATTTAATAAATAAACATTTCCTGTTGCATTTGACCTTTAAAATAACAGTAAAAATATTTATCACGTGATAACAATCAAAATTGTTAACAATATCAAAACTGATAAAAGTATCAACCTGATATATGAATTTTTACTTAAGATGAAGTCAATAGAACAGATAGTCAATGAGAGATAATCTTTTGATAAAAAGTATTTACAAAAGCATGATAGGAGCGGACGAACGCGTGGCATTTTAAATACTTTCACTTTGACAGCAAATGTTGTATTGCTAACATATTTTTAGTGATAAAAGGTCTGCGAACGCACAGCTATCACAGATAAGTGAGTAGTGTTTACTTATTTATTTATTATTTATTTTATTTAAATCTTTTTAATTATTTATCTATGTTATAAATAATTACTATTATTTACAAAACTATAATTATGAATGCTATTATTGCTATAAATTATTGCATTGTGTTCAAAACATATTTTACAACAATAGTTTCGAAATATTTTTTATTTTTGATGAATAAGGTAACTAAATTGCCAAATGTAATAATGTCAAATGGGACCAAATAACTCAGAATTACCAAAATTCCAACCGCAGGTCTCTTTAATGGCTTTTAAGTGATTTTTTCAAGAAAAATAGATTTTGTAGACCTAGTTTTAGACTAGGGGACCATTCGTCCCGCATTTTAACATTTTGTCCCGCAAAAGTCCCGCATTTTGGATTTGGGAGGTGAAGACCTTTTTTTTTTTTGCTCTTCACTTGGATTTTGAGAGATGAGGACCTTATTTTTGGCTCCGTCCCGCATTGCCTTCTTAAGAAAATGTTCACCCTATTTTATACGTGTACCCCACTATTCGATACGCCATTGTACATTAATAAAAGAGCGCATTTTGGCTGGCTTTGCTCAGAGCGCCAAAAGAGACTCTACTACCCGGAAATTATATGTAGAGTTATAAGGTATGTAGTAATTATTAAAACCAGAAAAGAAATGCGGTAGTTGAGCAGATACAGAAAGTCAGGGTCAAGTTTACTATTTTGAAATTAACGGTGTTTCTAGTGTTAATGGAAATGACATACCGTTGTGGTTGTTCCGAATTTTTCTATATATTCGGATAGTCGAATTCTTTTTTCATTTTAAAACTCTAGTTCATTTCTAATAAAAATGTAGTAGGGGGCACTGCGAACTGAAAACGATTTACATACTGAAAATAAAGTATTGTGGAAAATTTGAATAAAAAATATATTCCAATATATTTAACTAGAGTTGCACTCAATGTTCCCTCTAAGCCGGAATGTAATAAATATTTTTGTTTTCAGATCATTCCAATTTTAAAAAATGACTGATTATCAAAAACTAAAAAGCAACTTGGAACAATATGGGCAGGCCCATCTTCTCAAGTTCTGGGATGAAATATCAGAGAAACAAAGACAAAGTTTAGTTGAACAGTTAAATAATATTAATCTAAAAGAAGTAGTGAATTATTTCCATACGGCGCAGGAATCACTCAGCAAAGATGTTGTCAAATTGGACGATAGAATGAAACCTCTACCAAAAGAAAACCATGATAGTTCAGTCGACATGGGACAAGAAGAATTGGATAGATTTAATGGAATTGGATTGGAGAAAATAGCTAATGGAGAGGTATGTAGCAAATTTTTCTTATTAAAAAACATTTCCTAGATAGTTAAAAGGCAATTTTGACCAATTCACATGCGTTATATCTCAGCATGCCGCCTTCACTTATTATAAACCTGCGAAATCCTGCAATGTGTGAAAATTCACACTTCACATCAATTTTTTTAAGTAGTCATGAGCTTTACTTTACTGTTTGAAGTGGGTTTTTGCTTAACAAGATGATCAAAAACATCACTTAAACGTTAAAAGCTACTATAATTCCAAATTAAGTTACATTTAAACAAAATAAACAGGCTATACCCAGTATTAATTAATAAAAACTCATTAGTTTATAGGAAAATGTTTGAAACGAGACTGCTGGCGCCATCTGTTAGAAAAACCGTGAACTATATACGTGTAAAATTTTTTAAACAAAAAATTATCTAATTATCGCATTTTAACGACATAAAAGGTTGTATTAGAACACATTAAAGCCTCAAAAAAGTTTTTGATCGTACTAAAATATTCTACGCTATTTTTTTTGCTTAAAATTTGATTTTTTTAATACTAGGCACAACTCTTGACAGTTATGACAAGATGGTTGCTGACTTACAGGGGCAATTAAAAATATTTGATACATCTTACATGTTTAAATGGTCTAAAATAAGAAATTAAATATATTGATATTTAATTTCTACTTACTATTAATGCATATTTGTACTATCTCTTACATCTGTTGGCGATCCAGGCATAAATAATTTTACTAACCAGTTTCTTTGCTTATCTTAATAAACCCCACACATTTTCAGTCGAATTCATATCTAAACAATGGCGGCGCTAGCTTTAAAATATGGGGGGGGGGCAGGTAATAATTGAGAAGGGCACCATTTTTATTGTTATAAATATTACGGTTATTTGAAAAGATGAAACTGGGTCGTTAATTTTTTCACAATTCAAAATAATCCCAAAATGAATCTGGCATAGTTTTATTTAAAATTTTGGGACCAGCTGAGGGCCAGAACAATTTTTAGGGGGGTCTGGATCCCCTTGGACCCCATATCTTACCGCTGGCGCCGCCTCTGTATCCGATTATAATTATTTCTTCAAACCAGTTAGACGAAACATCTTTTTGTCTGATTTGTAAAATTATTTCTTTGCATTTTAATGCTGTCTAAATTCTCATCACGAATTAAATTATAAAAATATTAACATTTTTAAATGTCAAGGTCTAAAACTGCATTAAATCGAATAACTATAGTTAACATAGAATTTTAAATAGCAGAATTATACTAAGATTAAAGCAAACAAGACATAAAGAGCTTTTGCTTTTGCAAGTAAAAATGCCTTGCTAAGTTCGACAAATGCCTTAGCAAGGGTAAGGAAGGATAAAAAATCTTTTGCAGTCTAATACCCTTTTCACACTAGATCTTTAAGATCGGATGTTTAAGTGAATGGATCTTTAACCGCTAATGTGAAACCGTACGGCCTCGTCTAAACACGACCGATGTTTAAGACAGAGATCTGCGTCTTAAACTTCGCCCGCATTGCCAACTTAATTCCCATTATAAAAAAATACTCCTTGAATTTGAGCTTCTCTTCTTTTATTTATGTTCAGCTGTTATCATTTTATATATCGAGGTTATGAGAAGATTATTTGCGTTATTATTTAAATAAATATAAAAAATAAACTTCTCCTAACCTCGATATACAAAATAATGGCAGAATAAATTCAAACGATATGAAATTATGTTGGCAATACATACTAGCTTTACATGGAGATTTCTTCTTCAAATTAAACATCAAGTGTGAAAGCAAACCGATATTAAACATCGATGAAGTTTAAGTTCAATCGTCTTAAAGATCTAGTGTGAAAAGGGTATAATACCCTTTTCACACTAGATCTTTAAGATCGGATGTTTAAGTGAATGGATCTTTAAACGCTAATGTGAAACCGTACGGCCTCGTCTAAACACGACCGATGTTTAAGACAGAGATCTGCGTCTTAAACTTCGCCCGCATTGCCAACTTAATTCCCATTATAAAAAAATACTCCTTAAATTTGTGCTTCTCTTCTTTTATCTATGTTCAGCTGTTATCATTTTATATATCGAGGTTATGAGAAGATTATTTGCGTTATTATTTAAATAAATATAAAAAATAAACTTCTCCTAACCTCGATATACAAAATAATGACAGAATAAATTCAAACGATATGAAATTATGTTGGCAATACATACTAGCTTTACATGGAGATTTCTTCTTCAAATTAAACATCAAGTGTGAAAGCAAACCGATATTAAACATCGATGAAGTTTAAGTTCAATCGTCTTAAAGATCTAGTGTGAAAAGGGTATTATAAATAGAACGCTATTACAACTTAGATTAACTTAGCTAAGCTAAGTCTTCTGGTAAAAGGAAAGCACCTCTCGTTTCGAATTAAAAGCTGAAAGGACAAAGAGAAAAAGAACAGAAAATTACCAACGTTTTCGTTGTTTTTCTTGTTTCAGAACTAAAATATCTTACAAGGTTTTATTTAAATACCGGTTTTAAAGATAATACAGGATTAAATTTAAGATTTTAATATATTTCCTAATAAAGGAAGATACTGACGTCATGTTTCGTGTTATTCAAATCTTATCAACTCCATATCTAAATCTATGTTTAGTTAGGGGAAACACTACAGTTATTGGACAGTTAAGGAATTTGGAACTTTAAAATATTCGTAAAATTCATATTTTAGAAACTACGTTTCAGAGACAGGAGATTTGTAAAGTATAACCATTACTTGTTCCATTGCATATATTAAATTTATATTAAAATGTAAATTACCAAATTTTAGTAACAAAATAAAAATATACTGCAAAATGCACAATTATTGGACAATTATTATAGATACTGGACAGATGAAATTTAGTTATTGGATACTTTAAAAAAACTAATTTAACTACTAAAAATAATTTATATTTGCTTTTTGGTAGCTTTTACTTTGGATGAAGAAAAAAAATAATAATATGTGATTTAAAAAAAGTACTTATTAAGTACGTATTTTGGTATAAATTTAATAATTCTTCACTATTCGCGTTATAGTAATATTTTGAATTATTAGAATCATTGCTGGTATTATCTGATAAACAAATGTTCGATTCTTCTTTATAGCATTGATGACATGCGAAGAGATGTGTTTCTCGTGAAGATTAGGGACACATGAAACATGGATTATTCTTCTTCGTTTTAATTACTTGATTCTGTTTTTTAGCAGCTCTTTTTTCTTCGCGTGTTCTTTTCTTCCTTTAGGGTGTTCTTTCCTTAAGTTGCACAAATATTCCTCTTCTTTAAATGTTCGTTTCACTTCGTACATTAATTGATATTTTTTAGCCGTAATGGCAAAAGACTTTCTATATTATCCTTATTTTTGCGTGCTGGTGTCTCGGGCATAACTAGATAATTTCCTATAAATGGCGAGTGAACTCTCTTGATTTCTGGTCCTGATTCAGAAGTACTGAAATCATGATTTTTTGTTTCACAGACAAATGCAGGCTATTTTGTATAAGAGTACCATTATTATTAATTGAAGACTGAACATTCGCATGTTGTATAACAATATTTTCAATGATATTTTGTTGTCTGCTAGGTACAGAAATACAAAATAAAATTCCTGTTTTTATCATTATTGTTTATTGTATTTTGAAAATGTTTCCAAATTTGGTACAAATCCAGAAAGTTTCCATCTATTTTATTATAAAAAATGTCATCAAGTGTTTTAAAATTCTGTATTCTTTCTATACCCACAATATTAATAAACTCGCCATAATTAATAGATACCTATTGGATAGTTTCAGGTAAATAATTATTATCATCATTTGATTTTGCTTCTCCTAAATATTTGGTATAGTCTATAGCGTCTGGATTAAAGGGATATAATTCGCAAGCCGTAAACCCGTTAATAAGAGTTTCTGGTTTAACATTTTCTTTAATAACTGTTTGTAAAAGAGGAGTAAAGGTTTTGAAAAGAACGTGCCCAAAGAAGATACCTAGTTACTGGACATATAAATTACAGTTATTGGACGGGTGTCCAATAACTGTCCCAAATGACCAAAATTTGAAATAAAAACTACAGTATATTTCATATGTAGCCATTGCTAATTTAGCCAGTTTTCATTAAATTTGAGGGAAACATAGTTATTGGACGCTCGTCCAATAACTAAATATTTGTATTTTATTGATACAGTTATTGGACAATGTCAGTATCAGCATTGAGGTGAGAAAAAAACGGCAAAATTGATTCTAATATCCTAAATAATACCTCAATTAACATTTAATATACTGTAATATATTTTATTTCGATCGCTGGAATAAATATGAAATTTTACCCCCTCAACGAATCCTTAACGAAAACACAATGAATATGACTCTTAACACCAACTCTTACATGAAGTGCCAAAATACGCCATACAATGTTGGTGACGGTATTGTGAACTTATTTATTTTTGAGAGAAACATTCTACTGCACCCATCTATGAAATCACAATTTAATTGCAAAAATAATAATTCTTAATATTACTAGTTATGTGCAACATGTCCAATAACTGTCACTGTCCAATAACTGTAGTGTTTACCCTATATTTAAAATATATTTCTATTCCAGGTTGGTGTATTACTCATGGCTGGAGGCCAAGGTACAAGATTAGGTGTATCTTATCCAAAAGGAATGTACAAAATTGGAATTTTATCTAATAAATCCCTTTTCCAAATCCAAGCAGAACGTATATTGAAATTACAACAATTATCTCATGAAAAATTCAATAAACAAGGTGAAATTATTTGGTATATAATGACAAGTGAAATGACAATGACTCCTACAAAAAAATATTTTGAAGAAAACAATTATTTTGGACTTAAAAAAGAAAATATATTAATGTTCAACCAGGGAAAATTACCATGTTTTGATTTTGATGGGAAAATACTTTTAGCATCAAAGTATGAAATTTCACAAGCTCCAGATGGGAATGGAGGCCTTTACAGAGCCTTAAGGGACCGTGGGATTTTAGATGACATGCGTAGAAGAGGTGTAGAGTATCTTCACACTCATAGTGTTGATAATATTTTAGTCAAAACAGCTGATCCAGCATTTTTAGGTTATTGTATCAATAAAAAAGCTGATTGTGGAGCTAAAACTGTGCGTAAAACAGCCCCAGATGAAGCTGTAGGCGTTGTATGTAAAGTAGACAACGTTTTTCAAGTAGTAGAATACAGCGAAATCACTCAAAAAACTGCTGAACTTATAAATCCAACAACAAATCAACTTATGTTCAATGCTGGGAATATATGTAATCATTTTTTTACTAGAAAGTTTCTAGAAAACATTGCTGCCAAACATGAAAATGAATTAGCACTACATGTAGCAAAGAAAAAGATTTCATTTACTAATGATGAAGGGAAAATTATCAAACCATCAACACCTAATGGGATTAAGATAGAAAAATTCGTTTTTGACGTCTTTAAATTTACTCCTGATTTTGTTTGTTGGGAAGTTGAAAGACATGTGGAGTTTAGTGCACTGAAGAATGCTGATGACGCTGGAAAAGATTGTCCAAAAACTGCTAGGGAAGATTTGTTTAAACTTCATAAAATATATGTTGAAAAAGCTGGTGGCGCCGTGGTTGGAGAAGAAATTGAACTAGCACCAAGTCTGACTTATGCAGGAGAAAATTTAGAAAAGATTTGTAAAGGAAATACTTTTAATACTCCTTGTTATTTAAAGTAAAAGAAAATTCTTCTACACATCGACTCAAAATTTTTTGGCGGGGGGACTCATACAATGGATCCAGACTGTATTTGGGGTAATTGGGGGGGAGCTTATATACAGGTTGTTTCAAACTGATTGAATTTTTTCATATTTTTAGTTTAAACCATCTGGGCTACAGAGTGTGGGACAATTTTTTGCACAATTTTGGCAATAATCGCATCAAAATATTTTGCAAAAATAAGTTATTTTGTAAAAATTATTTATTTTGCAAAAATAAAAATTTTATCATTAATCTACGTACTAAGAGCATTCATTTGAAACCTTACTCAGAATTTAATACAAAAAATTTTTTTCGATGAGCAGATATTTGTTTATATTTTTATGGGGATATGTTTTTTATATGTTTTAGTATTTTTCCTATGTGCGAGTGAATGAGTTGTATAAGCATGCAAAATTTCAACTCTCTAGGTTTAGCCGTTTGACTACAATTTTCACCGAACAGACAGACGACAAAATGACGGTTTTTTTGATCATACCTACAAAACCCTAAAAATGAACTACCTCTTATTATTTATTACAACCGGTACGGAAATATTTCAATATTTTAATAATCATATCGGTGCGTTCCGGTTGTATATCGGCTCTATATATAGTATAGTCTCATTTCATGCTACACATGCGGAAAATAAAAAATGTAAATGAAGCGGCACATTCAATAAATTTGAAACAACATGTATAAACATTCGTAAGAAGGGGGAAATGTGTACTTTGTGCAATTTTTTTTTTAGGATATTGAATATTTTATAATGTAATGTTACCCAATAAATTCTAAGTATGTAATAATTTTATTTATTATACACCAAAACAAATTTTAATAATTTTTAATGTTTAATCGAGAATATTATTCGTGTTGCTTGTTCTGTCTAAAATGGCAGCTTCAATTTTCATAAATACATCAGCTGGAGGTTCATTAGCATTTATCTAAAAAGAAAAAGGTAAGTTAAAGAAATAAACAGGATTGCAACTCAATTCGTATAATTACTATTTCTAATATAAAATCATATTTCCCTGCCATAATACTAGTTTCTGATTTGTTTTGAATGGCCATTGAGTCCCCCTCTTCATTTCCTTTTTGTTGTTTTGTATCTCCAACATTTTCAATAGGAGGAATATCTGATGCTTCGCCTTCTAGATAAAGTATGCAATCAACTGGCGCGATTTCCCGAACGAAATATCTTGCTTGTTTTGGGTTTTGTGGAAAACCACTTATTAGAAAACCGTTACACTCATGTGTGGTTACCATACGTTCTTTGATTAACTCAATAACCAAACGCTGCAAATGAAAAAATTACACTGGTCAACAAATTTAAACTTTTTTTTAGGACTTAGATCTGATACTTGTTAACTAATTTTGGGGTGCTGATTTCAAAAATGTTAACAGTTTCTGCCTATCACGTCAAATTTTTGTTCTATCGTATTTTGACTTTTTTCACCTTTTCACGTTCTGATATACGTCTACTTTAATTTCAACTTCACGAAAGAGGGAAGTAAAATCCTATCTCTTCTTTCTTAATCCTGGTACTTAGGAGTGAATCCTGGAGCGTTATTTGAGTAGGATTAACGCTCATTCGTCCTGCAGACTCAGCTTGATTATCCGATGTGATGACGTTTAAAAATATACTGGTACTTAAAACGTATGAATATGAGAGATTTTTTTATGTCCTCTAAAAATGTGTTAACCTCTGACATGGTTTATTATTATTAAAGTCGTTCTTTTTCTTGTTTTCATTACTTTATATTATGTATACACATGAATTGTGTACTTTTAGTTAAAAAGTTGGAGTACTCTTTTGTTGGTTATTAAAAATTTTTAACTGTTTGTTTTTGGGATTTAATAATTCATAGTTGGTTTTATAAAACTTTTGTGAATCTGTATTGATTAGTAAGTAGGGATGTTAATATCGGGTTCCCAATATCACTAATACCGGGGTTTTGAACATTTTTCTCGGTATTTAAATAGCGATATTTGATAAAATATACCAGTATTTCGGATACATACTTTATTACACTGGTCAACAAATTTAAACTTTTTTTTGCGGACTTAGATCTGATACTTGTTTTTAATTAATTTTGGGGTGCTGATTTCAAAAATGTTAACAGTTTCTGCCTATCACGTCAAATTTTTGTTCTATCGTATTTTGACTTTTTTCACCTTTTCACGTTCTGATATACGTCTACTTTAATTTCAACTTCGTACTTGTTGTCAAATATATTTCGTAGAAACGCCTTACATGCAGGAAAATTAGTGAATGATCCACATTTCATTGTACTTATGGATGATATGGAGAAAAATGCATGGCAGTCTTTCGTGGCGCTCATCAAAAATTTTCTTGGGAATAAAAAAGCCGAAAACTATGTGGAGGTCGTTGAAAATTATCATCATCTGGGGTGCAACATAAGCGTGAAACTGTTTAAACAGTCATCTTGACAAATTTCCTGTCAATCTTGGAGATGTTAGTGATGAACAGGGTGAACGTTTCCATCTGGATTTAAAAGATATGGAGAGACGTTATCAAGGAAGGTGGGATATTCACATGATGGCTGACTACTGGAGTATTAAAAGAGACTTATCGGGAATGGTGCACTCCAGAAGATCTTACAAACAACCATTTAATCCTTAAATTATTTTGTATTTTTATTTTAACAATGCATTAAAATGTAATTAAAACTGTTCTCATTTTCTTTCACTATAAATAAAATTTTAAGAATATTTTCTAATTATTTAGTCCTTATTGTTCGCCAAATTTGTACCAATTACAGTATCGACGTCTAAAATTAAACGATAGAAGCATTATTTGGCCGAAAATATGTATTTGTAGAGCAAAAATCTGATGTGATACGCAAAAACTGATGTGATATTTGAGTTCAGCAGCACCAAATTAGTAAGAAACAAGTTTTAGATGTAAGTCAGCAAAAATTGTGTTGACCAGTGTTATTAATTTTCATACATATTAGAATTATTTGTCAAGTCTTGACAAGTTTCCACTAATCGCAAACTTCAGCAACCTTTTGAGTCATGTACTAGAGACTAGTGGAGCTAAATACAAACGGCTGCATCCCAAACCCTGGTGATATGCAGACGCGGAAATTACGCCAGATCTAGTACCCATGTGGAGTGAGCCGAGCAACACTGCTTTCTGCATCCTACAGATCAAAGAGGTGGCAGAAGATCTGTAGGTGGGAATGGACTGATTTCCCTTCGATAGGAGGCTTTCATACCACCCAAAATAACAACTATCAGGCTACAAGCTTAACTTTATACCTGATACAGCTTTCTAAGAACAAGAGATCCATATACTTGGACCTTTTTCCTCTTCTTTGAGAGAGATATTCTTCACATGACTTGAGAATTCGATCAAAAACATCTGTTTGGTCTCGATATAATTGTTAATAAGTACACGTCAAATTTATTTGTACAAACATTTATACTTACATCTGGTATTTTAGCTTGTCTCATAATTTTGGACCTAATAAATCTTCCTTTCCTCGATTTTTTTTCGGCTTCATCTTTAATAGCTTTATCTACTTGTATGTGAAAGTATCCAAACCGTTCTGCAATATTACAAGCGTGGTTCTGTTTGCCAGAACCCTCAGTACCTTCTAACCATATTATAGGCATATTCTTCGCTTTTATTCTACTCCTTAATACCTTCATTGCTATTTCTAATTTATGGAGTTCAGCAAGTTCCAAATCATCTTCAATCTTAATAGGATATAACATATTATTGCTACCATTATTAAAAACATTATTTTCAATTATGAACGAATGCTAAAGAAAGTATTTAAATTCGAATTATGCCTAACTCAAGTTAAAATATTTAAATCCTTTAGCAATCGGTCATTAGTGTTTTCAATTTCGATGGTAAAATATTAAAATAATTTTTTGTATAAATGATAAATAGATAAAAATTGTTTTTAACCTTTTAATATAACCGTTTAACCTACCTCCCTGGTTTAACCATTACAAGAACTGTCTGTCATTGTTAAATATATGAAATCAAATGTTATAATTAATCTAAAAAAACTACGGTATCTAAGTTTCTACTTAAAATGATTGAAAAATGATATTTACCAAATTCTTACAGAGACATAGTCCCATTTTTAATTATTTCTCTGTAATTAAGAAATTTACTAAATTGTATATTGTGACAGATATATAAACAAATGAATCTTTCACTTAGTAACAAAAAATAAACATTCTTAAAAGTTTATTTAATTAATTGACAATAAATTATTTGCCTAAATTTTTAAGGCAGTGTATAAATAAATGCATTTCATTTAACAAGTGGGTCCAGAATAGATTGTACTTCGCCAAAAATTTGTTCTACTTTTCCTTCCGCGTTTATCTGGAAATAAAAAGAATTTGTCAGCCCCTGGTAAAAATCACAAATTACAAGTTTTTCATACAATACTAACAATATAAAAAGTAGAGAATTTTTATCTAAGGTCTATTTCAAAGTAGATAAATGTGTGTAAGAAGATTTGCTGTTTGTCCTTGCTTCGGATTGGTTTAGATCGTCATCCCTATTGCACTGTTAAAATATTGTTTTTAGTCCAAGTTGACAGATGTTCAGTGACGTACATTGGAAATATATATTATTTATTTTTTTCATTAATTTTGTTATTATTTACATATTTAGACTTTTATTTATATTCTTGGCGTAGATTTTATGGAGAAAATTCTCCATGTAATTTGTTTTTACGCAGTTATATATTTTTAGGTTATCTGACATATAAATATTTTTTGACACTTGACAATTAACAGATCAAGAGAGAGGACTAATGTGAGGCCAAAAGACAACCCAGCTGATTGTGCCCAAAGAAGAAGTTATTGATATAATTTTTAGACCTTCATATATACATATATTTTTATTTACAATAATTATTTAAATAAGAAACTTTAGCTCTGAAGATATATTGTTTGTTTTATTGCTTTATTTAAACTCTTTTAGCCAATCTCTCTTTTTATATATAGTACATAATTTTTAAAATGAATATTTTTTAAACTTTTTCAAATTTCCCATTAAACTGAATTTATGTCGTATAAATAACGTAAGTGTATTATATGTCTCATTTGTAATACGAAACTAACAGGGAAAATTCATTTTTTATGTTGTATATTGACAATACAGTCTGTTCCAAACGGTTAAGCGGAACTAGATTTTGCAATCTAGTTACTTTCATCGTTTAAATCGTGCCTTTCGGCCGTTTTGTTTAAGCTTTGTAAATCATACTTACAATAAACATTTTTTGGTTAAGGTTAATATCATTTTAAAATGTCATTTTCTTTATATTTTGATTTTTTGTGTCATTCTTAATACAAATTTCCCATTTATTTATTTTTTTGTCATTAAAATATCTAAAAAAAATATTGAATTTTGACATATGTCATTCGTTTCTATGGTTTCATTGTTGGAATTTTAAATTTTGACATCCCAACGTGAAAAATTAAATAACCCAAGCAAGGTCCCTTCTCGTGACAACCTAAAAGAACTAAATTCCCATTTAGTTTGGAACAGACTGTACATATGTTTATCAATAAAATGATTTTTTACACCTATCTGTCAAAATCTGTCATTTTTATCCAATGGATAATATTTATCAGTACCTACACGTTGTGAATAACTTATCCTATATATAACTTAGTTACTCTATAGATAAATAATTGGAAATACGGAAAAGATCGTTTATTCCCTTGATAACAACTTATCCCATAGATAGTCAATTTTATCTATGGTTCGAAATACTGGGCCTAAATCAAGGATTGACTGTACTCACCCTTTTAAGTTTCTCTGGATATTGTACAATAACTTTATCATTATTAGCATTGAAAGTTTTGATACGTAATTTAATTGTTTCTTCATTATCATCAGCACGACCACTAGACTCTGCCCTGTGGAGGAGCCTGCCCACCAAAGTGGCCTCAGCGACATCAAAGAATAAGATAACATCTACTGGACCGACAGTCTACAAAAGAAAATCGCTTAGGCTCCAAATCTAGAAGTAATTTTCAAATTTACCTTCTCAAAAGCAATGCCTTGTTCCTTTTCTCTAGGATAACCATCAATGAGGAATCCTTTAGCGGTAGCAGCTTCTTTGTTCATAGCATCCTTCAGAAGTTCCAAAACTACATCATTAGATACCAGTTCTCCTCTTTCCATTGTTCCTTTTAGGTCCTTGCCCCTGTCGGAACCACTGGCAACCTTTAAAAAACCAAATTAAACATTAGTTTAAGTTTATAATGTGTTTTAATACTATCATAAAGGTTAAGGATTGCGACATTGTGACATAAAACTGTAGATTAAACTAATCACGTGGGGCGTATAAGGTAAATCTTGGAGGTACAACAAACATTTACAGTTATATACAGCCATGTTACATATACCATTTCCAAATG
This sequence comes from Liopterus haemorrhoidalis, assembly GCA_963971575.1. Taxonomy (NCBI): domain Eukaryota; kingdom Metazoa; phylum Arthropoda; class Insecta; order Coleoptera; family Dytiscidae; genus Liopterus; species Liopterus haemorrhoidalis. The sequence continues at coordinate 1,282,538 of OZ020623.1, read as the reverse complement.
AACATTGGGTCATTCCAAATCAAGTGGTCTAGGTCAGTGTTTCTCAACCAAAAACGCACCGCGGACCATTAAAATATATAATTTTCTAACGCGGACCACTAGTAATAATTGTTGGTTCATTTATTGCAAGAAAACAAATATCCGTTTTATAATGTGCTGCTAAATATATTTATTTTATTTGTAGAAAATTACAGAAAATAAATAAAATATAAATTATTTGGGAACGAACACTAGAATTCTGGGTACCTAGCGAGCATGCTAATCATTAGACCATACGTCTTCTAGTCTAGTGTGTTACATAACTATAACTTTTGTAAATCGCCCACAATTTTGGCAAAAATCGCATCAAAATAATTTATTTTGCAAAAATAAAATTTTGATCGTTAATCCACGTACCAAGGGCTTTCATGGGTTGTGGATTTCAAGGGTTGTGGTTAATTATTCAAATACAGTCTGTTCCAAACGGTTAAGCGGAACTAGATTTTGCAATCTAGTTACTTTCATCGTTTAAATCGTGCCTTTCGGCCGTTTTGTTTAAGCTTTGTAAATCATACTTACAATAAACATTTTTTGGTTAAGGTTAATATCATTTTAAAATGTCATTTTCTTTATATTTTGATTTTTTGTGTCATTCTTAATACAAATTTCCCATTTATTTATTTTTTTGTCATTAAAATTTCTAAAAAAAATATTGAATTTTGACATATGTCATTCGTTTCCATGGTTTCATTGTTGGAATTTTAAATTTTGACATCCCAACGTGAAAAATTAAATAACCCAAGCAAGGTCCCTTCTCGTGACAACCTAAAAGAACTAAATTCCCATTTAGTTCCGCTTAACCGTTTGGAACAGACTGTTAATTTTTGAATTCTTTTTTTTTAATATAAATTATATACCTATACAATAAATAAGAATTTCCAATCACAAAAAATTAACTTATATTATTAAAACGGACATTATTAAGATAACAGTATTTTTTTTTAATGATTTCAAACCAAATTTTTTCGAACTATGGATCTTTTTGAGTAGGTGTTTCTTGCTTTGAAGCATTTTATAAAAATCCGTACAGTTTTCTTCATAATTCATAATCAGTAATATTCATAATCAGTAATATTGCTTTTAATTTGTCTACATTAAGTTAAATCTTGTCACTTGTAAAAAAGCTCTTCATCAAGGAAAATACCCTTTCGGTAGATTTTTTTTAGTTCAAGTTTTGTAAAAATAATTTTAGCAGAAATAAATTTAAAATAAATATTGAAAATAAGTACTTTTTCTAAAATTCGGGACAATTCGGGACAGAAAACCCGAATTCGGGACAAATATTGCCTCTGAAAAAATTCGGGACGCAAGGCGGAAATTCGGGACTGTCCCGGCAAATTCGGGACGTATGGCCGCCTTAATAAAAGGTACCTGGAAAGGGTTAGCCCAAAGCAACATAGATTTGTGTGAAGCTAAATTTGAATGAAATTTTTAAGATATGACTTACTTCTGCTCTGAGGAGATCACCAGTTGATAGATGTGTAAATCCATATTTCTTAACAATGAGGTCACATTGGGTGCCTTTACCGGAACCAGGACCTCCCAGAACCCAAACTACAGGCACCTTATTCTTAGGGACAGGAGCCTGTGCACATTTACATTTTATTACTTGAGGTGCAGGTTTTTCTTTAAACATTACAAAGTAATTTGCGTCTTAAACATAATTTTTTAATTGTCAAAAATTTTGACGGTAACAAATGTCAAAAAAATATTTTTTTTAGTTAAGTTAAGTTAAGAGACCATATACCTTCTTTGCAGGATGACAGCAGTCAGGTTTTTGCATTTTATTTTGGTTATTTTACTAAAAATTTTAAAAGATTTTTGCCATATTTCTGGAGTAATCAAGATCTGTCAATACATCAACTATTTCTGGAGTAACATAGTAATAATAAATCTTATCAAAAGACTGGAGTAATATAGTATTTACGGTGTTAAAAACTCTTTTTATTTATTTACTTTTAAAGATTCAAAAGAATTTTGACGGTAATGTCAAAAAAAAAAGAAAAATTGTGTTAGTTTATACCTTCCCAGTGTATGCAGCATCACATACTTCTGTACATTGAGTTTTTGGCATTTTATTTTGAAAATTTTACTAAAATTTTTGCTTCGTGCTACAATAATTTTGCCACGTTTCTGGAGTAATAAAAATGTCAATAGTTTATTTCTGGAGTAACATATTGACAATATCTTATCAAAATCCTGGAGTAACACAGTATTTTATTACGACAGAGTTCTCTAAGACCCTCAAAAGTTGTAGGCATTAGTAACTCGCTATTTGTAAGTATACATATAAATTATATTTTGTTAGTTAAGACTTTTAAGATTTTTAAATTATTCATGATGAATGGGTGGTATATAAAGTAATAAATCCATCATATCTTTATATTTTTCTTTAGTAATAGCCCTAGTTTTTTTCATATAAAGATGGTAATATTATTTTTCCGAAATTACACGGCCTACCGCGCTTTGGTGATAAATCAAGAGTTTTAAATTGTGAATCTTTTTTATTGACGTTTTATAAAACATTTTATATGGCGCATTTCTCAAAAATCTTATCCAGGAAATATTCAACCAGTTAACTATTTCTCCATCAGTATTTTTCCTTCTTCTTAAAATTGCCTCCTCGAGAGGTTTGGTATATATAACACAATAACACGAAACAGCCGCTAAAAAATATATGCTATATTTAAGAAAAAAACTTAAAAATTGTTTATTTGTTTTAAAATAATCAAGTATTTCAATAAATTAATATTTACTTATACATTTAGTTTGTGATACCTATTGTAGTTACTAGTATATTACAATATAATAATTTTTTTAATGGGACGATTGCTCCTGTATAGTGTTCTATAAGACTTCAATATTTGGTGAATATTCAGTAATCTTTAACTTAAGGCAGCACTCTAGTTTCAAGTCAGTAAGATTACTACTTAACTGACTCTTTATTAATTTCATATGTGAAAAGATTTGCTTACAGTAATATGTGGATCCGAAAATTATCAGTAGCCCAAAAGCATATTTTTTTAAAAGATTGAACGATTCTGGAAGATGGTTCCAAGCTTCGAAAAGAACTTTATCTACATTTTGAAGATTGCGAATTTCGGTCCACTTATGCTGGGAAGATAAAATTCACTTTTTTCTTTCCAAATTTTCCAGTTCAGAATTAAGTTTTAAGAATATATAATTCCATAAACCTTTGGATTTCAAATCCACTAATTGAAGGTGATAAATGTAATTGCTACATATTTACTTCAATTGGTTTTGTCAAAAAAGCTAGTGTATCTTTATATTTTTTAAACTCTTTAAATCTATCTCGAAAAGCTTCTTTCATGTTAACAATAGTTTGTGCAAAAAAAAATTGCATTAATAACATGTTTTTGTAAATGAATAAAATGTAAAAATGTTTTTGCACGTAAATCATTCACAAATACAGATAACTTTTTTTCGAAACAAATAACTTCTTCTAAAAGGGAATAAGCAGTAACTCGGGGAATTACCGGGCGCGAATAGCACCATAAAACATTCTGAATAATACAAAACCTGTATAGTACTGAAAGTTGAAAATTAAAAAATAGATTATATTAAAATAAAAACCAGCCAATTTTCAAAGAGCCACACAATTTTCTAAAAGAGCCGCAGGTTGCCGACCCCTGCCATAGGTAATGACATGTTACTAGGAACACTATATTACTCCCCAAGTGATGACATGCAATTATGAACAATATTTCTCCAAATATGTATTTTTTTAACATTTGTATTTTTTTTAATTTCACTCATATTAATTAGCAGTAAATAAATTAATAATAGTTAGTTAGACTCACCATGTTAGAGGAGCGATCTGATAGTGACTAAATATCTAATTTGAGTTTCTAGGTGTCCTAGTTGACCTACGAAGTCAGATTTAAAATAGAAGATAGAATATTCTAAATAAAAGTTTGCGCCAAATAATACAATTTGCCAATGCCAATAATATTACATAAGACAACAAATGGCAACATAAAAATATTATAAAATATATGATTTTGAAAATAAAATATATAAAAAAAAAATCTAAAATTATGCAAATTCTAAAACAAGACCTTGAAAATTAAAAACGTCTTTGCAGGATGTGCGGGGAGGAGGAAGATATAGAGCACCTCGCGAAGAGGTGTAGAGAGATGACACTATGGTCGGGGAACACATTAGACCTGTTGCACGAAGATGGAAGGGGGGAGAGGCAAGAAGGATTGAGACTGGGGAAGGATAACAGGAAGGGATAAAGGAAGGAAGGAAGAGGCCCGGTGGGAAGCAGAAGGGGAGAAATGGAAGGAAGGAAGGGGGATGAGGTTACCTGGAAATGGGGAGGAGGGAAGGGAGATAGAAGGAGGGGTGAAGAAATGGTTGAAGGGAAGAGAATGGAATAAAATAAATTAAAGATGAGCGAGAGAACTAGAAGCAAGAAGGAAGGAGATCGGAGAGGGAAACCAGAATGAGAATAGAAAGAAAGAGAGAGACATTGGAGCAAGAAGAAAGAAAGGAGAAAAATATTGTAAATTGGATTGTATTGTACATTATTTATTTTTGATTGTTTTGATTGTTTTATTTCTATTTGTAATGGTTAATACCCTGAACGCCGCAAGGCCTAGGGAATAAAGAATATATATAATTAAAAACGTCTTCAGAACAAAATTGGAATACCTAATTACTACCAAGAATTTTGCCAAGTCATTAAATATCTGAGGTAAGAATAAAAAAATTGATGTGAAGTGTGAATTTTCACACATTTCAGGGTCGCAAGTGAATGATGATTATTTGGGATGCCAAAACCAATTTTATGTTACAATATTTTTTTGTTAAATTTAATTCGAATGCCTAATACCATTTATTTAGGTTTCTAAATATGTGCAGTATTTTTTTTTTACATAGCAAGGTTCATTAGGATTTTGAAAATTTTAGCTATGGCTTCCATTGGTTGTTTTAAGTCATAATTCCGCACCTCTGATTTCGTGTATTCAATTTCAACAATTTCCACTGGTTATTAAATTTACGCTTTTAAAAATTAACACCCATATTCAGAATAATTCTTTAAAAAGTTACTGTGTAGTAACTACAAGATAAAATATTATAAAAGTATAATGACTTTCATTCATTGTAACTGACCTTGCTCATAGTGACAAATTTAGTTACTATGATCGTAGTAACTGAATTACAGAATTAGTCTGTTAGTCTATACACTTTTACCATTTAAGCAGGTTGTTCAGGCCGGTGGTATAAAGCCCTGGCGGACGAGAGTCAATGAATTCCTAGGCCAGTTTTACAGCATTGTTGGAATTAAACTGTTTTCCTATTAAAAGTTGACCAAATCGGTAGTCAGTGGGGGTCTGCTGAGTATGGAAGATGATGAAGAAGTTCCAACTCCAATTCCTGTAGTTTTGCCACAGTCATTTGTGCAGTGTGTGGTCTGGCGTAATCATGCAATAAGATAGAAGTCGATCTGTTGACCAATCTAGGCTTTTTTTGCATCATTTCGTCCAGTTGATTGCAATATATTTCTGCTGTGATAGATGAGCCAGTTTTTTTATTTTTGCTTTGTCCCGCATTACCTTCTTAAGAAAATGGGCACCCTATTCTATTATGCACACAAAATGTCACTAATATGGAACAACACTAAAACAACCAATGCGAAGCCAATGTATATACAAACTTACATCAGCCGCGTGACTCAAGAACAGAACACACAAAAACAATTGTATAACCGGACGTAATCATTTACATTAACACACTCAAACAATGTGTAATGCAGTCATACAGGCTCAATTAGATTGTTTGAAAGTTATTTGGGAGATAACTTATTTTACCGATAACATTTCTAAATATCAAACGATAAAAGTAAGAATCAATTCATTCCAAGGCCATGTTTATATTCTGAAGCCAATGCCAAATAGCTAATGCCTACTGTAAAAGTGAATTTGCTAAACTCGTACAATACGTAACACATACCAGACTCTGGACAGTGCGACGACCTTCCTTACATAGCAATAAAGCACGTGTATAGATCACGAAACTTGGCATACCGATTGTTCGATAGAGAACCGATAAACAAATATATATCTATTTCACACAGTTCCATGTATAATATCTGTAAAGGCTAGTACACACTAGTAGACATGTTGCGCGATTCTGGTCTCTGAGACGTGTCTCAGGTTGTGTACGAGACATGTCTATAGACCAATCCCCGTCTACGGGTCTGTTGCGAGACCAAAAATTGCAGGTCTCAAGTCTCCCGATCGGAATGGGAGACCGCATGCAACGTTAGACATGTTGAGCAACATTTTGACAGTGTGGACGTCACTCGGCGTCTACAGGCGAGACACCTCTGGTATAGGGTGACCATTCGTCCCGCTTTTTGATTGGGTGTCCCGCATGAAGATGCGTCCCGCAAAAGTCCCGCATTCTAACATTTTGTCCCGCATTATAACTTGTATTTGAGGAAATGAGGACCTTTTGTTTTGATCTTCACTTAGATTTGGGAGGTGGGGACCTTTTTTTTTGCTCTTCACTTGGATTTGAGAGGTGAAGACCTTTTTTTTTTGCTCTTCACTTGGATTTGGGAAGTGAGGACCTTTTTTTTGCTCTTCACTTGGATTTGGGAGGTGAGGAACTTTTTTTTGCTCTTCACTTGGATTTGGGAAGTAAGGACCTTTTTTTTTGCTCTTCACTTGGATTTAGGAGGTGAGGACCTTTTTTTTGGCTCTTCACTTGGATTTGGGAGGTGAGGACCTTTTTTTTGCTCTTCACTTGGATTTGGGAGGTGAGGACCTTTTTTTCTTTTTGCTCTTCACTTGGATTTGGGAAGTGAGGACCTTTTTTTTGCTCTTCACTTGGATTTGGGAGGTGAGGACCTTTTTTTTGCTCTTCACTTGGATTTGGGAGGTGAGGACCTTTTTTTTGCTCTTCACTTGGATTTGGGAGGTGAGGACCTTTTTTTTGCTCTTCACTTGGATTTGGGAGGTGAGGACCTTTTTTTGCTCTTCACTTATATTTGGGAAGTGACGACCTTTTTTTGCTCCATCCCGCATTGCCTTCTTAAGAAAATGTTCACCCTACTCTGGTACCATTTTCGTTATTGCTTGCTTAGATATTCTGAAGGTGTACATGAGGCTCGTAAATGAGTCTCCACTTGCTAGGAAACGCAGTGTGACTGCCAGTCGAAGAGAAGCTGGGATGGTTTCTCTAAATTTTGTATCTTGCTTCATTATTATCCCTCCAACCATCAGAAGCAAATCAGTAGGCGTCTGCCGGGTGAAATTCCGAAAACTCATGGCGTCTTCCAGTCTTAATTTATTTAATAATGCATTACCGAACCTAGATCCTTCTGCGAACCTTTCACTTGTAATTAGCACTAAGCAGGAACTAATTCCACACAAAACAATGTCTTCTATTTCTCAAAACAACTTCGCAAACATGTAAAAACTAGCGTCAGAACAAAGTCAAAAAACGAATCGGATTAGTTTTTTAGTAAACTAGGTTCTATCAGTATTAGAACAAAAAACATCAACAAACTTGTTGGTAAATATTATAAGGAAATCGGTAAAATAGCTTACACACTTGTGTTGTTAATTAAAAGCAAAGGAAAATTTAATTACGGTAATGGTTCTTCAATAAAACATTTTCATTTAAGAACCAATTACCGATATTAGAGTACCACTAAGTCAAATAATCAACTATTCAATATATTAAATTAAATTACCTTATGTGAAAAAATCATTTGACCCAAAAATATAAAAAACACAAAATTTCAAACACATTTTACGTCCTTAAAGCACCAAAATATAAATACACTAAATTTGTAAAGACACACTCTTGGCATCTTTATACTTGTTTTGAAATTTATTTTGAATTTTTGCTAAAAAATAATGTCTATTTATATATTAGGAACACCCTCACTTAAACCAAAAACATGTTTAGCAAGAAATATAACTTAAAGGAAATTTTTCTACAGTCCAGGTTCAAAGAAAAATACAGTCTGTTCCAAACGGTTAAGCGGAACTAAATGGGAATTTAGTTCTTTTAGGTTGTCACGAGAAGGGACCTTGCTTGGGTTATTTCATTTTTCATGTTGGGATGTCAAAATTAAAAATTCCAACAATGAAACCATGGAAACGAATGACATATGTCAAAATTAAATATTTTTTTTAGATATTTTAATGACAAAAAAATAAATAAATGGGAAATTTGTTTTAAGAATGACACAAAAAATCAAAATATAAAGAAAATGACATTTTAAAATTATATTAACCTTAACCAAAAAATGTTTATTGTAAGTATGATTTACAAAGCTTAAACAAAACGGCCGAAAGGCACGATTTAAACGATGAAAGTAACTAGATTGCAAAATCTAGTTCCGCTTAACCGTTTGGAACAGACTGTACATTGAATGGATTTTATGTAAATATTTATTATATATACAATAATACTTTTGGCTTTATAAAATAAGAAAAGAAAATCAAAAAAGCGATAAAATGTAGGCGCAGATATTCAGAAAATCACTTGAAAAGCGGGGGTTAGAAATTCAAAAAATATTCGAAGTTTTGAAAAGGCAGAAAACGTTTTCCCGTCAGTATTATAAAAATAAGTGTTTATTTTCGCGCGACCTGGAGAAATGAGGATCAAACCCGGAACCTGGATACAAACTTGCAAAACTCGGAACCTCCGGGTCAGATATGAAGAGGTGGCAAACTACCTACAGATCTACAGGACACGGTTCTGAATAGGGCAGAATTTGTCAGATATTTAAGCGTTTTAGACACTTAGTGGTTTTTGATAATAACTCTACTAAAGTAATATAGAATAGCGACTCGAATCAAAAAGCGCTACAAAAATAAAACAATAATCACTCAATTTAATGTTACATCTATTTCCTATATCTACGCCACTGTGTCAACATTACTATCATGCAACTATCATTTTAATTATGATTTAAAAATCACTAAAAACAAACAAATTATGGTTGTACAAATTTAACACTTACAGTTTACGTGTGTATGCCAGAGTGTTTGATCATGACCTAAATAATGTTTGGAAGCACAAGGCCAATATAGTTGTGAAGGCGTCCAAGCGCAAGCGTCGGGACGCTCATTGATAAAACATTGAACATCTGACATTTGAATTTTTCATGGTTAAATATCATGTTATTTATAAATTTAAAGTTATAGACAAGGTTGGATTTATCAAAGAGTATTAATTGACAGAAGTAAATGATAGGATTGTAAGTTATGTCAGGTTTAAATTGGTAAAGTAAAAGAGCTAGTAACTAGCGCAAGTCGCGCTTTACTCCACTATCTTATTTTCGGGATAGTAGGTGTTCGTACACAATTAGCATACTATCTTATTTTATGGATAGTAAGTGTCAAAACACATTTGACATCTTCACTGTGATTTTGTTGTGCAATTATCTTTTTGCAAAAAATAGTTTATGGATATACATCGTCGCCGGCGTGATGCCATTAAAAAATTGTATTTTGTATTACATCATTTCTTGTAGACGAAATTACTAATTGTCTTATTGAAGAAATCGGTGCAGAATATAATCCTAAACGAAAATGGGTTAAAAATGGATTAATAGAAGAGCTACCCATGGCGCATCAGCCTTTCTATTTCGTGAATTAGCTGTGGAAAATCAAAAAAAGTACAGACTGTGTTTAAGAATGACACCAGATGATTTTAATAAGCTATTAAATTTAGTCCATTAATACAACGAACTGATACACTGAGGGATGCAATCCAAGCAAGAATAAATTTGGAATTAACGCTTTATTTCCAGCCACAAGAAATAGTTATCGTAGTCTACATCTTTTTTGTGTACCAAAGGCACCCAGAAAACATTTTTATACGGGCCAGTACTGGTAAAGCACATACTCCCCGGCATTGAAAGTAATGGGCCAGTACCCCGGTGTCCCCGTGGCCGTTACTGGCCCATTGATGTATCAGTTGCCGGCCCAGCAACGGTAAAGTGCAAAATAATCGCATTAGTTGCAAGAGTTATTTCTGATGGTTTTAAGTAAAAAGTATGAGTGAAGAAGAGTGCTTATAAAATGCTGGTAAAGTACTTCGTATAGGCGGAATGCGAAATACAAATGTGAAGTACATTATTAATACTGGCGTTGCACTTACTTTTGGTGCCAGTAATTTACCAGCATAAAAGCAGTTAGCCGGCATTCGGCCGTTAGTTCAATGTTTGCTGGGCAGCTATTTCACAATCCTCAGAAATCATCAATTAATAAATCAATGTTACGCAATTTATGTAAATAAATTATAACTTATCTGATATGGGTTTTTTTCTATTTGTTATGACAGTTTACCGCTTGCCACCAATTTAAAATCAATCAATTTTGCATAGTAAAAAAGATATAAGCTAGTAAAAACGTCGACAAGCTAGCTGCTATCCTAGCCCAACTACTAGAAGCTAGTACTCTACTAGTCTCATTGTCAACTGTTTACACAGGGATAGTAACTAGTTCCTAGTTACTTGCGCTAATATATTTTTTATTAATTTTTCTTATTATTTACGTATATATGATAATTATTATCCTTTGTAATACATAATTTAAAATATATATAAGAACTAATATATTACAAGAAATAAGCGAAAGACTAAGGAAAAAGAAATATAAAAACTTTTGCTGCTTGATATATTTATTTATCTACACATATAACATAAAATATTATAACAATTTGTAGTTATACAATAATGTATTCTGGTTTTAAACATACATGTTACCTGGAAATCTTTGTCAAAATATGATATGTTATTGCCATTAAAGAATTCATAATACTAATTAAATTAATAGTACAATAAAAAATAACTGATTTTCCCGCATTTATAGTTTTGTTTAAAGGATCACTTCAAAAACGAAAGATAGAGTTTCACTGTATTTGGTTTTAACTGTATGCGTCTAAACAATAGATCCCAAAATCATAACTAAATTAAATCAAATAACTTGAAATGTTGCATTTTCACTGATCCTAATCTGATTAAATTGGTCTTATTATTAACAATATTTGCACGAATCTAATGTTTTTACTTTGTATGTGTCTTACGAACTAGTAGCTTAACTAATTCCTAAAACTAGTTTAAACATTTAAATATAAATTATTTCATTTTTAACATATAAATATGTGTGCACTTTAATTTATTGTCTTATTAATTAAATATACTAATAAGTTATTGAGAAGTGACATTACCGTTGGCGGCGCTGTAATTCATGGCAAAATGGCTGAATTGTCTAGTATTCAGCTATCAATATGCTAACAGCGAACAGGTTAATTTAAGCACAGTACATATTTTTTTTATGAAAATGAATCGTCGTTCTAACAAAAAATCAACACCAGAACATATGTAATCATTTCAAACAGTACTACAGTCGCGTAGTACAATATTTGACCACCAGAATGCGTATCCGAGCGTGTCAGTTCTCAATATTATTCTACACGGTAAATTTTACAGGATTGTAGTAAACAAATGAGAGTTACCATCCGTTTTCAACTTATATGGTCACACCTATTCCTCTTGTTTCATTGACATAAGAACTAATAGGGGACACTTTTTAAGATCGCAGCGCCGTATGCGGCAAAGCTGGAACAATCTAAAGTGACAAACTGTTACTCGTGTATTTGTTTACATGGTGAAAATGAACACGAGTTGTATTTTTCCTGTTTTCCGAGCTTTTTTTTAATTTAAAGGTAATCTACGATTTACAAGATATGTAATAATATACTATTCAAAGAAATTTTTAGTTTTTCATTGTATTTCTAAGTCTTTTTGACTGTCTGTCAATATTATAGCAAGAAAAATATGGTAAATATATTAGTAAAAATTAATATCTCTGCCTGAAAAAGTAGAAGGGCCTTTTAATATATCAATTTATGATTTAGGCAAATTTTGGGTGAAGTAAGTGCTTTTTTCAGTCTTTTCTTGGACGTAAAAAATCACTTTACATAAAATTCAACGAGCAAACATGCATACATGGGCTTGGATTTTTGCCCATTAGTTTTTGGGTCCATAAAAACCTACGATCCACTTTCTCTGCCTCCAAACATCGTTTCAATAGATATTTTTTTTTCGATTTAGGTAAATTATGGAATGTTTAAGAAGGATTCTTCCTTATTCACGATTTACATTGCGGCACACAACAAAATTGATTGTTTTTTTTCCATGATTCGCAAAAATAAAACATAAACAACAAAAAAACACGTATTTCTACATTGAACAAAACAAAACAATGTCACTTTCGTATCTTCCGCAAATTTCCACCAGATGGCAGGACAACCTTTACTTTAATAATAAACTTTAAACGGATTTTTCTGCAAATTATCGGTGGAGTTTTATTTAAATTTCTGTAATATTGGTAATTACAGGTGACATTCTTAAATCTCTGAATATTTAGAATTGTTATTACAAAGATAAATCGTTGTACCATTTTTGTTTTAATCCTGTCTAATTTGTGTTTTATATACAGTTGTGTCATAGATTAATATTAAATACAGATATATTTTAGTGCTCTTTTCTGACCTGCAGAATTGTGATTTAGTACAAATTTATATTCTAAGTGTAATTCTAATTTGTAAAAAATATTTTATATTTATTTTGAAGGCACTCTGTCTAAATTTTCCAAAAATAAACAAATAATAGTAAGAAAATACTCTGGTCTTATAGGGACTAGAATATTAATACATCGTATGTGGGTTCGAGTAAAACCAATTTTTACACGTCGAGTAATACTCCACGTGGCCATTTCCAAAATGAAATGGCCACTCTAGTTAAGAAGCTTAACAATGCAGTAATGGGTTTATGACAGTAATCCCAAGACTTATTGCAGTAAAAAGAATATAAGAGGTATTAAGAGAATTTTAAATTTAAATCGAATGTAACACTAGTTCAATTGAAGTTAAAAATCATTAAGAATATTTTCCAAATTTATAATCCTATTGTTTCTAAATTTTAGGGGTTGTTATATTTGTTTGATAGTTAATTTTCAACGTTCATAGTGTGCATACATTAACAACATGACTCTTTGGCGACCATTTAATTTTGAAGAAATTCCTAATTTCTGTAGTGAAAATAATTAATCTGTGCAAGGTGATTTGGAGTGCCAGAATGTGGACGTTGACGTGGAATACGAAAATGTAGACGTGGCTACTAAAGAATAATGTCATTTGTCAGAAGATTGCAAAGTTCTGATACTGAACGTTTATAAAAAGTTAGTTTCGGAAGGTAATGACAAACCTATAATTGGGGAACTGTGGAATTAACTAGTGTTCCATACAGAACAATTCAACGTATCAATGTTCGTGGCAAAAATCAGATCCGATTTACAAGTTTTTAAGAAAATAGATGGTTTTATGTCTAAAACAATAAATAAAAATACGACTTTTATTCGAAAAATGTAGTACCGACTGTGCATCTTTTAATAAAAAATTTGGAAAAAGAGGGAATAGAATTTCCATATAAAGTTAGTCATATATATAATTATTTGAAGTTGCTAGGATTTATTTTTGTTCCAAAAAAATAATGATTTTTGTTTGTGCAAATTTGAAGTATTTAATATAGACTTAACAAAACGATTTTTAAACATGCCTGTATTTTAGGGTGACCATTTTCTTAAGAAGGTAATGCGGGACGGAGCAAAAAAAGGTCGTCACTTCCCAAATATAAGTGAAGAGCAAAAAAAAGGTCCTCACCTCCCAAATCCAAGTGAAGAGCAAAACAAAAAGGTCTTCACCTCCCAAATCCAAGTGAAGAGCAAAACAAAAAGGTCTTCACCTCCCAAATCCAAGTGAAGAGCAAAAAAAAAGGTCATCACCTCCCAAATCCAAGTGAAGAGCAAAACAAAAAGGTCTTCACCTCCCAAATCCAAGTGAAGAGCAAAAAAAAAGGTCCTCACCTCCCAAAATCCCAGTCAAGAGCAGAAAAAAAGGTCTTCAAATACAAGTTACAATGCGGGACAAAATATTAGAATGCGGGACTTTTGCGGGACGCATCTTAACGCGGGACATCCAGACAAAATGCGGGATAAATGGTCACCCTACTGTATTTATAATTCAAATATAGCCAGTCCTAAGCCTGATAAAAAAGTGAAGGAATGTCATGTAAGTATTTACAGTTCATTCTAAATAGCATACAAGAAAACACGTTTATTTTAAATAATTATTACGGTACTGGCAACTGTTATTAACATAACTATAAACGCAGCAAGTATAATGGTTATACTATCAGTCATTATTGGAATAAATAAGTGAGGGTAGCCATTTTATTTTGGAAATTTTATATATTTTATATATCCCAATATTGCACCTATTCTAGAAAATGCCCAGCAAACATTTTTATACGGGCCAGTACTGGTAAAGCACATACTCCCCGGCATTGAAAGTAATGGGCCAGTACCCCGGTGTCCCCGGGGCCGTTACTGGCCCATTGATGTATCAGTTGCTGGCCCAGCAACGGTAAAGTGCAAAATAATCGCATTAGTTGCAAGATTTATTTCTGATGGTTTTAAGTAAAAAGTATGAGTGAAGAAGAGTGCTTATAAAATGCTGGTAAAGTACTTCGTATAGGCGGAATGCGAAATACAAATGTGAAGTACATTATTAATACTGGCGTTGCACTTACTTTTGGTGCCAGTAATTTACCAGCATAAAAGCAGTTTGCCAGCATTCGGCCGTTAGTTGAATGTTTGCTGGGTGTATATCCTTTCCAAACATTGGAAATATCCCTCATTTCAGAATAATGAACTTGATTCGGACCAAAATCGATCTGCGAAATTGTGTAATTATTTTCTAATTTTAATATTATAATACCAACAGTCACCACGGTTGGCAGTATTTGCTGACCGTGACTACCGGCAATAAATTAACTTTCTCCTAATACATTCATTCTCGTTTCCCACATACAATTTCTTAAAATAATTGTTATCACAATAAAATCACTTTATTTTAACTAAATTCTGTAAATAAATTAAAATAAATTAAATATGATTATCTACTGGATAACCTTGATACATATTTCTTATATTCTCTCTTCTTTGCGCATCAAAATCGTTCATTTTTCCATTTAAAAACCCATTACCAATTGCCTTTCCATTTGGTACCCTTCCATTTACAACTCCATTAACAGCATTTACCATACGACCGTTTGCTATTCCATTTTGAACGTGTTTGGATATAGTGTCCAATTCTTCCAGATCGTGGATTGTTGTGTCATCACGTTTTGGAAGATGTCCATTTTGGATTCGTCCATTTGCATTTCCGTTTGTCATACGAGTGTTTGCCATTATACGATCGACTTTGTTGGAGAGTTTTGTTTCTTGGATAAATTGGATATGCTGTTTCATAACTGTGTTGAAATCGTCTTGGACAGGGGTTGTATCAGTATCTCCATCGACCTATGAAAAAAGATTTTAATGAGACACTTTTAATGAGACACCTTTGTTAAATAAATTTTTTCGAAATATTTTTCTGTTGCTAAATATTTTTTGTTTGGTTTCTGTTTTCGCCGTTTTCGCCGTTTCGCCGTTTCTGTTTGGTCACCAAGTCTTAGAAAAGATATTGACATTTAGGAAAGAGTCCAGAGACGTGCTACGCGCTTACCATTTGGTTTCAACAGACTTCCCTATGATGAGAGACTTCGAAGACTTAATTTGCCCAAACTGGAAAACCGCAGAAGTCGTAGTGATCTTATAACTACCTACCGTGTACTCCATCGGAATTTTGATGCTGATCTTACTGGTTTGTTTGTACTTAATATAGACTCTCGTTTACGTGGACATTCGTTAAAGTTATGTCACGAAAAATTCCGTAAGAACGTTCGGGCCAAGTTTCTTTCTAACCGAGTGTTTAATGACTGGAATAATCTATCTGAAAGTGTAGTGTCTGCCCCTAGTGTGAACAATTTTAAAAATAAACTGGACTGGGGATAGTAGCAACTGATTGTAAAGAATCAATTGCTACTATCCCCATAAACTGAAATTTTCTGTTTTTGTACACTTTTTATATTTGTTATTGTTTGACTTTAGTTGTTTATCAAAGTGTTTTGTTTCTTTCAACTTTCCTGTATCACAATAATGTGAAATATTGTAATTTTTCTATAAGAACTTTACAGCCATTGGCTTCAGTTCTTTTTAAATAAATAATAATAATAATAATTCGCAAAAATCTTAAAATCGACACGAGTAAACTCCCATTTCTAGTCAACCGATTTTTACCAAAAGTTGATCAACTCGTGCCATTGATATCAAAAGCTTGAATATAAAGTTTCATAAAAATCCTTTTAGCCGAATTTGCTCTGCACGTGTACACAGACAGACGGACGGACGGACAGACAGACAGACAGACAGACAGACAGACAGACAGACAGACCTACATACATCATGCGAAAAATAGTCAAAACGTTATGTAGGGACCTGAATTCGTGGAGATCCATCGAAATCTCGAAATGTCAAAATCGGTATGATCACAATAACTTCCTTATATATGTTGACGGTCGGTAAACCTGTTCCTTAATCTTGTTTACTACCTGGTTTAAGTTTCTTCATTGCCGCGAACTATAACTTATCTGAGTGGATCGAATTTTTTGATTGCTATAAAAAACTTCTATCCCTAACCAATCATTACGGTATTTGTAATTTCATATTTACTTAAATCTTTTGAAATTTTATACATGTGAGTTTAAATAAATATTGTATCAAGTAATTTTTATAATTGTATCGATTTCTATAAATTACCAAGTATATCATAAACAAGTATTTAAGGTCAAATGTATGATTGATTTTACAATCTTCTTCTAACCCTGAAGTAAAAGTTTCATATATTATATTGAAAGATAAATTAGTTTCTTACTATTGTAAGACGTCCAACATTATCCATGGCTTTTAACATTGGCAATGTATGTTCTCGAAATATTTCTAGTCTTCTTCTAAAAGCAGAGACGCTGTCATCCAGTCGTCCACGCCCCAGTTGAAGTTTAGAACAATCCAGAAGAATCAGAGTTGGTTGTTGTTTAAACTGAAAAAAAAAATATATATATACAATAGAGGGATAGCAGAAAAAATAAACTTTTGTTTAATTGTAAACAGTGGCGGTCGGTGAAGCATGTTTGGGAGGGCAATTGGTATGATCGGACAAGCTCATACTATATCGCTCAACAGTATTATAGAAACGACAAAGCACGAGCGTATCCGATCATGCTGATTGCCCTCCCAAACATGCTTCACCGGCCGCCGGTAGTTGTAAGTTAATTAAACTCAAAAGACATTAACAGAGTCAAATACAGCGAAAGCTCCGTAAACACGGGGGATATTCCGATATTATTGTCACCTATGGGTTCGATTTAGCCTCAGGTACTTAAAATGAGTACATTTTCATGCAGGGATAATAGGATTGGTCACACTTTTAAGACTATAAATTAAAATCAGTATTCTGAAACTGGCTGGAAACCAGGAAAAGCCGAAAAACGTAGTGATAAATTAGAATTTATTTTTTGAAACAATAACTGAATGTATTTATTAATGCTTTTTTTCCAAATGTTTCAATAAGTGCATTTCAATGTTTCAATGTTTCAGTGTTTCAATAAATTTTTATTTAATTAAAATTAAGTAATTTAACACTTCCTGCATTAAAACAGTCAATATCGAATTTAAAATTTTTCAGTCCGTCAGTTAGTTTCTCTTTATATAATTATTACTATAGTCGAATGTTATAATGCAGTATTAATCCTATGGGAAATGGCAGCGGTGTTACCAAATGTTTTAAAAGTGTCAAATATGTCAATGAATCCAAAATATTACTTTTTGATGCTTAATTATGCTTAAGTTTATATTCTTTTGTTGATATTTTATTAAAATTAAATGGTAAAAGCGAGGAACCAGCGAGTTTTAAGGCTGGGAGCCTCGCCAAGGAAGAAAAGGATAGTGTTATTAGGAGAACCCATTAGAGAGTATAAAAAAGAACTACTTCATTTGCCATCAACTGCATTCTAACGTTTGAACGGACTATAGCATTAATTTTAGCTCTGTTAACAAAATTGTCTACGGAACGCATGGTTTGCGATTCAAATTAGATTCGATCGCGCCCATTTATAATTCATATGATCCTTCCGTCCGGCCCGAAAGCAAACAATGATGTGAATAATAGCACATCGGAAGCTAGACTGGATATTAAATCATCATATAATTCTTACCTTATTCTCAAATTCTGTGGCTTGTTGCATATTTCTTGGAAATCCATCGATAACAACACCTTCACAACCCGTATTAGCAGCCATGTGGCTCTCAACCATCTGTAGAACGACATCCAAAGGTACCAGTTCACCCTCGCTGACGCATTGTTTGATACTACTGTTTCCACTCTCGGCAGCTGCTCTTAAGGCTCCTCCAACACTTAAGTGTGTCCAGTTGGGATGTTTGGATAAGGCTTTTGTGACGAGTTGGGCCTTGTTTGAACCTGGGCCTCCTATCACCCAGAGAGAAGGAGGATAGCCTGGTTTTACTGGAGAAGTGTAATGGTTGGATTGGACGGTTATGACATCAGCTTGACGCGTTGGTGGCTCCTAAAAATAAAGTTAAATTAGAATATGTAGTAATGGACTGTCTAACTCTGTGAAAGCGAAAAAAAGTGAACAAATATCTTTTTTCACGTTTCCAATTGATAGAAAAATTAGAAATGAATGGATACGGATGTCACAGAAAGGATTGTTTTGACCCACAAAACAAGAGATTTTGTAATAAACATTTTAAACATAATGAATAAATAAGATTTGTTTTCTTATAAACAATTTTTATTGTATAGTTTTTACTTGCCCGACCTTAATATATAAGGGGCAAGTATTGTAATCGCGAAAATTTTCGATGTCGAGTTTTTGACTGATGACCACGTTTCATGGTCCAGGGAATCCAAAAAACCTATTTTCGAAGTGCCGTCCGTATGTGTGTGTGTCTGTTTGTGTGTGTCTGTGTGTATACATGATAACTCAAAAACGGTTCAACTTAGAGAGTTCGTTTTGGTACTAAAAAATTCTCCTATTAATTGGGAAGAACCCTATTGTTTTTTATGAAAATCCGAAACCGGAAACGGACGTTATTAAACTTTATAATTTTTAAAAATTCGTAACTAGAAAACCAAGCCAAAAATATTGATATATTTTTGAAGATTTACCTAAAACTTATATAATTTTTAATTTTTATTTTTATTTATTTTTTTTTATTGGAGGGCAAGTCTAGCGGAGGTCTCTCTTCGCCACTGGTTTCCTGTTAAGATAGTTCTGTTTATAAATGAAATATTTTATGTTTTTTAGTACCAGTTTTAACCCAGAAACACCCCCTAAGAAAGAAAATTTTGAGATACCATGCCTATATTTGATCCTGGTTCTACTCTATTGTACCAAATTTCATTAAAATACGTCCAGCCGTATTTAAAAACTGATATAACCTCCAATTTTATTAATTACTATATTATTATAGCAATTTGTTATTTTATTTTTATTTAAATATTCCTAAAATTATATTTGTATTCGTTTTTATTGTTATTAACTATAATATAAATACCCATCACCTTAAATTTTATATAAATCAGTACAAAATTTCCTTAGGATTTTATTTATTATTTATTCAGTAGAACTGTCTTGAAATAAATATCTGTTATGAATATAGTCAATAAAAATATTTAAAAACATTCAACATCTATATTAATTTTGTATGCTAGTTTGAACTAAGCCAACATGTGACGTATTCATTCTCACGCTCTGATTGGTCAGAAGTTATGAGACAACCTTTACTTCAGTAATCTTGAGGTTAACCAACATGACAACAAAAAAATTGCGTGAGAACTTCAAAAATTGTCCGAAATTTTTGTTCAGACCTCATATATAACGCTAAATAACTAAACCCTATTCAATCTAATATGAAACGTCATAAATGCATTTAAATTTTTTCTAGTTATTGACAATATGTTATAAAATTATAATACATACGTATAGAGTCGTCCTTTTTATTTGTTTTACATCAATTATTAATTCATTTGTTTTATTTTTCTTTTGTTTCTAAATTATAACTCTTCATTTATCGATTTTTGTTCATTTATTATTGAAGAAGTAATTTGTAATTTTTTATGAATTTTGCAGTAATGATGCAATAAATAGAGCAGTTATTTAAAACAGTGTTCATCAACCCGTGGTCCGCAGAAAATCGCTGCCGGTCGGCAAAATATTTTGACCGAATCATATAGATTGACACTTCTTCACGAGTATATAGCACATTTTTTTAGTCAACGCAGAAGCTAATTTTTGTCCGGACCATGATTTATTTAATATTTACTAGCCCCAATACAACGCCTCTGGGCCCAAAAACAATTCTGCGAGCTGTGGAGCTATATTATGTGACTGATGTTTACAAATGTCTTAAAATTAGTTAAATTATATTAATTTTATCTACTTACCCTAGAAGTTATTTCCGTCATGACATCTTGTGGGACGCTTATTGCTTTTCCATTTGAGAAAACAGGAGGATTATCCTGTTGCCCTAATACTCTCATAACGGCAGTTTTGAAGTCCTTGTATACTTCGCCTGGATGTCTCTCCCCGTTCACCTACAAAATTGAAATATCAGGTACGACATAGCTGAAATATATTTCTATTGTCAACTGACAATAACTGAAGCGCCTCTAGTGAGATTTTGAGAAACTGACGGTTGTAGGATAGTCGAGTTTGTGACAAGCATGGGAATATGTTCTTAGAAGTGGAAAGACAGTTAAAGACCATTGTAGAGTGTGTTCCCGTGTGTTTCAATAAATATCACATGAAGATACCATTGAACCTGTCAAAAATATCCTACCAAAGTCAGCCATGATGTGAATGCAGTAGCGCCTCTATCGGTAGTGTCAGATGCCAATAGAAAATTTCTTTCTTTAGAAAATTGTAAGAAAACGTGTAACAAATCGTCAGTATTATATATAAAAAAAATCAGCTGTGGCCACCACAGGACCGACCGCCATCGTAAAGTACTTATATAAAATACATTCTAGCAGCAAAGTAGAAATAACTTGGCCTAATATTTTCTAACAGAGATATTATTTATCATGACCATGGAAACGTTACTTATAAGTATGAAAAATTGAAAATTTCGAAAAATTTTACAGAAATTGTTAGAAATTTTTCGCTTTATTAAAAAACGTCTCAAATAAAAGTTATTAGTTATTGCTTTTATAGCAACTTTTGTTCAATAATTTTTTTCGAAATATTTTTCTGTTGTGAAATATTCACAAAAATCTTAAAATCTACACGAGTAAACTCCCATTTCTAGTCAACCGATTTTTACCAAAAGTTGATCAACTCGTGCCATTGATGGCAGAAGCTTAAATATAAAATTTCATAAAAATCCTTTCAGCCGAATTTGCTCTACACGTGTACACAGACGGACAGACGGACAGACAGACAGACAGACGGACAGACAGACAGACAGACAGACAGACAGACGGACAGACAGACCGACAGACATCATGCTAAAAATAGTCAAAATGTTATGTAGGGACCTCAATTCGTGGAGATCCATCGAAATATCGAAATGTCAAAATCGGTATGATCACAATACCTCCCTTATATATGTTGACGATCGGTAAAAAGTTGGATGTTTATATTTCTTGCGACCCGGAGAAATACGGATCAAACCCGGAACCCGAACACAAACCTGTAAACTCCGGAACCTCCGGGTTAGATCCGAAGAGGTGGTAACCCTAAAGACAGCGTTTTCGCATATAAAGACTGCCCTGAAAGATATTTTATGGTTCTAGTTTCAATATCACTGGAAACAATAAATATCACTCACAATATTAACAAGACGTCGATTCATTCTTTCAATCAAAAGTAATTTAATAGCAATCTCTTTAACAATGGAGTGTAATTTAGTATTTAATAGAATTTATTCAAAGCTTGTTATTGCTTTATTCTTCATTAAATTGCATTTCAACCCCTAATACTATTCACTGAACAGTTCAAAACCTTGAATTCTCTTTTAATATTAATAAAACACAAACCGATAGAGGTCACAGATATTGTTCACATGTTTATACTGTTTTGGAAACTAAATTTTTCCAATTTAAAATATTAAATCAATATTAAATTTGATACTGGACATTTGAAAATGTTTTTGAATACTTTTGTTTATCCTAATTTTGGTTATATCCGTGGAATTTTCATTGATAATATGTCAGCACATATGTTAATGTCATGTGGAAAATATTTATTGATTAGTTTAAGTATTTGTTTTTCCAAGGTTGACATAGTACATTGCTTTCAATGGCAGCTATGGATATTCTTGTAGACCGGGAGCTCATGACAGTTTATGGTCTCCGATTTCATACAACATGCCTTTT
Source organism: Liopterus haemorrhoidalis (assembly GCA_963971575.1). NCBI lineage: Eukaryota > Metazoa > Arthropoda > Insecta > Coleoptera > Dytiscidae > Liopterus > Liopterus haemorrhoidalis. The sequence continues at coordinate 1,260,104 of OZ020623.1, read as the reverse complement.
GGAGGAGAGAATATTTACCCTGTGACAACAAAAAAAGGAGGAAACTAAACCTCTGCACGCTTTCCTTGTTATGGAAAATTGCATTTCCACTTTTTTCCAAATTGTGTTTTTCTCTGATTTAATAATACCCTTTTATCAAAAGAAACTTAAAACAAATTTAAAGTCTTAAAAATTATAGGCATTCGATTCGCAGGGTCCCAAAGAGCTCAAACGGTCACGTGATCTTATAATAAGAAAAATATGATTTTCCGCGTTTTCATACAACATGCCGATGAAAAGAATGTGTCATAAAGCCCCTATAAAAAAGTTGACATGTTTTTGCTTTTGCAGATTTATTCTCTAAGAATCTACGAATATAATTACATATAGAAATGTACTGTAGGATTTTATAAACAAGAAACTCTAAACACTCCTATATGATTTGACCGATATGAACAATATTTTGCAGATTTATTCTTTAAGAAACTGCGAATAAAATAACACATATAAATGTCTAGGATTTCGTAGGCATAAATTAACGTTTTAAATTATTTTTAGTTTTAACAATATAAATGTAATATACTGAGTAAAAATTAATCGTTTTCCCATCTTATGTTATGAATAAATAATCTAACTATAATATTTTTTGAATAAACAAAAAATTTTTTTTTCAACAATTTATTAATTTACCTGTTACTTTTTTTATACCTTTTTGCTTTTACAAGAGTTCCTTTAAATTACATAACGAAATATTTAAATGAATTAGAGCTTTTATTTCGTTATTTTAACAAACACAAAAACAAGGACAAATAATTTAAATGTATTATTTAATGCACTTCTTACAATAAAACCAACATCTACTGCAACAGAGCACGTTTTTTCAATAGGGGATACGCATAAAATTTGTATTTCCTTAAAACTACATTATTTTGATATGTTAATGTTAGTTATGTCACCTAACAAAACAAAAATCACATTTTAATTAACATTATAGCCAAATTTTTTAATTAAAATATTGTAAATTTGAAATATTCCGAGCACGGGGCGAAGGTTGCCGAGTAGAAACGACTGAGTATGACGTCAAACGATAGGGTTTTCACATCACAGATACAGACAGCTACAACATAATCTTCACACGTGTGTGTATTGTATTGTTCGAGAGTTTTGTATTTGTTTTTAAACAATTTTTCACGTATTTACTATTAAAATGGCAGATAAAGATTTTGTTAGGGCTCAGAGTGATAATTTACCCAACATTGATGCATTTATGCACACAACATAAAGTTTACTTTTTTCTGAAATATCGGTTTTATTTCGCCTCATAGTTTTCAGCCACAAATTTCGCCTTTTCTGTTGTTTTTCGCCATTAGGTAATGATATAAATAGTTTTTTTGGATTTCTAGTTGAACTAATTGTGCACATCGGTACTGAACAATATTTTCGATAATGTTTCGAAGTACTGGGGCCTGGATATTCCATATTTTAATATAAAATTTAATTCGGTAAACATGTATAAATTGTTTTTATAGAATTAAACTTTATTTTAATTAAAATCACTCTCCTTTACATAACCTATAAAAGTTACACAAACAAATAATTCACAACAGACTATGTTCGCTGCATAAACAACCGTTCGCTGGATTGGCTAGTAGTCTCATGCGTCAGTTAGAAAGGATTATGACGTCACACGTCGTTTTCGCGCGCTACATACATTTTAGATTTTTTAAAGCCTTCAAATTAAAAAAAAAAAAATTAAAAACTGTTTTTTATGTTTATATACAACAAGAGGAATATAATAAAAAAATAAAAAAAAATCATGCCTATCCCCTATTGCAGGCCTGAATAGGACAAAAATTAGAACTCGCTTGAATTTTGAAACTTTCAATGCAATTATTTTTTTTAAATACGCATTTTTAAAAATGAAATAAATTTAATTATATTATTAATGTATATAATTAAAATAATTAAATAAAATAAAATAAATGAGTTATAAAACACCATGAATATTGTATTAAGGCCCGGTTTTTCCACCTTCAGATAAAGTTCCAGGTAACTATTTGACAGATAAGGTTATTTTTAACTTCATCTGCTGAGTAAATGTCATCCCTTCTTTCTATACAAATGTATCTATCAGATAGTTATCTAACGGATAATGAGACTGATGTATTGAATTCACTGACTGGTATTGACATTTATTCAGCAGATGAAGTTACAAATAACCTTATCTGTCAGATAGTTACCTGGAACTTTAACTGAAGGTGGAAAGACCGGGCCTTAATCTATTATCTTTAATTTATAATTTGTTATCCGGATATCCGGATATTCATTAATGGCGGATAATTGGAAACCCTACCCTGGATATAGCTTTCTATTACTATCGGGTTTGTCAGGTCTTGACAAACATATACTATTATTATTATTAGTATTATTAGTACTTACCGATATAAGCATATTGCTTTGGTCGAAGTAATCCGCTACAGGCATGACGTTCTTGAAAAAATTGTTGAGTTCCATTCTCGCTAAGGACAAAACAACTTGTCCTAATTTGGCACCATAATCGATTTGTCTTTCTAACACTTTTTGTCTCCAAGAAATTAGTATTACACCATTTACTACTTGAATCTGGAAAAGAAATTAGAAATAAGTGGATATTGTATTTTTTACACTACACCCTCCCCACCTCCTGCTTTTATGACGGAGCCCCTAGGCCTACCCTATGTCTTACAAATTAATGGTGTTTAGAAGTAATGTTACGGGGGAGGGGGTAGATTTTTTAGTTAATATAAATTCACTTTTCTCTTTCACAGCTCACATATTGATAGACAGATTTTTATAAAATTAAGTAAATAATCAAAATACACGCAGATTATTCAAACAAAAATGCATCTCGCCGATCACATTCCAGCTAGTCATAGAGTCTAGAGTCAGAATTCACTTGGACATACATACAACTTGGCCAATTTTCTTTCAGAATGTCATTTCCAGTTTTATTATTTTGATTCTGTTTTTTATTTCTAATACTTTTGATTTTATTAAATTTTTATTTATTTTATTTCCTGGAACGGCTGCGGGCCCCTGAGAAGTGCACTCGGAGTACAGGTTGGGAACCGCTGATATAGATGATAGATGACTGTTTTTTTTTTTACTTTTTTTGCCTAAAATGTCAAAATTTTAGACCGTAACTCAAAACTGACCATATATTTGTACACAAATATACACAAGTATACAAATTTTCGAATAAAAATCAATATAAAAATTCCCTTTATCTTGATAAAAATTACTCAAAATACAGTTAAATATGGTTAGTCTAATCATTACTATTTCTCGCGGAATCTTAGTACATCGAAACCCCGATTGAGAAACACTGACATGACTAATTTTTATATTGACTCGATTTTCGCCAAAGTTTTACCAAAAATTCTTATATTTATCGCATATTTTTTGATCATATTTATTCACGTGGTGTGTAAAAAACAAATTCATATAAAATAATTAAAGTTGGTGGGTGTCCGGTAGCCATAGTGACTGGTCAAACACAAACCTCGTTCAACAGAAAGAAGTTTTGCAGCTTGGTTCCCGCACGGAACAAACAGGCGTCGAAAATTACTCGTTTACTCACGCGATTGTTATTAACTTGGATTTCAAATTGATTTATTGAGATTCTGACAGATCACCGAAAATAATATCGAGTATAATTGTCAGATAAATTAATACAGCAATACCCAGTGGCGGCTGATACAAGGAGGACAACGGGGTAATGCCCTGCCAATTATTTACTTTTGAAAAAGAAGAAAATCTTTAATAAAGAATAATAATAATAATAACATCCCAACAAACATTCAATCATCGGCCGAATGCCGGAAATTCGGTAAATTACTGGCACTAAAAGTTTGTGCAACGCCAGTATTAATAATATACTTCACATTTGTATTTCGCACTCCTCCTATACGAAGTACTTTACCAGCATTTTATGAGCACTCCTTATTCTTGTTAATATGTTACATTTTACTTTTATTTCACCATCGTTGAATAAATTTATTCAACAAAGTTGACAATATCGCATCATTCTATTGACAACAACGTTAATTTCTTCATTAATAGTTTAAAACCGATGCGATATTGTCAATTTGTTAAATAAATTTATTCAACGATGGTGAAATGGCCAAATGGGTATTTATTTGCACCAAACCATTCATTTTAATACTGGGTAAGTAATGGGTGTTTTTTTTAGAGGTATAGAACTTTAAATTGCAATAAAACAACGATGGATTATTCGATTGACATGAATTTTTTTTTATTCGAAAGATAATCTTGTGGCATTACATTTTAAATATGATTTCGGGCATATGACCGCCACGGCTGGCTCGGATGTAGTCCAATCTGGACGTCCAATTTTCGATGACTTTTTCCAACATTTGTGGCCGTATATCGGCAATAACACGGCGAATGTTGTCTTCCAAATGGTCAAGCATTTGTGGCTTATCCGCATAGACCAATGACTTTACATAGCCCCACAGAAAGTAGTCCAGCGGTGTTAGATCACAAGATCTTGGAGGCCAATTCACAGGTCCAAAACGTGAAATTAGGCGGTCACCAAACGTGTCTTTCAATAAATCGATTGTGGCACGAGCTGTGTGACATGTTGCGCCGTCTTGTTGGTATGATTTAATGTAATGCCACAAGATTATCTTCCGAATAAAAAAAAATTCATGTCAATCGAATAATCCATCGTTGTTTTATTGCAATTTAAAGTTCTATACCTCTAAAAAAAACACCCGTTACTTTAACAAGAATCTCTTACCTTTTCGGAGTATTCTACAACATCTCTCATACTTCTAGGATATCCACTGACTAGATATGTTTTGGCATTAGGAGCCATCTTCATTTCTAACATTAAAACTTCAGTAACAGTCCTACTGGATAGTTGGCTAAAGTCTTGAAGATCTGCGAAATAAGAATAGATTTTATTTTGTTAAAAAACATTATTTTCAATTTATTTGGTAAAAATCGGCTATTCCGATTTTCCGCAAATGTAGCACTCCGCAAAGATGAAGGCTTGTCTCACATGTTCTAAAAATGTAATCAGAGACATCTGTGTTTAAAAAAATAGTTCAAAGCAAAGAATTAGAACTAATTTATATAGATATTTAATATCTGAAGCAAGAATTGGATAAACGAGTCTTTAGCTTTATTGTTAGATGCTAAAATAAATTTCTAATTAAACTCTGATGGAACTTTCAGGCTATATGGCATCTCAAAATTTCATTCTAAAATCCCTTATTCAAAAAATCAGCTGTGGCCACCACAGGACCGACCGCCAACGTACTTGTATAAAATACATTCTAGCAGCAGAGTAGAAATAACTTGGCCTAATATTTTCTAACAAAGATATTATTTATCATGACCATGGAAACGTTACATATAGCTATTAAAAAATTGATGTGAAGTGTGAAAATTCACACATTTCAGGATTTCGCAGGTATATAATAAGTGAAGGCGGTATGCTGAGTGTGTAGGACAAATTTTACTTTGTAGTAATCACGGCAAAATGAACGATATTTTTAAAATAATTTATCGTCTGTTAATCATATAATAAGATTGGTTATTAAATTTACGCTCTTAAAAATTAAATGCATCATTTGTCAAAATATAACTAGAATTTTGACAAAATAATTTCAACATAATAAAAATGCAAAAAAAAAAAAAAAAAACAGAAAAAATAAAATTCACTCCGTACTCGAACTAGAAACTCTTAGTTTTCCAGCGAATTTTAGCTTACGACACCAGTGCTCTAACCATTACGCTATCGCACGCCTTGCATGTCTTACATTGGTATAACTTTTGTACTTTGTGAACCAAAAACCACAAAAAATGCGTTATTTTCCGAAAACATAATCTGATCAAAATTTCCTGTTGTACTATTTCGGTTCACACCAATATACATTACTTAGAATTTTTAGTTTAAACCATCTGGGCTACAGGGTGTGGGACAAAATTTTTTTTGCACAATTTTGGCAAAAATCGCTTCAAAATAATTTATTTTGCAAAAATAAAAATTTGATCGTTAATCCACGTACTAAGGGCTTTCATTTGATACCCTACACAGAATAAAAAAAAAAAATTTTTGTTTTCGATGAGCACGTATTTGTTTATATTTTTAGGGGGGTATGTTTTTTAGATGTTTTAGTATTTTTCCTATGTGCGGGTCAAAGAGTTGTATAAGCATGCCAAATTTCAACTCTCTAGGTTTAGCCGCTTGGCTTCAATTTTTACCGAACAGACAGACAGACAGACAGACAGACAGACAGACAGGCAGACAGACAGACAGACAGACAGACAGACAGACGACAAAATGACGGTATAAGGGTTTTTTGGTCATACCTACAAAACCCTAAAAACTGGCGTTATAAACAAATGAAAATTATATCTGAAGGTTTTTAAAAGCAAAAAAGCAAGAAAAATACAATTTAAATAAATTTATGATGTTTTAATTTATTGTTTTTTCATAAATATAAAATGAAATTAAAATTACGGACTTAAATAATTGAAAGAATAATTATTTTGTATTTATTTATTAAGACTGTTATACCAAACATTAAAAAAATTAAAGAACTGGAGCTTCAGAACTATCGTATATGCATGGTAAGTTTTTTTTATTAAAGTGGGTCCCAATTTGAAAGTCTTGCCCAGGGCCCACAAAAAGCTAGTTACGGCCCTGATGGCCGGGGTCACATTTGCCCTACCCTCGGTACGTCTCTGCATAGGTGTGTATTAAAATTACTCTTCACTTGTGTCTGATGATAATAAACCATTTGAAATGACTTTAGAGGTAATTAACTACAAGGATGGTCTTTGCTTTGAACTATGAGCAGTGACTAAAAGCAAGTGTTGTCAATCTTCTTCCTTTACCTTGGCTTAGTCTAATAACGCTGTTATGAATTGCATATCCAGCTGTAGAACATATATTCTATTAACTAACTGACACATCAACTAATTTACTGGCACAAAAATTATTTTAAAAGATTGAAAACACACTTACCGTTTCCAATGGCGTACTGCTGAAGCAAATCAGTCATATTAATGTGGACTATTCCCTTCTTTTCTTGCATTAAGTTATCACAATGGGTTACTTTTCCACTTCCAGGGCCCCCTAAATAAAATAATTAATCAAAAAATAAATATTCTGTAGTCAAATAAAGACAAAATCAGGTATCAAATTTTATTTCAAAATATTTCGTTAGATTTTATTCAATTCATTAATAGTCTACATCAGTGTTCTTCAACCTTTTTGCACACGCGAACCGGCTGAAAGCTAAGACGCAAATAAAAACCAATATATATAGTATTTTATTATTATATAGGTATATGTTATACAGTTATATAATTACAATTTTAGTGCGACATCTGCTGCTGTTTCTTTGTTAGAAAATTTGATATAAGTTGCTGTAGAGTTGTTTCTGAGAGACGAAGCGCTACGTTAACATCTATTCGATTTCTCTGTTTGGTTTTTATTATTGACATTAAATCTTTTCGCATAAATAGGAAGTCGAAAAAATGTCTAATAATTTGATTATAACTCAAAGATGAATATTCTTTTTCTAGCGATTTCCAAAATTGAAACAATGATTGCATTTTATGTCTGGATACCAGAGTGTAATTTTTACAGAATTGATCGGATTGTCTTCAATTATCTGTCTCTGTTAATCGTTTGTTTCAATTGGCTCTGGTTGAGACGTTTATGCGGGAATATAGGAAAATCCCACATAAATATATTATTAATTATTCAAATTTCCCACAATACTGTATTTGCCAGAAGTAAAATGTTCTCCGTTCGCAGTGTCACCCTTGCTTTCTTAACTGAAATGGACTATAGTCTTAAAACTTTATTGTTAACCCTTTACCGCATAGTGTGCCAAATTCCGATTTTTATTTTTTATTTTACTTTTAAAACTGAATCAGAACGTTAGTTCATAAAATTTCATATATGCCAGATACACAGCAATGGATCCTGCAGTATCTCAAGTAATGGGCTGCAATAGATTTGAGGATATCAAGCGGAATTTGCACTTCAACGATAACTCTGAATTTATTGAGAAAGAACAACTAGAAGATACTTTTCTCTCAAAAATTCGAGGGCGACTGCTTTTAATCCCTAATGAAGAACACCTAGCAATTGACGAGCAATTAATACGGAATCATTTTCTTTTATAACATAATCTATAATCATAATATTCCATGTATGGCACAAACCCTTTCATAAAAATAATAATTAATATTTTAAATATATTTTTTTAATTAATTTTTCTATCAATAAGAACCAATTCCTAATGGTCATGAATTATTTCAGCCAAAAATAAAAATTCATGCAGTAAAGGGTTAAGAGTTCTAAAAACCTAGATTTCTCAAAATTAGTTTCATTGGCATTTGACCCCCCCTAAGTTTTTCAATACAGTTTATCTACTAAAATTCTTGTGCTTTGGTTTATAGATCAATTCTTCAACACACTATAGAATATGTAAGCCCTATATCGCAAGTTATATTTATCCGGTAATATATTACGACTTAGTATTAATATATATTCCGAATGGAGAAATGTCCTCTGGGGATTTTGGCTATGTCTGTTAAACTATAATGTGTTAGAGAATTGATCGTTACATTTCAAAATCTACCTTGTAAGGAACTACGAAGCGATATCGCCTACCTAATACGAAGATGACAGGAACCTTTGGGGTCTCAAAGCTGACATTACCACCATTATGCATTGGGAAATGTCCATCTGGTGGTGTACTTGTGTACCTGAAGTCTTGACTATTCTTACTACTGCCACCACGTCTCCAGGCGTCGCCGCGGCCTTCCATTTGACTTCCTTGTTGCTGTTGTTCTGGAAAAAAAATAATTATTTGTTTAATTAGAGAAAAAAAGTTTTACAGCAACTTTTGTTAAATAATTTTATTCGAAATATTTTTTTACCGACCGCCAACATATATAAGGGAGGTATTGTGATCATACCAATTTTGACATTTCGAGATTTCGATGGATCTCTACGAATTGAGGTCCCTACATAACGTTTTGACTATTTTTAGCATGATGTCTGTCGGTCTGTCTGTCCGTCTGTCTGTCCGTCCGTCTGTCTGTCCGTCTGTCTGTCTGTGTACATGTGCAGAGCAAATTCGGCTGAAAGGATTTTTATGAAACCTCATATTAAAGCTTCTGCCATCAATGGTACGAGTTGATCAACTTTTGGTAAAAATCGGTTGACTAAAAATGGGAGTTTACTCGTGTCGATTTTAAGATTTTTGCGAATATTTCACAACAGAAAAATATTTCGAAAAAATGTATTTAACAAAAGTTGCTATAAATACAATAACTAATAACTTTTATTTGAGACGTTTTTTGATAAAACGAAAAATTTCGAAAATATTTTGTAAAATTTTTCTATATATTCCTACTTATATGTAACGTTTCCATGGTTATGATAAATAATATCTCTGTTAGAAAATATTAGGCCAAGTTATTTCTACTCTGCTGCTAGAATGTATTTTATACAAGTACTTTATGATGGCGGTCGGTCCTGTGGTGGTCACAGCTGATTTTTTGTTATGAATTATTCGCAAAAATCTTAAAATCGACACGAGTAAACTCTCATTTCTAGTCAACCGATTTTTACCAAAAGTTAATCAACTCGTGCCATTGATGTCAAAAGCTTAAATATGAAGTTTCATAAAAATCCTTTCAGCCGAATTTGCTCTGCACATGTACACAGACAGACGGTCGGACGGACAGACGGACGGACGGACGGACAGACAGACAGACAGACCGACAGACAGAGAGACAGACCGAGAGCCATCATGCTAAAAATAGTCAAAACGTTATGTAGTGACCTCAATTCGTGGAGATCCATCGAAATCTTGAAATGTCAAAATCGGTATGATCAAAATACCTCCCTTAATTCCTTAATTCAGAGAATCCAAAAATTAACCGGAGATCGCTGTCTCAAACCGTTTTTGAGTTTTTGAATTATCACAAATAATGTAAATTATACTATTAAAAAAATGTAATCTCAAAACGCGTTAAACGATTAAAGCCAGAAATTTTTTCTATACTAAATAAACTACGGAGATTTTTAGATGCCTTTAACCCAGTGGTGGTTAAATTTTTCGGTTCCCGGCGCCCTTAATGTATTGGAATTTTTCCGCGTTGCCCCAAGTAAAAACTGGTCTAACGCAGTTGGAGGAATATTGTAATATTTTCGCGGCGCACAGTTTGGGAATCACTGGACTTCAAGACAGAACAAGTTTTGATTCTTATTCCTATATTCTTAACATATAACTCGTTCTAACAATCGTTCGTATTCTAACAATATCGTTTCCAGCTTTGTTAAGTACATAGAAATAATAATCACAACTTGTTCTATATTGTAGTCTTTGAAAATGGCTTAATATCTGGAACACATGTATCAGATATTTTACAATAAAGTGTTTTATTTTTAATTTTAAATTTTCTTAATTTATTAGTATGTTCTACAGAATGTATTGCTTCCATATGCAGCGGAATAAATTCCTCTGAGATGGCTATTTCAACAAGATTGATGACAATTATCCAAAGCATTCATCAAAGTTTGTAAAAAAATGGGTTATCACAAACTAATGAAACAATAATGAAATGGCCATCTCAGAGTACTGATCGTAATTCATTTGAATGCCTTTGGAAACATTTACATAAACAAATCTCAAATCATTCGAAATTTGGCAATTTCACCACTATCCAAAGAATGTTGTGGAACATGGACTTCTATGCAGTAAACCTGTAACTTGCCAGGATTTGCTAGCAAATCATCGAGTGGTAATCACACTAGTGTGGAAATGAACTGCATTACCAAACGAAAATGATTTAGGTAAGTAATAGACCGGGAGCTCATGACAGTTTTTGGTCTCCGATTTCATACAGCATGCCTTTTGGAGGAGAGAATATTTACCCTGTGACAACAAAAAAGGGATGGTACTGAAACCCTGCACGCTTTCCGGTCATAGGGAAAATTGCATTTCCACTTAAACACAAAATTTTTGTGCTTTTCTCTAATTTAATATTGCTTGCTCTTTTGTCAAAAGAAAGTTATAACAAATTTAAAGTCTTTTAAATATATGCATGCGATTCGGAGGGTCCCAAAGGGCTCAAACGGTCATGTGATCTTGTAAAAATATGATTTTCTGCGTTTTCATACAGCATGCCTATAATTAAAAGACTTTAAATTTGTTATAACTTTCTTTTGACAAAAGGGCAAGCAATATTAAATCAGAGAAAAACAAAAATTTTGTGAAAGTGGAAATTTAATTTTCCCTATGACCGGAAAGCGTGCAGGGGTTTAGTACCATCCCTTTTTTGTTGTCACAGGGTAAATATTCTCTCCTCCAAAAGGCATGCTGTATTAAATCGGAGACCAAAAATGTCATGAGCTCCCGGTCTATAAGTTTGTTCCCCAACCGCCGAAAAACAACTATTTTTGAAACCTATGTGTTGGAATTTTTGATATCTTAAGATCCAAAATACTGATCCTCTACTTTAAAACAAATTTATATCCATACATACGTTAGGGTTGGATTATTCCACTTATTTACTGTTTTTTTCTTCCATTATTTCCTAAATATAACTTCGTGAGTTATCGGTCTGAAATCTTACAAGCTTTGACCAGTAAAAGGGGTATTTTGTTTAATATCCTGTACTTTTCAAGATTGCTGACATGATTTCATAATTATTTTCATGGAACATTTTACTACGCATAAAAGTGCGTATTTATATTATACAGATAAAAATATTTAGGGTTAAAATGACCATGAAAAAACATTTCTAAATCAAACAACATTTTACTACGCATAAAAGTGCGTATTTATATTATACAGATAAAAATATTTAGGGTTAAAATGACCATGAAAAAACATTTCTAAGGCCCGGTCTTTCCACCTTCAGATAAAGTTCCAGGTAACTATCTGACAGATAAGGTTATTTATAACTTCATCTGCTGAATAAATGTCAATACCAGTCAGTGAATCCAATACGTCAGTCTCATTATCCGTTAGATAACTATCCGATAGATACATTTGTATAGAAAGAAGGGATGACATTTATTCAGCAGATGAAGTTACAAATAACCTTTTCTGTCAGATAGTTACCTGGAACTTTATCTGAAGGTGGAAAGATCGGGCCTAAATCAAATTAAAATCATGGATAACCAATTGTAACTTTGCTTAAAATTTTAGTTCAAAAGTAATAAAATTGAATATTTTGTAGATTCGGATAAATAAACGGACATTTTTCCCGCAAAAAAAATTAAATCGTTAAAAATTTCACACATCAGGGTTTTGTAAGTATTTAATAAGCTTACCTGTGTCTAAACAAATTCCCATGTTAAAATTGTCTAACAGTATGTGTATAAAGTTCTTTGATAAGACGCCTTAGCGTCGCGACGCTAGTCTTTAACATAACAACGCAACTACATTTTCACTGTATTACAAACACTGTCCCTCAACACTGGATTCGGAAACGGAAATTTTTCTGCAAACGAAATAAAAAAAAAATATTAAATAATAAAATAACTATTAAAATGGTAGTTTTTTTATTTAATATTTAGAATAAAGTTTAGGATAAAAACTGTTAAACTGGACTCCATTTAGGCACGCAACCACATTTTTTTCTTGAGCGGGGGACTAATAATCTAATAATTTTTCCTAGAGCGACTCATGTTTGATTATAAGAAAAATGCTTTTTAATCAGTACTTATCGTAGAAGGCGTTACTTTCTATTTTGAGCAAAATCTCAAAATTGTCCTGGTTTGAGAAAAAAATATTATGGTAAGTCCAGACTAGCCTATAGACGACTTCGGCTGGGAAATAATGATAATGGACACTAAGAGACTCTAAATATATATATATAGATCATCAATTAGTTCGACGACAAACAGAGAATTCTCGAAAATTGACTGGTAACCCAAAATTGGAGAAGCAATTGAATGCATATACATTGTATTGTAAAAATTATGTTACCAACAATACTAACATAAAAATAAATAAAAACAATCTTAAACCACAAAAAATACTAACTTTAAACTTTAATATAACCCTCTATCACTTTTATTTAAACCGAAATTTATACCGAAAAACACATTTAACTTTTTTGAGAAAAATTAAAAAATGCCCAGTATTTGAGTTCATTCCCGCAAGACATTTACTCACAGACTAACATTGGACATCACATTAGCTATGGAAATAGTTGAAAGTTTGAATAATTGATAATCATACCCCCTCTCTATACTTACCCCCTTGGGGTGTCCTAACACATGACATGCGCGTTTAGAACAGCAATTGTACTAATGGGGTATTATTTGTTATATTTCATTATAAACAACTAAATTTGATCGGTTTTATATGAATTAATTACGTGAAAATAAATGGGGGGGCCCCTCTTATTTATATAAAAACAATTATATATATACAGTACGCGGATATCTTTATTATTGTTATATATTCATTAAAAAACAAGTAAATAAGCAAAAAATGATTAAAATTTTATTATTCATAGCCCAGAGACAGAAAACGGAATGTAAAAGAAATAATGATATTAACCAAAATATTTTAAAGAACGGAAACGAAAACATGAAAAAATTTTTTTTTGTCGAGAATGGAAACGCAATTTATAATTTTTAATAGAAGTTTTAACTGATTTAATTAATCTTCAGTTTACAATCTGATTAAGAGGGTGATATTAATATGATGAGGGAGTTCACAGAGATATTTTTCATAGGTACCCAGCAAACATTCAACCATCGGCCGAATGCCAGCAAACTGTTGGTAAATTGCTGGCACTAAAAGTTTGTGCAACGCCAGTATTAATAATGTACTTCACATTTGTATTTCGCACTCCTCCTATACGAAGTACTTTACCAGCATTTTATGAGCACTCCTTATTTTTGTTAATATGTTACATTTTACTTTTGTTTCACCATCGTTGAACAAATTTATTCAACGAATAAAGACAATATCGCATCGTTCTATTGATATCAACGTTAATTTCTTCATTAATAGTTTAAAACCGATGCGATATTGTCAATTTGTTAAATAAATTTATTCACCGATGGTGAAATGGCGAGTATTTATTTTGCACCTAACCATTAATTTATTTTAATGGGTAAGTATAAGGTAAATATACATATGTTACATTTGAAATACTAAAGAGTGGGTATAATATAAGCACTGGTCAGAAATAAATCTTGCAACTAATGCGATTATTTTGCACTTTACCGTTGCTGGGCCGGAAATTGATAAACCAATAGGCCAACTAACGGCCACGGGGACAACGGGGTACTGGCCCATTACTTTCAATGCCGGGGAGTATATGCCTCAACAGTACTGGGCCGTATAAAAGTGTTTGCTGGGTAGGTACATATTTTATCTTTTTATCAATACAAAATTAGAGAAACCAATGTAATTTTAAAAAATAGGCAGGAGTCCTTTATATAACTTTATTAATTATATAGGTACATTATTATTTAAACGTCTACCTGTTAATTTTTTAAAGGTCTAAATTATAGAAATGGTGATTTGCATTAACTTGGTTACAAAATTTCAAAACCGTAAAATATGGACTTTTCCAGTAAGCCAACGGTAAGGTCTTTTTGATAAATCGTAATAATGTATTATTCCATAAATCATGAGATATCATAATTGTGGAACCATCTGTTCCAAAAATAAACTTTCTTATAAAGAATACAATATTTAATGATAGGTACTGAAATTTAATAATTCAGTAAAGACTTCGCATTTCTGGGAAGACACACGTCATAAAGATATTATAATTTCATTTGTTTTTTGGCTAGTAAAAAATTCATACAATATTTGGTAACTACAAAGGAAATTTCATACAAAATATTTGGTACTTAAATATGTTTATCTCTTTAATTTGTTGGATTATTCACAGAAGAATATTTTAACAGAAGAAATCAAAAACAACCAAGGGCTTTCAACCTTTGGTATATAAACTTGAAAATATAATAAAGAAATATCCAGCCGCAAGAACACGTTTTCTAAAATGGTTAAACCATTAGGCAAGTGGTAGGATTACGATTACATTGGTACTTCGACTTACGAACTTAATTCGTTCCTGAATTATGATATGAATTTTTATTTATGAAATCTCTGGTTTTACATGATTAGTACGAAAATCATTTTCCATTAAAAGGTAAAAAGAAAAATATTTCTTGTGGTTTAGGAGTTTTCGATTTGTTATCTGTAGTAGTAGCCTGTTTCTACAGTCTGTGTCAGCTTAGAAGACTGCGTGTAATAAGATAGGAGTTGTTTGTCCTTGTGTCTGATTGGTTTAGAACAGACATGTGCAACCTAAGGCCCGCGGGCCGGACCTGTCCCGTTGCCTTTAAAATAATGTATAAAACAAAACAAACAGAATCAAGTAGTCCACCAGAATGCCGACACAGTGCCTCTAAGAATTCAACAAATTAGATGTAAATGCTAAGCAGACCAAATATTGACTGCTCTCCTCTTCAAAAAAACGTCTTTTTATAAGTCATTTTTAGACATTTCGTGGAAAAAGGGTTTAGCTTTGTTCAAGAACATGCTAGTGTTCAAAGGCATTAATAAATAACTCTGAACAAATGTCTTCTTGAACAATGAACCATTTAAAAAATATATTACTAAAGATTTAAACTAAAATTTTTGCCTACAAGTGGCAAAATCATGAATCCACCACTGGATATACATGCGTATAACGATTAATGTAAGTAATTACTCATGTTTTTACACTTCATCAGTCATACTTTTATTTATTAATTCTTTAGTTTGTTACACGTGATTAATAAATAAAATGACTGTATGATTATAGGTTTAGTTAAACTGCAAAGCGATAATTATATGAAAATTATACACGCGCAATTGCTAATTATATTTACTATTATTTCTTTTGTTTTGGTATTTTCTCTTAAAAGAAACAAATGATTGATTTCTACATTAACTAAATATAAATTTAAGAGTTTCTTGAATTATTAGTTACAAAATCAATAGCTTTTTTTCTTTATTAAACGGTACAAAATTATTTATAAGAAGACTTATGTTTCTCAAAACATATAAAACTTGCAGTAGTTTTTTACTTATTTTCTGCAGAAATTATTATTTATTAAGGAAGGTTAATTTAATAATTGTTACTTATGATTTCTAAGAAAATTTTGTACTACTTGAATAAATGAACACCAAGAATTAGATTCAATCTCGTTCATTGATGCGGTTGGATTGGATTGTGGATCTTCAGTAGGTTGCCTTATCTGAGGACCATCAAATATGCTTTCAGTTTTTCACTGTTAATCCCATGAAATTTACGTATCAAGTAGCCTACACAAAGTCCATCTCGATTTAAAACCTTCAAAAATTGCTACATAAGCCCAAACTTGATTTGCAAGGGTGGAAATATAATTTTCTCTCCCGCAACCAAAGGTATGACAACGTTTTGTTTCTCTTGAATTATGACATTTCTTAATAAAAATCACCCAATTTTTGTTAGCCCAGTGCTGATCCTTAGCTCTGCTGTCCCAAAGACATAAAAAACAAGGATATTTTGTATATCCACTGTACTGTCCAAGGAAGTTTACCGTTTTTAGATAAAAAACTAAAATCAATTAGTCTGTATCTCAAAAACTAAAGCTGATACGAAAAGGAGTAAGGTATTTTTGGAATCAGCACATCAAAAATATCCAAAATCAGTTCTTACTTTACCGGCACCAAGATAAAAAAAAGAGATTTCTGTATATTCCAAGTCAGAAATTACATGAATAATAAAATATCTATCTGGTCATCGTAACTATATTCAACAATAGGGGATAGGCATGATTTTATTTTAATTTTTTATTATATTCCTCTTGTTGCATATAAACATAAAAAACAGTTTTGAATTTTTTTTTTAATTTGAAGGTTTAAAAAAATCATAAATGTATGTAGCGCGCGAAAACGACGTGTGACGTCATACCCCTTCTAAGTGACGCAGCACACTACTAGCCTACCCAGTGTAGAGTCCGCAGCTTATTTGCTTGTATAACTTTTATAGGTTATGTAAAGTTAGAGTGATTTTAATTAAAATAAAGTTTAATTCTATAAAAAAATAAAAACAATTTATACATGTTTACCGAATTAAATTTTATATTAAAGTATATAAAATATGGAAGATCCAGGCCCCAGTACTTCGAAACATAGTCGAAAATATTGTTTAGTACCGATGTGCACAAATAGTTCAAATAGAAATCCAAAAAAACAATTTATATCATTACGTGATGGCGAAAAACAACAGAAAAGGCGAAATTTGTGGCTGAAAGCTATGAGGCGAAATAAAACCGATATTTCAGAAAAAAGTAAACTTTATGTTGTGTGCATAAATGCATCTATATTGGGTAAATTATCACTCTGAGCCCTAACAAAAATGTTATCTGCCTATTTAATAATAAATGCGTAAAAAAATGTTTAAAAACAAATACAAAACTCTCGAACAATACAATATACACACGTAAAGATTATGTTGTGACGTCAAACCCCAGTCGTTTGACGTCATACTCAGTAGTATTTACTCGCGCCGTGGTCGGCTTATTTCAAATTTACAATATTTTAATTAAAAAATTTGGCTATATTATTAATTAAAATATGATTTTTGTTTTGTTAGGTGACATAACTAACATTAAAATATCAAAAAAATGTAGTTTTAAGGAAATATAAATTTTATGCGTATCCCCTACTGTTTAGATGGCCATGGTTAATTTCCAAATTCCTTTTCCTAAGAATTCCGTATCAGCTAAAAATCAATTAATATTATAAAGAATATGATATTAAGAGTATAAATGGCGTATTATTAACAATGTCCTAGTTTCTTGGGTGAATAATTCAGCAAGGATGAATCATAAAGTGTGTCGATTTTCCCAGACATTATACACAAGTTTTCAGTAAAATAATATGTTAGAAAGCTTCTGCTCTGAATTTTGCATGAGTCCTTAATACGCTATAACTTCTAGCTTCAAAGTTATATTTGTTACTAAAGGTTGTTTAACACCAGAACTAACAATTATTTTACATTTAAACCATAAAATATATTAAGTACTCATTCTGTTTCAAAATAGTTGTAAATTTTAGTCTAAATTTTTCCCAAATTAGTACCTATACAAGCTGTATACGGTCTTCTTATTTCTTTTTTAATGGGTGATACTACAGGTCAAAAGAAGGCGTAAAATCTGGTGGTAATTTGCGGAAGATACCAAAGTGACATTGTTTTGTTTTGTTCAATGGAGAAATACGTGTTTTTTTGTTGTTTGTGTTTTATTTTTGTTAATCATGGATGAAAAAACAATCAGTTTTGTTGTGTGCTGCAATGTAAATCGTGAATAAGGAAGAATCCTTCTTAATCATTCCATAATTTACCTAAATCGAAAAAAATATCAATTGATACGGGCCACTTATTTCTCTATCTTGTGTCCATCAAAGAGTAGCAGCTGCCTTAAAGATTTCGGAATCAACAATTCGTAGAATTATAAAATGTAATAAATCTGAACTTCTCACTAACAAAATCACGAGAAAACGAAGGAAATTAAAATCTGAACCAGTTTATTTTATTGATACATTGGCACAAACGTATAGTCATGAAGTACTAAGATTACCTCCTTATCACTGCCAGTTTAACCCCATTGAACTAATTTGGGGTATAACAAAAAAATATTATGATAAGACATATTGGTCAAAACGGATATAGTGATAACGAAGTTTTGAAAATGTTGCAAGTAGCCTGTAATCAAATTAGTTGTGAAACTTGGGCAAAATCTGTTAAAAAAATCGAAAATTTAATAAATGAATGGTGGGAAAGGGAAAGGATTGTTGATGATATTAATCCAATAATAATAAATGACAGAGATAGTTCAGATGACGACGATATCATGCATTACAGTGAATAATTTAAAAAAAATAAAAATAAACATTTAAATACAACTTGTAGCAATATATTATATGAATAAATATATTTTTACTTAATATTTTATTACTTTGTACTTAGGGGAAACATAAAACATTAATTTAATTAAACAACAAATAATAATCCAAAATTTACGTATGAGTATAAGTTTTTCCTTATTTATAATTACCTTAAAATTAATAATTTTGTTTGTTTGAGTACTGCTGTGAATTTATT
The DNA here is from genome assembly GCA_963971575.1 of Liopterus haemorrhoidalis. Classification (NCBI taxonomy): domain Eukaryota; kingdom Metazoa; phylum Arthropoda; class Insecta; order Coleoptera; family Dytiscidae; genus Liopterus; species Liopterus haemorrhoidalis. The sequence continues at coordinate 1,240,913 of OZ020623.1, read as the reverse complement.
TTCGTGCTCTAATTAGTAAACATATCTATGAATCGTGCCGTTTCTTTCCAATGCTTTGTTTTTTATTAAAATAATTTGGAGGGTTAGTTGTCAACTTGCGTCACTATACGTTACTATGGGTATGCAAATAATTATAATGATATAGATAAAGCATATAGTATTGTATATCGATACTTTTAGCAACGAACAGTCACCTATCAGCAATCCGACTATACCTATAGATGGTTTCTGAAATAAACGATACAATTATGGTTTCCGACAAAAAGTCATTTCCATTATGCTCTTTATTACAATTAAAAATTTTTATTTAACTCTTATTATCCTTGGTGTATATTATCCTTTATATATTCCATTCTTCTAAATATTCCTGAAACTGGTATTTATTTAATTATTAAAACAAAACTTGAAACGTATATATTTTGTTATTTTCAATAATTAAATATTTTTTTTGTCGATATTTCGAATTTTTAGAACATATATTTACTAATATATAATCTTAATAAGATTATATATTAGTATATTAAGATTATATACTGTAAATAAATATATGTTATTTATAAAATTTGGGTAATTAGCAACAATTTTATAAATTATATGTAATAATTTATAAGATAATTTTCCTAATACATAATTTTCAAGTAATTTAAGAAAAAACAAAGATTTATTTGTAAAAAATCGGCCTACGAGTCAATTCATAACACAAGCATAGGGTATAGGGAAAAATTTTAAGATCGTAGCGCCACGCGGATTTTTTTGAAACCATTCTAAATCAGATACCGCTTGACATTTACTAGTAAATAATAGCGAAAAGTGTATCAAAAAACGACAAAAAATAAATAATTGTTTGGGATTTTCTGATTTTGTGAAGTGACATTACTTGTAAACATCTAAAATACTACATTTTGTGATCTGGTTTTAAGTTATGGCGGTTTTCCATTGTCGATTATTTTAACTATATTGGGGGAAATAATAATTCCCGTGTTGTTTACCAAGGGGTAGAAATCTACAATGCTGGGCATATAATATTGTGTGGAGTCACTGAAAAAAACAGAGAGTTCATAAAGATTTATGCATTAAGCCTACAGACTTGTGCATTACAAACCCACACACAATAACAGGAATTTTCAAGATATGCGATAATAAATACAAAATTGAAAATATTTTTTGTAGTCACTATCATTAAAATGTAATGAGCAAACTTTGATATAAGGGCTCACTTTTTTCCAATTTTTAAATTGTTTATCTAAACATCGCGTCGATTCCTAACCTCTTGCTTTCCTAATTTTGTTTCGAACCGTACGGTGTCTGATATTAGTGGAAACAAATGAAACGATATTTCCGGGTTTCTTCTTTTCAATGAATTGCACATAGGCACACAACAATATGTATTATACATTTTTCAATGATTATAATAAAACTTTAAAAACAAACTTCATACAAAACCAATACACAAAACGAAATGTTATCTGATGTACACAAATTCATGAAACGCTCACCAGATGGTAGGGTGCTTAGCTGCAAATCCCTATACGCTATTAAGAACAAACAAAGCAGAAGGTATACCCCGTATACTCTCCACTACAGCTTCTATCCCGGTAGACACTTCTGGGAGTCGTCCGTTGGTTTTTGCTTCTCTTCTCAAATTCACGACCACAAAAAGAATATTGTACTCCAAACTAATTTTTAAGTATATTTATTGCACATTGAGTAAAATAGATTACATTTTAAAAAAATTCAGTTCAGTTTTGTACAAAAGAAAATAAAATTATCAAAAAATATTTACAGTTCCAAATTCTTAAAAAATACATTAACATAAAAAGGAAAATAGAGATACAGCAACACGTTAAATAAAAAAAATGGAGTATTTTTTTTTTTTGTATACTTGATTTATATGGTCTTGACATCTATGGTCATTAACCAGTTGAGTATTTCATAATAATTAGCGTATTTTAGTCCCTCATTTTCGATCGCCGCATCATTTGAGCTCTTAGTATCGTGCTTCTTTAAGCAGAGGTAGAATTAGTCTTGTCCTACCTCAATTCCTTTACTCTGCTTTGTACTCGTGGATGCATTTTACGCATGAAAGTTTGAAATTTGTGAGAAATAGAAATTTTGAAAGAGGGTTCAAGTTTTAGGTATCAAGGTTTTAAAATTATTTTGAAACGGCAAAAGTTAATTTTTATCAAATTACGCTAATAACCTCAGCTGCCGATTAACGTGTTGTTGCAATAACACATATTTCCACTGAAAATATATATCTAATGGTGCGATTCTGGAAAAATAGGATTAACATTGCTATAGTAACATGTAATTTTACGTAACTCACAATCCATACATTTTGAGAATTGTTCAAATACAGCAAATGTTAAGGCAGTTTGAAAAATAGGACAGATGTTTCAATAAAATTGTAAAAAAAAAATATTAAGTAACGACTTAAAAATTAGTAGAATAAGTCCGTAAGTGTTAAAAATTTTATGAATAATAGTTTTTTTATAAAAAAATATAAAATAAAATAAAAATGGCACATATTTGAGATTTTAGAAAATACAGGTCTATAGATCAGATCTATAGATCAGATGTACATCTCCTGGTCATATTATTAGACGCACCTTAATTTTGACGTAGAATACGTCTATCGTTTCATTCCAGTCTCTCGATAAAAATCCGAGTCACAAAAAGAGGATAGCTCAGTCACTCAAACAGCGCAGTTCGTCATTTTGCGTGATAACTTCAATGACAAACTTAGTGGCAAAAAAATAACTAAATCGATTTTTTTTGCATGTGAATTATAGACTAATTGCTCTTTACTCTTTTATTTTACTAAAACATACCTTTTGAAGTCATATTTAGTTTGTGTTCGATAGTAATTTTGAAGATTTACAAATTTTAAAAGTGTTTATTTAATATAGGTATATTTGTATTGGTATCCCTGAATAAAACTATGTTTACATTTGTCATTTAATAATACGTCTGTTGCGTTTTGATACTGAATTGTGTTCAAATATCTTATAGTAATTTTTAAAAACCTTTTTTATTTAGTTTGTTGTTTATTTCGCAGTTTTGTGTTTAGATATATATTTTCTTATTTTTTTTTTGTATGTACTGCATAGTTTTTAGGTTATATTCAACTTATTTTAATTTTATTTTCGTTGATAATATTTTTGGATCACATCAGTCCTTTGCAGGACTATTTTGCCTATTAGAATAGTTAATTTGTTTCTATTCTGTTCTTATTCTTATATTTTCATTTCATTTCGATACAAGTGACAGCGTACAAATATTACATTCGTTAAATAGATGAATGTAAACGTACTAAACCTGACGAAACATTTTTTTTGTGACGTTTCAAGTGACGCAACTGCACTGTTTCGCCGATTGGTAAATAGTTCTTTCCTCCTCCCAACGTGAATTCTATTACATCAAGGTGCGTCTAATATGAACATAGACTGTAAACGAGAAGAATTTCATTGTTTCGGTCTTATCTTTTCAAACATATAACTTTGTATTCTTTCTCCCGCACCTAAAAGTGTACGTTTCTTTATAAAATTAAATTGTTGTACTGCAAATTCATAGAGTTCATTCTCCATTTGCCAGATCGTACTTTTCTGTATCTTTGCTACTGTAGCTGCCGATGGAATATTTTTCTGTACAGTCTGTCGTAGATGTGATTTATTACTACGTAAATAATGTTCCGTAGCACCTCGAAATATTCTCGGAAGTGTTGATTCTAGAACAGCGATGAATTCTTCCATTTGTTCTGTTACACCAACTAGTAAATAATTGTTTAATAAATTTGATTTCGCTTTTTCTAATGCCCATTTATTACCAGGTTTCCTGAAAAATGTATTTGATTACAGAGCTATGCCAAATACTCAGTATAAGTATTTCAAATACCAAATGCCGATCAAAGTATTTGAAATAACAATTACTATTAGTCATCACTGATAAAAAGAATTTGAAATATAAAATCATTTGATATGTTTTTCAAATAATGTATTTCAAATAATTTATATATATTTGAAATACTAGAATTATTTAAAATACTAGGAAATATTTGGAATTATAGAGAAATATTTGAAATAATGTATTTAAAATAATTTAAATGTATTTGAAATAAAAGAATTATTTGAAATACTAGGAAATATTTGAAATAATAAGGGTATATTTGAAATAATGTATATCAAATAATTTAAATGTATTTTATTAGTTGAAGTTTTCATACCAACAATCCGCAGAATGTCCACAAAAAAAGGGAATTTGTAGCCACATATTATTTGGTTCACAATCGGGTTGATTTTGAGCAACGCACTCATCGAAAGTCTAAAAAAAAATACAATTATTTTTATGTGCCCTGGTTAACGCGGATTCAACCAGTGGCGTTTATTCAATAGGCGAAAATTATACTGGTAAAGTCTGGTCCTTTGGTTTAAGCGGAACTAGATTTTCAATTCTAGTTACTGTTACCGATTGATTAAAGCTTATGATCATTTTGTTCAGGAAAATCCAACTTCAATATATAAAAAAATTACTAATGACAAAAATTAAAATTCCGGTTAGTTCCGCCTAATCGTTTGGAATAGACTTGCATCCAATGCTTTCGAAAATTCTTGGAACCCCAGGGTTCCGCGAAACCCAGGTTGAATATCATTGTTAATGACTTCTTATATAAATTTTATATTTACCATTTTATCACCATGTTTTCTTCGGACAAGCATTGGCCTAAAATTATCTCCGTACCTTAAAAAATAGTAATAGGAAACTAGCCGATCCAATGGTTTACGAACTATATTAATAAATAACGGTTTCTGAACTGCGCCCAACCTAAAAAATTAATCATTTTAAAATTCATACATATACTAAACATTTTTAGGATTTCATAGGTATAACTAAGATATCCTTACACTATGTCGGTCTGTATAAGGAGTAAAGTATATGTATTTGTTATAAAAAATGATGTACCACAAAAGGTTGAAAACTATTTCTATATAAAATCAAATACTTACTTAGCAAAATCCAAAAATGCCATATGTCCATGGTACAATGCAGGTTTCATAGCATCCCAATTCGATATATTCTGCACAAACTTATACTGGTTCGGCAAAGAAAGAACGTGCATATTTGCCGTAATATTTATATGTAAAACATGAAAGTTATTTCGTTTACACAGATCGTAAGCAACTCCGACAAAGCTCGTAGATCCTGTTTTTGGCACTCTATTATATATAACAACTAATTCATCTTCGTAATTAGTAATTTTTTCTTCTTGAGGTTGATTACGAGCTATTACTTCTTCTAAAATGTAATACGTTTAAAATAGTAAAGTGAAATATTAAATATTAATAAACTTACCAAGTTCTTTAATTTTATCTCTTAATGGTGCTACTTGTATTTCAAATAGTGTGTATAGAGCTACAAAGAGTATTAAAATAACAAAAATATAACCTAGTTTTATATTAGACATATTAAATCTGTATGTCATTTCAACTTGTTTAAATAAAAAAAACTTTAAGTTGTTTTTATAATTTTAAGTATGTGCTACATAATTTTATGTATTTCTTTTTATATTCTAAAGTTTTAGCGACTTTGAAAATTGTTTTTAGACCTGTCAGATCGTTTCTGAATTTTAACAAAAGATAGCGCGAGAAATTTTGTTTTAAAACAATCGAAAACAAAAACAAAATTCAGGATTTAAATGATTTGGAGCGAAAAATGTATAAAACTTGTATTAGTTATTTGAAAAGTTCAGGAGGAAAACTATCATAGTCCAATATTGGTCAATTTTGATTTATTACTGTTAACTATTAGTTTTTAACTAAAATTGTTACACCTCCAACCATAATTAAAATTTTAACTTATAAGAAAAATTTTCAGTCAAAAAGGGCTTTACCAAAATGTTTTTCGGTAAATAAAATAAATACTGAAAATTATAATAAAATACAAGCCAAAAAAATTTTATGTAACCATTTTTCGTAATTCGAATATTCGTATCGCAGAGGAAAGGTATAATAATCTTACATTACGCTATTTAATGTCCAGCTAATTCGATTTTGTGTTAGTTAAAGCCAGACCCTCGACAAAAACACTTGTCAACAAATATTTTGAAATTAAATAAACAAAAAATAAAAAAATTGTTGTGCAAATACAATTGTCGCCGAGGTAAAAAATTTTGTATAATAAAACTTTTTTTTTTGCTTGCGTCCTTGAATAGAAATATTTCAAATAATTTATCGATTGATTGAAACAATTAGTTGCTGTAAAATACTTAAAGCTAGGGATCATAAGTGAATTTGAGGTAACAAATGTGTTTTATACCTAAATATTTATCAAATTTCGTGATTTAGTTATGGAAGTTGATCATGTCCCGTACATATTCGGAAGTTTTTCTCGTAGAAGATCATCTCAAGATCCAAAAACCAAAAGAAAATCAATTGACAATACTCCTAACACTTCAAATTCTCCAAAAAAGGATGAATTTCAGCGTACAAGAAGTTTTTCAAAACCATTTCTTGAATTATTCCACAAAAAAGAGACCGAGGAAGAATTTTTCCGAAGGAAAAGTGTTGTAAGATTAGCTTTGGATGATACATCTCCAATATTTGGGACATTACCAGCATTACCTACAAGTATTAGGAAAAATGCTGGGTCTGTTAAAAAAGATTTTAGAACAACTTTTGAAGAATGCGTCGAGATATTTCCGAAAGAAAATGAATTTGAATGTTTTTGGTGCAAGAAAATATATACAGAACCTAGAGTTTTGGATTGCTTACATAGTTTTTGTACTAAATGTTTGTTGGATATTGAAAATGATGCTGTATTTGATGGTATGTATATTTTGGTAAACAGACAACTGGGGCCGTAAGACAATTCGGATCGTTCACAATTGGGGCCATTAACAACCGTACACAGTTGGGGCTTTTGAAAAACTGGGGCCATACCTATAACAGCTAGAGTCTTCTTTTGTTTAAAATAAAAAATAATTGTTTTACAAGTTAGCATAAATTTAATTGCGTGTTCTTTTGAAAAAAAATATTTTGGTTTGATTAAGTACATTTTGGTGGGAATTAGAATAAATAAAAAAATTGTATTTTAAGGGTTGGCTTAAGTAAATTGTCGTGGTCAATTGATTAAAAAGAAATTGTGTTTATCTAGAAAATTTTGCCCGTTTTATATAAATAAGATACATAAAATACCTATGTATAAAAAAATACTATCATACATAAAAAAAAAACTAGGAAATAGTCAAACAAAAAATAACTGATTTTCTCGTAGTTGACTCATATTAATTAAATTTAATTACAAAATATTTACTTATTTATTTATTTATTCAAAAGAACACTTAAATTTACTTAAGTCAACCCTTAAAATACATTTTTTATTTATATAGTCAAAAGAACACTAAATTATACTTAATCTACCCTTAAAATACAATTTCTTTTTAATCAAATTAACACGAAAATTTACTTAAGCCAACCCTTAAAATACAATTTTTTTATTTATTCTAATTAGCACCAAAATGTACTTAATCAAACCATTAAAATATTTTTTGTTTTCAAAAGAACACGCAATTTAATTTATGCCAACTTGTAAAATAATTATTTTTTATTTTAAACAAAAGAAGACTCTAGTTCTTATAGTTATGGCCCCAGTTGTCAAAAGCCCCAATTGTGAACGGCCCGATTTGTTAATGGCCCGAATTGCTAATAGTCCCAATTGTGAAAAGCCCCAATTGTGTACGGCTCGAATTGTTCATCGCCCCAGTTGTTAATGGCCCAAGTTGTGAAATCCCCAATTGTGAATGGCCCGAATTGTCTTACGGCCCCAGTTGTCATGGAACCATATTTTTAGGTATCTTTTATAGTCAGTTCTTTTAAGTTGATTTCTACAACTTTTTATCTGATTTTATAATCAAATATTTTAAAATTTCGTTTGCGTAAGAGTTTAGCTGTGTTGAGAAGTCCTACAAAATATTTAAATCAATTTAAAAATGTAGGTTATGTCCTAATTAAATAAATAGAATTAGTTTCGGTACAGGGCCGTGCTAAAGGTGATGCGATTGATGAACTCGTCTCACCTTTACTGGCAAAAAAGGGACTTCAGAACTGGAAAAAGAGGAGTAATTTTTTTGCTCATCATTTGAATTATGTTTATAATACTTTTAAAGCTTTATAATACTTGTTTATAATAGTTCTATAATTTAATGTATAGTATATCAATAAAGATGGGACAAAAGGGTTTCACTGTTCTGAACATCTGTTTCTAATAATCAATACAAAGATAGTACTGCACGTGTACACAGACAGACGGACGTACAGACAGACAGACAGACCGACAGACATCATGCTAAAAATAGTCAAAACGTTATGTAGGGACCTCAATTCGTGGAGATCCATCGAAATCTCGAAATGTCAAAATCGGTATGATCACAATACCTCCCTTATATATAGACCGGGAGCTCATGACAGTTTTTGGTCTCCGATTTAATACAGCATGCCTTTTGGAGGAGAGAATATTTACCCTGTGACAGCAAAAAAGAGATGGTACTAAACCCCTGCACGCTTTCCGGTCATAGGGAAAATTGCATTTCCACTTAAACACAAAATTTTTTTGCTTTTCTCTGATTTAATATTGCTTGCCCTTTTGTCAAAAGAAAGTTATAACATATTTAAAGTCTTTTAAATATATGCATGCGATTCGGAGGGTCCCAAAGGGCTCAAACGGTCATGTGATCTTGTAATAAAAAAATATGATTTTCCGCGTTTTCATACAGCATGCCTATAATTAAAAGACTTTAAATTTGTTATAACTTTCTTTTGACAAAAGGGCAAGCAATATTAAATAAGAGAAAAACAAAAAAATTTTGTGCAAGTGGAAATGCAATTTTCTCTATGACCGGAAAGCGTGCAGGGGTTTAGTACCATCCCTTTTTTGTTGTCACAGGTTAAATATTCTCTCCTCCAAAAGGCATGCTGTATGAAATCGGAGACCAAAAATGTCATGAGCTCCCGGTCTAATACGTTGGCGGTCGGTAAAAATTCGACTATATAAAGATTTATATATATACAAAACATATTATTGCCTTTTTTTGTACCCAGACTTTTAAGTCACTCAAATAATAGTTTTAGAACTGTAAAATAGGGTTTGAAGTACACTCAAAACTTTAATATTTTAGGACCAAAGGACTTAAGGCAAAATTCAGTTGGTTCTGAATTGATTAGTTTTCGAAAAAAGAAACTAACTTGCCCCATTTGTGATACAAATACATTTATACCACTGGGTATATATGGGCTACCTCATAATTATATTTTACAACATAAGCTTGTCCTGGCTTCTTTAAATCAGGAAGATACTAAACTGTTATGTGATTTATGCACTGAGGAACATATTGTAAGTCAGCTGATTTATTTTTGGAATGATTTACTGAATTATTTCCCTTTTTAGGCAACTCATCGTTGTATTGAATGTTTGATAAACTTATGCCCAGCTTGCACAGAAAAGCATGCAACGAATTTCACAACAAAGAGTCATGAGTTATTAGGATTAAAAGATCGGGCTATTACAAAAATTACAAGACAAATTATGTGTTCAGTTCATAAGGAAAATGAACTTAATTTGTTCTGTTCAACTTGTAGCCAGGTAATGTATCAAGTATTCTTTAGAAGTAAAATAATTAAGATGGATGGACAGACAAAAAAGGTGCCTGTCCACTTGAAAGTACTCGCGAGAGTAAAGCCTGGTTTATAATAAGCCCATAGCATAACTGCATATGCATTAAACAATAGATTTGACCCTTCAAAACATCTGTTTGTAATAAACAGAACAAAGAGAGTAGTGTAATTTTTATACTTATGTTCCATAACATATCTATTATAAACCAGGCTTAATTCTCGATAGCAACTCTCACGGGCTTGTCCACTAGAGCAGTGTTTCTCAACCTTTTCTGGCATGGGACCCCCCAAAATAACTTAAATATTGTCTGCGGTCCCCCTATATATATATATATATATATAATTATTTTATTTACCAGTACAACAAATATTTTTAAGAGCAGGTTCTAACTTATAAATTGTTGTTGCTATACCAATATAATTAAATTTTCATTTAGTCAATAATCGGGATTTATGAAAATTATTTAAAAAATAGTTTTGTTTCTCTAGTTATAGCCGATAGTGTATGCATGTATGTGTTTCTATATTGTCCATAGAAGCACATTCTACATAACAATGACTTACATTATAAAATTAACAAAAATTTCTACAAATACCTTTCCAGTCGCTCCAATTTTGGTCTGCATGGTGTCCAAACACTAAAGTCTACACTATTACACACTATTTCAAGTATTTTCTGCACTTTTATTACTTAAAAATAACTAAAAACGTCAGAAAAAAATGAAGACGCCACTTGCAAAAATCACGTATCACTACGTATCAAGATGGTTAATCGTGATAAAGCTCATTAAGGAATATAGTCATTAACAATTAATAAATAAGGAACAGAATTGCTTAAAATAATTCTTTATGAGAATAAACACATATATTAATATTTTATCAATAGTATACAGTGGGTACATACAACTTCGATTTTTTATATAGGAACGTGTTGGGTATAATTGGATAAAACTTTTGAAAAAAAAACAACTTTTACATAAACATGTTTTTAATATCTGTTACGTTTACCTATAATGGCTTGCAAGTATTTTTATTTACAAGTGTTCCATTGTTCTAAGTTGCTTTCCATTTTGAACACTTTCGCATCCTTGCTCTTTAGCTAACAGTAGCTCGGAGTATAACAAAAAATATTGCAAGTTCAAGTCGTACCTACTTGAAAGTACTTGAAAGTACTGTAATTATTGCATTTATACAGTCTGTTCTAAACGGTTAAGCGGAACTAAATTTTGCAATCTAGTTACTTTCATCGTTTAAATCGTGCTTTTCGACAGTTTTGTTTAAGCTTTGTAAATCATACTTACAATAAACATTTTTGGTTAAGGTTAATATCATTTTAAAATTTCATTTTCTTTATATTTTGATTTTTTGTGTCATTCTTAATACAAATTTCCCATTTATTTATTTTTTTGTCATTAAAATATATTAAAAAAATAATTTAATTTTGACATAGGTCATTCGTTTCCATGGTTTCATTGTTGTAATTTTAAATTTTGACATTCCAACGTGAAAAATGAAATAACCCAAGCAAGGTCCCTTGTCGTGACAACCTAAAAGAACGAAATTCCCATTTAGTTCCGCCTAAGCGTTTGAAACAGACTGTAACAACTTTTGTTAAATAAATTTTTTCGATATATTTTTCTGTTGCTAAATATTCGCAAAAATCTTAAAATCGAGACGAGTAAACTCCCATTTCTAGTCAACCGATTTTTACCAAAAGTTGATCAACTCGTGTCATTGATGTCAAAAGGTTAATTCCTGTCGGAAATTATCTTTGGTTTCTTTCTAGGTGACTTGTGTTGAATGTATGGCTACTATGCATCTCCACCACGTAGGAGAGACTCCCCTAAGAGCGTGCAATACACGTAAAATAGGCATAAAAGACGCCCTAGAACGTATTATATCTTACTCAGATCGTGCTGAATTATTGAATGAAAGAGTAACAAACAACAAAAAAACCTGGATAAACCAATGCAATTCAGTTGAATTAGAAATAGAAAAATTTATAGAAGAATATAAAAAAAGTATCGATCAACATAAAGAAAATTTATTAGACCAAGTTCGCGGGGTTAAAAATGAACAATTAAAAATTTTAAACAATCACCAAAAAATGTTAGAAAAACAGATTTCTGAAGCAACGAATATTATTAAATTTACTGATGATATTCTAAAAGAGGGAACTGAAATTGAAATTTTAACTTTTGTGGATACAATTTTGAAAAAAATGCAGTATATTTCAGGGGCAGAAGATATATTGCAGCCCCCCAAAATAACAGAAAGCGTCCAATTTTTAGAGAATGAAATTGAAAATTTAGACAATAAATTTAAAATTTATGGTGTTATAAGTACTCAAAAAGTTAGTCTGGATAATTGCACAATTCGAACAGAAGGTAAGTAGATATCACTAAAGTCTTGTTTATACCCATAACATAATGCATAAGGATGAAACATAGGGTTTGACCATTTAGAACATCTGTTTGAAATAAAAAAAGAGAGTAGTGTAATTTTTATGCTAATAATTATTATAAACGCGGATTTATTGAGAATAAACATTACCTATTGAGAACTGACACGCTCAGATACGCAGTCTGGTGGTCAAATATTGTACTACGCGACTGTAGTACTGTTTGAAATTATTACATATGTTCTGGTGTTGATTTTTGTTAGAATGTCGATAGATACATTTTCATAAAATAAAAATGTACTGTGCTTAAATTAACCTGTTCCCTGTTAGCATATTGACAGCTGAATACTAGACAATTCAGCCATTTTGCCATGAATTACAGCGCCGCCAACGGTAATGTCACTTCTCAATAGAGGCGCTGTTGTCGCTTACAAAATGGCGATTGGAATAGGATATTTTTGACATTTGCCATTTGATACACAACAATTCACATTGCAGTTGCGATTTTAAAGACATTTTATTAAAGTTTTCTTCACTTTAACACATACAAACAATGTAATTAAATGAGCCACATCCAACACAATCCTATTCCGTTAAGTTCCAAAACATTCCGCGAGGCGTCACTTCAGTTATTGTCAGTTCTCAATAAATTAAAGGCCGTTAAAAAAGTATTTAACCGCTTTAATAGGAAACTGTAAGTATTATGGCGCGTCTACATTGAGACAACATGGTAGCATACGACAAGTCTGACGAGACCGTCAGACCATGTCGCATTGACAAGCTAGTGTCTACACCAACACTGGGAGCGTGCTACTGTTTATTGTTGCGAGATCTGTCAGTTTACTGAATAAATATGGCGGATCGCAAAAATATTATTACATTTTATAACTATAAATAATATCAAGCTAATTTGTACTATTTTGTAACAAATTTTAATTCCATAACAAAAACATAACCTTACTTGATTATTTTTATCAATATTTCTCATACTCTATTTTATCCAAACTTATATTTACTCACTTATCTTAAATAAATTTAAGTTGCTAAATAATTTTTGATACAGCAACGTTTACAACACTAGTTAATTTAAAAAACAAATACTTCTATAATAACAACTATCAAATATAAAAATGGCGAACATGTGGCTTTCAGAACTGGTAGCGTGTCGCACGAAAACTCTTTGATGTTTACCGCCAAGCAACGGAAACGAGCAACATGTCGCACGGCTCCCATCAGACCGCTGCACATTGGTAGCATGCGACCGTTCGACATGTCGCATGCTACCAGGTTGCCTCGATGTAGACGCGCCATTAGGAGCATTACATCAATTTATCGATATTGTTTGATGTTAGGTGCTGGATTGGACAATTTAAGAGTCCATAGAAAAGCAAATATAATTTTGGAAACAAAGGATAGTGGAGAGAATCCTTTGGCTCATGGAGGTTTGAAGATTGGAGCTGAATTATGGTACAGAGATGCTGGGATGACAGTTAGGACTCTAAATGTTCATATCTCTGATAATAAAGATGGGACATATGGCATTATTTTTATTCCTGACACTCCTGGAAAATTATCACTCGGAGTTACCATTAGTGGTCAACATATCAAGGTATAAAAAGTGTAAAAAAGTCCATTCTACATTATACTTTTTTCAATACTATCCAACTCTGACGTCATTTCAACTTTTGATACTACAGAATATAGTGGGGGAAAAAAATAAGAGACAGTGATTAATTTTATATCTTCCATCTCTTATTACTTTTCATTTCCAACTTAAAAATTTTTAGGTTCAGATGGCAGACAACAATTTGGTTATATTTTGGTAAACCAATTTATAAATATTGTTTAATTGTGCTTTAAAAGTACAGAACTGTCAATCAAAAATTTGATCGGAGGTAGTTTTGGATGACAGTTCTATAGGGATTTGCAGCTAAGCACCCTACCATCTGGTGAGCGTTTCATGAACTTGTGTACATCAGATAACATTTCGTTTTGTGTATTGGTTTTGTATGAAGTTTGTTTTTAAAGTTTTATTATAATCATTGAAAAATGTATAATACATATTGTTGTGTGCCTATGTGCAATTCATTGAAAAGAAGAAACCCGGAAATATCGTTTCATTTGTTTCCACTAATATCAGACACCGTACGGTTCGAAACAAAATTGGGAAAGCAAGAGGTTAGGAATCGACGCGATGTTTAGATAAACAATTTAAAAATTGGAAAAAAAGTGAGCCCTTATATCAAAGTTTGCTCATTACATTTTAATGATAGTGACTACAAAAAATATTTTCAATTTTGTATTTATTATCGCATATCTTGAAAATTCCTGTTATTGTGTGTGGGTTTGTAATGCACAAGTTTGTAGGCATAATGCATAAATCTTTATGAACTGTTTTTTTCAGTGACTCCACACAATATTATATGCCCAGCATTGTAGATTTCTACCCCTTGGTAAACAACACGGGAATTATTATTTCCCCCAATATAGTTAAAATAATCGACAATGGAAAACCGCCATAACTTAAAACCAGATCACAAAATGTAGTATTTTAGATGTTTACAAGTGTTGTCACTTCACAAAATCAGAAAATCCCAAACAATTATTTATTTTTTGTCGTTTTTTGATACACTTTTCGCTATTATTTACTAGTAAATATCAAATGGTATCTGATTTAGAATGGTTTCAAAAAAATCCGCGTGGCGCTACGATCTTAAAATTTTTCCCCTATACTTTTCAGTCGTACCAACACCAATATTTTAGTTTTTGTTTACAACTTAACTTTTAGTAGTTTATTAAGTTGATAAGAAGTTTATTTAGATCATATAATTAAATATAAACTTAGCACAATTAAACAATATTTATCAATTGGTTTACTATAACCAAATTGTTGTCTGAAATCTGAACCTAAAAATTTTTAAGTTGGCAATGAAAAGTAATAAGAGATGGAAGATATAAAATTTATCAGTCACTTATTTTTTTCCCCCACTATATTCTGCAGTATCAAAAGTTGAAATGACGTCAGAGTTGGATAGTATTGAAAAAAGTATAATGTAGAATGGACTTAAGATTGGAATTAGAGGTTGAGCAAAATAAGATGAAATCCCTAATGAGCAAATTAAATTCTACTCGTTAATATTATGGCGTTTTTGGTTGGATTACTCTGAAATTGCTCTGATACTTTTATGATTTGTTTTAGGATTCCCCTTTTCCCATTACAGTCCGTAATATAAGGCCGCATCGAGGAGTTTATCACTGTTGTTCTTTTTGTTCTCATTCATCCGGTCCTTGTGGGTGCGGAGGACATATGCCAGGATATAAAGGTTGCGGACATGGGCACGATGGGCATCCAGGTCGAAGACATTGGTCATGTTGCGGAAACGTATTAGAGAACTCCGAATGTAGACGACAGAGTATGGGAGTTGCTCACTTTATGTGATATCTGCTTGTGGAGATTCTTACCATGAAATACTTGGCCATAGTCATACTGTGGAAACGTTACTTGTATGCTCTACATTTGTTGAATACAGTTTTCAATATGGCTGACAATTACTCCTCCTAATTAAAAAACGATCTATAGAAAACATCAAGTATAGACAGCAAAGTATGATCTGTTAATTTATTGTAAGCTATTTTAATATGAAACTAAATACAAATTAATTTGAATAAAATTGTAGTAATTCTTTATCCTTAGGTTTAAGAATGAGTTTATCTTTTAAGTTTACTATCCACCCTGGATGGAGACCATAGAAAATTTGACGTGGGTCCTTCTTTTGCGTTAACATCTCATAATTCGGGTCCTGCTCGATTTTGGGTAATTCATAACCATACTTTTGAGCCAGTACCAACCTGAAAAAAATTATTAGATGGAATTAAACAATAATCTTTTTTCAATGTTGCCAGTGACAACAATAAAAATTCCATTTAGTGCGGCTTAGACTTTATTTGCACATTATTGAATGTTATATTATTCTTATTCAGACTCTTACCGATGTTCTGATATTTTTTCTGGATCAGCGAAATACCCTCTATTCTCCGGAGATGTATAATAATCAATTGCATCTTCAGGTGGTATCATTCTTCTTGGTATTGGAACACCTCTTTCGAAAAACTTTCTAGTGTTCATCATTGCTTGTAAACTATGTAAATCATAATAAGCTGTTGTAATAACACCACCGTTCTTCTCAATGGCTGCGATAACTTGTTCTGAAGCCCATTGTACTTCAATATTAACTTTAGCGGTAAATAAATCCAAACCAGCTTCAGTAAGATGAATTCCACATTGTTTTTCATCAGGTTGTATGTGATATAAACCAGTATTTAGGACAGAGACTAGGTCGATTGGTTTTGATGTGTCTAAGCGATTAGTTTCAATCATAAGTTGTAGTTTTTGGAGTGACAATGGTGGATATTGTCTTCGTAAACTAAAAATTAAAAAATGTTAAGGAAAGCACACCAAAAAACTTCTAAACAGTTGTATAGACTAAAAAATATTACGTTCCCATTTGGGAACAATATGAAATAATGGATTAACATACTGGTGTCCTTTGTAGTACGGTTCATATCCAAATCGGAGATAAAAAGGATTATTTCCTGTTTCATAACCGAGACGCATAAAATTTTGTCTTTGTCCTGAACCCTTGTTTCCAGCTCCGTGTTTGTCACCACCATGTTGCGCTCTTCCACGTTTTTGCTTTAAAAAAGGAATAGTTTAAAGAAAAACAACAAAAAGTAAGGTTATGTATACTTACACATTTTTTTGATCCAGGATTATCTCTGATATTTGCTAATGTTACCCTTGGTAAAGTCCTCAGCATATTCAAAGCTTTGTCTTTAATATTATTAGTTGCCATTCTAGCAATAATATACTATATTTTAAAATTCAAACATAAATTTAAAACTCTATTTTATAAGTTGGCTAGCACTTGTTACGTTGGTAGTAGTTTTGAAAAAAAAAAAATTATTAAAATCATATATATATATAAACAAGTTTATATATATATGATTAAAATATCTATAAAAAGTTTTATATTAGAATCTATGTCGGATTTTGTAAAGTCTGCTCAATAAGGGTGCTTAAAAAAAGCTGCGTTCAGAGTTCTTAAAATTAATAGACAGAAGTCTAGTATACATATAAACTCTTCAAATTACATACTATTTTGAATTCTTGACATTAAAAATAATAATGTAATGCAACATAGAAAATTTTTATTTAGTAATACAAATATAGCTCTGGACGACTACTAAATAAATTAGAAAATATATTGGCAAAAATGTTTAACATTTAAAACGTTATCATATATTTAAATCATTGTCTTATTTATAAATTAAGCTGAAATATACAAACATTTGGCTTATAACATTACTTTTTTCAAAAAATATTCAAACAAACTATTTATGTGTATTTGCACAGTACATGTCAAAAAATAAACAAACAAATTAGAGATCTATTCGTAGAGTCAATTACACTGGTTTATTATAGCAAAATAAGAAGATTGTACTTACCCTATACTCGAACGAAAGTCCACTTATGACATTAGACGTGAAAAAAGTTTGTCCTAAATTGCAAATTAAAGTACACTCAAGAAAGAAATATAAGGAAATATACTTAAAAAACGTTTAAAAACTGTAAAAAAAAACACAATAAAACTGTAGATATCTAACACCAAGAAAAATAGAAACCATATGATTGATTAAATTTCGCACTTGAACCGTTCTTATTTTATAAAATGGACTAGATCCAAATTAAAGCCCCGTCCTCTAATTTTGCTATGCCTCTAACATCGGACGCAAGCACAGAGTAATTTTGACAAACTTCTACAAACCTGATAGTAACAAACCATTGGAAATAACTCTATGAACAAATCTACTATTTAGATCTGTTCATTTTTACAATTGTCGCATTTAAAGTATGAAATTAATCATAAAAATCTTCTTCTGTATCATCAACATCATCACTGTATATATCTTTGTTATATTTTTCTTCCTCTCGTTTCTGTCTCGCTTTAAATCTTGCGTACATCTCCCCGTATCTTCGGACATCAGTATCATCAAGATCTTCCTCAAACCCAGCAGCTTCCGAGTCTATACTATACACAAAACCTTCTTCACCTAAATTTAAAAATAATTAGACAACAATTTGATATTTTATGTATTTTATTTACCGTCATCTGAACTTAATTCCCGTTCGTCTTCAATATCTAAATCGTTAACGGCGGTTACCATATCAAAATCGTTGATGGAATATTCATCTTCATCTGGATAATCGTTACGCCAATTATTCTCTGCATTTGAATCTTCAGAAGAATTGTCTGAATCATCGAAATTTCCCCGGTAATCATCGTAAACCAACTCAGCTCCAGCTGGTAAGACTCTACAAATTTATCAATCAGTAATAATAATTATAATAAGTATTTTTGAAAAGTTTCATCAAAACAATAGACTATTCTGTTTCCTGGAGAATGGTAGTACCCAAATTTAATCCGAAAATCTCAGATACGTATTACAAGATCTTACCTTAAATAATTTTTTGCCTTTTCTTCATCCAAACACTCTCCGAAACCATCAGAATTTGTATAATACAAATCGTAAACAAAGTTGTCAGATTTGTCTTCTTTCTCCGATCCCTCTGATTCTATATCTAAAACAGCGACAATTTTCTCTTCATCTGTATTAGTGGAAGACTCTTTATCCTGATTTATCGATCTGGATAAGTTTACAATTTTAAATCTACTATTTTTTGAAGACTCTGAAAATTCTTGTCGATTTTTCAATGTCACTTCAGGTGTGTGTTTTTTAAAGGAAGATTCCAACTCGGATTTTGATATTTTATTAATTACAGGTGAAAAATCTTCATTCTAAAATAGAATTTAGAGTTTTTGGAGTGATTTTTTTGGCGGAAAAAAATAAATTTTGAGGTTAGGAATGTAAACATACCTGTTCTTTAACTGTTCCAGCGAATTTTAGGACTGTTTTTATTTCTTTTTCACTGTCATTGGTTTCATTGTCCCGTTTTTGTCTCTTGCAATTTACTACTAATGCTTCCAAAGGTTCATCACATAATCTTCTTTTCAGACGAATTACTGATGCCATGACTGCTAGAAAATTTAATAATACTGTGACAGACTAATAAAAAATTAAAATTTTTAGTTTTCTAAATCGGACCAATGCCCGATTTGACCAAACAAGGCCCCGCGCTGAAACAGGTTTAAAAATTTTAAATATGCAGTATCAATAAAACGTATCCCTTTAATAATTACTGATTTTGAAAGTACACAAGATACAAATTAGGCATAATAAATCCTATCTTAACAAAGGCCGTCTATTGATATCTAGTGAATTCAGGTATTCACGTCATACGCAAAGGACAGGGTATATACACACTACCGCCTCTAGACCCTGGAGATATGCGGTAGCGGCTAATGAATTACGCCGTACGTCAAAGTCTTATCTGTCTGTATTGCTGCAATAAACTATTGTTTTTCATGCTTTTGGTGTATTCAGTAGCTTACCATTTCTGAGTGAAACACTGGTTGTATTGATATTTTGAATTGAAAATTGCTATTTTTAAATACAAATGTACAATATATTAGTCATAGGACGATGGTAATAAAATTTTCTAGTGTGTTTTTATTTTTTTCTTTCTTAGGGGTACACCACTTGAATAAAGTATAGTAAAAAAAATTATACAAGACAAAATAATTTATTTATATAATGGTTACATTGTAAAAAAACATATTTTTTGGCCGCTGAGGCCAAAGAACGGTACTTATAAACCGCTCAAACATTTCCTGCTTTTTCTAAATCCAAGCAATCTCCGAAATCATCAGAATTTGTATAATATAAATCGTTGATAAAATTATCTCTTAGCGTCATCTGGTAGACTATCTAGCAAGATATACAAGATATCTGAAAATTAATCCTTTTTTTAAATTTTAGGTTAATGTTCCGTATAAGTCCACCACGGACAACTCGTTAGAAAAACAGTGTATGCTAGTTAGAATGAGATTTGGCCTTGGCGAAGCACCGCCCCTTTCTTTCAAAACACTTACGATTCACTATCATTTCCAATATTTTTAGTCAAAACTGAAATCTAAATAAGTGATAGTTATCCGTTTCGAAATCCAAGCAATTATTTAATAAGTGTTTGTTAACATTTAGCTCCTTAGCTCATTTTAAAGAAAAACTTGAATAATAAAATTTCAGTATTTATACGCTTTAAGTCACATTTAAATGGTTTAAATTAGATTTATAGTATACTTATTTTGAAGAATATTAACATTAAAAGAGAGAATCCTCAAAAATATCAATATATTCCGAGCTACCAATTTTATGTCTGAAATAGAAAATTCCGTTTTTCGTCGCATTCATAGATGCTAAATTATGTAAATGTATTAAAACTGTACAAAGCATTTATATATCTTCACTATATACAAACAATCAATGATAAAACTTGCTAGACGTATATGAACAGGTACTTATAAGGAATTTTTACCTTTTTCCAATGAGATTTATGGTATACGTATTTTGAAAAACATTAACTTCATAAATAGTTCAAAAATATCAGTTATATTCGGACGTTCCTCGTGCTACTACTGCCAACCACAGATGCATGATTGATTACTATTGGCTCCCCACTCTTACGACAGTGCCTTCTCGTTCATAACGTTATAATATTATTCTAAGCATACAAGCCTAGTTGTGGTGGACTAATACGGAACATTAATCAAATTTTATAAACCCATTAGTACTGTAGCTGCCGATACAGGTGTTTGTATTGGTGCACAAGCCTGTCTAACACTCATCTCCCACGTTGTTAATAATTGTGACACCGAAAAATGTTTTGGTAAATGTTCAATTCTAGCTAATAAACTTTTTTGAACGTCCTTCAAAAATTGTGTCGCGTTATAGTCAAATGGTGACATATAACAACTCGGTGGATTTTTCGGATATTCTTCAGGAATGGTTAAGGAGATTGGAGGAACACATGGAAGGTGTTTATCATCCAAATAACAAAGTAACTGGATAGATCTGGAACCTAAT
Organism: Liopterus haemorrhoidalis; assembly: GCA_963971575.1. NCBI lineage: Eukaryota > Metazoa > Arthropoda > Insecta > Coleoptera > Dytiscidae > Liopterus > Liopterus haemorrhoidalis. Next base: position 1,219,805 of record OZ020623.1, on the reverse strand, counting down.
TGTTTTAATGGATTCATTGCGACTTTGAAACGAGAGTCTAATCGAGCTATTTCGCCTTGTAACGCATCGGGAATTTCGTTTTGTGATTCAGTGTCGATTTTTGTTTTCTTCAATGGTGGTGCCAACCTGAAAAAATAAGTTATAGTATAAAGCCGCATTCAGAGCTCTTAAATCACTGATCACGCTCTTAATAGTTCACTGTCACCAGGTGTTTGTCATATAGTAAGACGTGAAACCGTTCAGACCTCCAAATTTAATACGCTGTTTGTTGTGGATTGTGCATAATTTTCTAAACTTATAGCTAGTGAGATGTTTTAATGAGACAGACATATAAACACATTGGCTTTCGCAGTCTATCAGTGACACCGTAGTTATCGAATGCCTTTACATAACCTAACATAATGTCATCATTAACAAATCTTGCTCAAAATTACAAAGACGGACAGTAAATATGATCAATTTAGGTAATTAGGTAGTTAAAATCTAAGACAACAGAATTATAAGAACGATAATACATATAAAATATTTTACGAAGCTAAATGGTTTCAAAATTCACAGATGGAGGGGTATTCGTAACGTACTAATTTATAACAGATGTGAACGGTATATGGAACGTTAAAAGAATGCATTAAAGCATAACTCAGAGCGACACAACGCAGTCAATAAAGAGGTCTGAATTCGGCTTAATACGATTCTCATGAAACTAAGTGGAAATTTAAAATCAGTTATTTTAAAATTTAAAAAAAAATAGTGTACTTACTTGATTTCTGGGCCGAATAAAGCCTCCAAAGCTGGTCCAAAGGTCCGGTGCATCGTATGGTTGATAACCGGACTTTGTAAATTGTTACTACAAGCTTCTAATAACGGATTAAATATATGATGTTCTTTTAATGTCAAATGAGTAGTAACTGGAGCAACACTGCCTTCTCCTCGTTTAAAGTCCAGTTTTTCAAGAACAACTTCACATTTGATCAAAGTTTCAAGTGCCATCCGTTGAGTAGGATTAGATAAAATTTCCAGTAATTTTTTCATTTTGCTCAGTTTTTCCACATCTAAAAGAATATTAATAACAGTACCTAAGAATACATACTTTAAAGAAAATAATGAAAAAAAATCAGCTGTGGCCACCACAGGACCGACCGCCATCACAAAGTACTTGTATAAAATGCATTCTAGCAGCAGAGTAGAAATAACTTGGCCCAATATTTTCTAACAGAGATATTATTTATCATTACCATGGAAACGTTACATATAAGTATGAAAAAATAGATACTTGGAAAAAAAAATTATAAATTTTTCGTTTTATCAAAAAATGTCTCAAATAAAAGTTGTTAATTATTGCATTTATAGCAACTTTTGTTAAATAAATTTTTTCTAAATATTTTTCTGTTGTGAAATATTCACAAAAATCTTAAAATCGACACGAGTAAACTCCCATTTCTAGTCAACCGATTTTTACCAAAAGTTGATCAACTCGTGCCATTGATGTCAAAAGCTTAAATATGAAGTTTCATAAAAATCCTTTTAGCCGAATTTGCTCTGCACGTGTACACAGACAGACGGACGGACAGATAGACATACGAACAGACAGACAGACAGACAGACAGACAGACGGACGGACAGACAGACGGACAGACAGACATCATGCTAAAAATAGTGAAAACGTTATGTAGGGACCTCAATTCGTGGAGATCCATCGAAATCTCGAAATGTCAAAATTGGTATGATCACAATACAGTGAACCCTCGATTTAACGGACCCCGATTTAACGGACTTCGGATTTAACGGACAAAATTTTCAGATCTCAAAAAAAAATTTTTTTTTTCCTTAACTCACAGTTATTTTCAACAAATTATGTATGTATGTATTACTTTGTTATTGTTCTAACTCATTGTATAGCAAAAATATCACGAAATTCGCTATAAAAAAATATATGATTTGTAATTTAATTTATGTACCTTTAATACATTAACAGATTAATTCTGTAAAAAATTACTGTGTAGTAACGTTAGTACAAGATAAAATATTATAAAAAGTATAATGACTTTCATTCATGATAGTAACTGACCTCAAAGAGACACATTTAGTTACTATTATCATAGTAACTGAGTTACAGAATTGGTCTGATAGACACCATTTTCGGTGATTCGGATTTAACGGACAATCGCATTTAACGGACACCCCTTCCCCAGTAGTCCGTTAGATCGAGAGTTCACTGTACCTGCCTTATAGGGATTTGCAGCTAAGCACCCTACCATCTGGTGAGCGTTTCATGAACTTGTGTACATCAGATAACATTTCGTTTTGTGTATTGGTTTTGTATGAAGTTTGTTTTTAAAGTTTTATTATAATCATTGAAAAATGTATAATACATATTGTGTGCCTATGTACAATTCATTGAAAAGAAGAAACCCGGAAATATCGTTTCATTTGTTTCCACTAATATCAGACACCGTACGGTTCGAAACAAAATTGGGAAAGCAAGAGGTTAGGAATCGACGCGATGTTTAGATAAACAATTTAAAAATTGGAAAAAAAGTGAGCCCTTATATCAAAGTTTGCTCATTACATTTTAATGATAGTGACTACAAAAAATATTTTCAATTTTGTATTTATTATCGCATATCTTGAAAATTCCTGTTATTGTGTGTGGGTTTGTAATGCACAAGTCTCTAGGCATAATGCATAAATCTTTATGAACTCTGTTTTTTTCAGTGACTCCACACAATATTATATGCCCAGCATTGTAGATTTCTACCCCTTGGTAAACAACACGGAATTATTATTTCCCCCAATATAGTTAAAATAATCGACAATGGAAAACCGCCATAACTTAAAACCAGATCACAAAATGTAGTATTTTAGATGTTTACAAGTGTTGTCACTTCACAAAATCAGAAAATCCCAAACAATTATTTATTTTTTGTCGTTTTTTGATACACTTTTCGCTATTATTTACTAGTAAATGTGGTATCTGATTTAGAATGGTTTCAAAAAAATCCGCGTGGCGCTACGATCTTAAAATTTTTCCCCTATATATGTTAGCAGTCGGTAAAAAAAAAAACACTTACGTTCACCATCATTGCCCATTCGTGCTATCATCTTTCTCAAAGGCTCAATATATTTGCTGAGTTGTCGTACTTTTTCGCGATATGCTTGTTCTTCTTGCATTCCCATTGGACTGGGAGTCGGTACAGCTTGTCCTGGTGTGTTTAAACTACTTGAAGGAGAAGGTGCCATACCAACACTTCTTGGTATCATACCAACTTGAGGAGAAGGCGATGGTACAAGAGCTGGAGAAGCTACCATTTGGTTACCTAAAAAATTTCGAAACAAATTCAGCGCAAAATAAGAAAATTTTCAACTTTCTAAGTCCAACCGTTTGGGCACAATTTTTGGTTAATGTTCCGTATTAGTCCACCACAACTAGGCTTGTATGCTTAGAATAATATTATTATAAAATCGACACTGAATCACAAAACGAAATTCCCGATGCGTTACAAGGCGAAATAGCTCGATTAATTAGACTCTCGTTTCAAAGTCGCAATGAATCCATTAAAACAATTAGGTTCCAGATCTATCCAGTTACTTTGTTATTTGGATGATAAACACCTTCCATGTGTTCCTCCAATCTCCTTAACCATTCCTGAAGAATATCCGAAAAATCCACCGAGTTGTTATATGTCACCATTTGACTATAACGCTACACAATTTTTGAAGGACGTTCAAAAAAGTTTATTAGCTAGAATTGAACATTTACCGAAACATTTTTCGGTGTCACAATTATTAACAACGTGGGAGATGAGTGTTAGACAGGCTTGTGCACCAATACAAACACCTGTATCGGCAGCTACAGTACTAATGGGTTTATAAAATTTGATTAATGTTCCGTATTAGTCCACCACAACTAGGCTTGTATGCTTAGAATAATATTATTACGTTATAAACGAGAAGGCACTGTCGTAAGAGTGGGGAGCCAATAGTAATCAATCATGCATCTGTAGTTGGCAGTAGTAGCACGAGGAACGTCCGAATATAACTGATATTTTTGGAACTATTTATGAAGTTAATGTTTTTCAAAATACTTATACTATAAATCTCATTGGAAAAAGGTAAAAATCCCTTATGAGTACCTGTTCATATACGTCTAGCAAGTTTAAGTTTTTTCTGTCTAAAATTTTTGCTAACTAAACCTAACCTAATAAGTTTTACCATTGATTGTTTGCATATAGTGAAGATATATAAATGCTTTATACAGTTTTAATACATTTACATAATTTAGCATCTATGAATGCGACGAAAAACGGAATTTTCTATTTCAGACATAAAATTGGTAGCTCGGAATATATTGATATTTTTGAGGATTCTCTCTTTTAATGTTAATATTCTTCAAAATAAGTATACTATAAATCTCATTTAAACCATTTAAATGTGACTTAAAGCGTATACTGGAATTTTATTATTCAAGTTTTTCTTTAAAAGGAGCTAAATATTAACAAACACTTATTAAATAATTGCTTGGATTTCGAAACGGATAACTATCACTTATTTAGATTTCAGTTTTGACTAAAAATAATGGAAATGATAAAGTGAATCGTAAGTGTTTTGAAAGAAAGGGGCGGTGCTTCGCCAAGGCCAAATCTCATTCTAACTAGCATACACTGTTTCTCTAACGAGTTGTCCGTGGTGGAATTATACGGAACTTTAACCCAATTTTTTATCGAAAAAACAGACAGATTCGTGACCCTACAAGTTCTCAAAATAAAAAATTGTTTACCTCCCATTGGGCCACCTGGTCCGGCTGGACTTTGTACACTTCCCTGGGTTGGACTTTGAGTTAAAAACTGAGTAGGAGTCGGATTTCTTGGTCCTGGAAAACTTTGACTTGGGTTATTCGGGTTTCGTTGGGCCATATGTTGCATTTGTCCGCTCATTTGACCCAACATCTGAGTGTTCACTTGATTCATCTGTCCAGCAAGTTGGGGATTCATCCCTTGTGGCATATTCTGAGACATCTGTTGACCCATTTGTATTTGTTGGTTTTGGAGATTTAGTTGTGAGACTTGACTCGACATTTGTTGGTTCATTTGGCTTTGGAGGTTCATCTGGTTTAGTTGTTGTTGTTGCATTTGGTTTCCCATTTGAGGACCCATTTGACCTTCAAAATACATTATTGTTGGCTCAAAATATAAATTGTAACTAATTATCAATCTACTTGGACAGCTCATCTTATTCCAAAATAAAGACGAGAAAGAATTTGTTCGCAAAATAACTCATGCTTGAAATAGTATATTATGCAGTTAGCGCAATTTACAAAAGTGTACGGCTTATACAGGGTGTTTGTTTGAAACGGGGCACCCCGAAAATCTCCTTTATTTGTAAAGATACAAAAAATCTTCAGAACAAAAGTTAAACTAGACAAAAAGGCCCATCTAAAGGTTACTATAAGAATTCTGAGGCACTTCCGGTTTCACCGGAAATGATGTCAACTTTTGATCTAGCATAGGGAATCGATAATTTTATATTTTTTTCCTAAAAGTACATTAAATTAGCTTTACAATGACACCAAAAAATCATATTTTTATGTTAACCATTTCAAAGTGGCGACCATTTATTTACAAAATAATAATCAACATAAGTTTTACAAAGTTGAACGTAGCAAGCTTTGAAAACAATAAAAAATAAGTTATTTCATGTTATTTCATATAATAACTAGTTATAACAGTTTATTTTAGAGATATTTGGTTTCTTTGTTTATTGTTTAAACTAAGAGGAAATTTTGTCATCAACAGTTTGCACCTTGGAAACTGTATGTCATGTTGGTATTACAGAAAAATATTTTGAAAAGTCAGATTATAAATATGTTATTTAAAAAAATATCATTTGTCATATTTCATTTAAATAGTGACATCTTAAATATTTTGTAAATATAATATTAACCTAAAAAAATACAAACATAACTGTAAAGCCTTTTTTACAATATTACCAAGTTTCTAAAAGTCAGTAATACACTATAAAAATCACCAAAATAACCAGATCTATGCTCTATGTCACATGTGTGTAAGAACTTAGGAGCTGTTTGTCCTTGCTTCGGATTGGTTTAAAACATCATCCCTATTACACTGTTAAAATATTGTTTTTAGTACAAGTTGACAGATGTTCAGTGTCGTACATTGGAAATATATATTATTATCTGTCTCATTTTGTAACACGTAACTAACAGGGAAAGTTCATTTTTTATGTTGTATATTGACAATACATTTATAATATTATCATAGTATGGTGTAGATTTACAACATCCCACTGCACACTGTGCATGCGTCACACGTCATTTGTTCAATATACAGAGATTCTAAACAAGTGGGACTGTGCAAAACTATTATTTATGTCATTAAACTAGAAGATGAGTAGCTCGCTTCGCTCGGCTTCTTCTAACCAAACACTTACTAACCTAAGATAGTGTTTTGTCATTAAACTAGAAGATGGTTAGCTCGCTTCCAGAAACCATTGTTTTAGAGCCACTGATAATTTTTTAATTATTTAGTGTAGTCGTTATGTGCTGCTATCTGTATAGAGTTTGAAGGGGGATATTGTAAACATTGTCCCATAGTATTGTTTAAGTGTAAATTTAAAGTGTCTAACAATACCTTGTAATCCTTGGAGTCCTTGAATTTGACCAGGTCTTTGATTTAGCGTTTGTAGTAGATTCGAAGCTGTTATCGGAGTCATGTTTTGGGGTCCCATACCACCTTGTTGCGCTCCAGCCATACCCATCATTTGATTGTTCCGCGTTCCTTGACTTGCTAAGTTTTGTAAAGCATTTATTGGATCCGGCATTCCTGGACCAGGTTGTCCGGTATTTGGACCATTCATACCAGCACCTTTCTTGGTATCTAAAACATTTTAAAAGTAAAAAAAAAATAGATAAATACATCAAAAAAATCATGAGTCAAATGGCTCATCGTTGCCATCTTTCTTAATATTATAGATAGAGATTCGGTTAAATTGACAAAGTTCGAGTATTTCACATAGACAGACTCAAAAATATTTTTAGATGTTTTTCGTTGACCAGATATTTTGAAAATAAACAAATTTTTAAAATCGAATACCCTGTATATTATTAGGCCATTGGAATAAAGATTGTTTTTGTCTTTATAAAAAACTAAACATGTTTATAATGAAATTTTTTTAATAACGGAGATATCAGCGTTATAATCTTATAAAAATAATATGATTACAAACTTACATATAATAAAAACAAAAGTAAAAATTACGAGGTATTTTGGTTACAAATATTGTTCGAATAAATATCCATTATTGTTTAAACACAATCTTATTCTTTATTTTATGTTTATATCTGTATACACTCATTTTCTTAATGTTTGAATATCCTCGTTACTCACCAGACCTCATACTGTCCGAATAATACCTCTTCCCGAACTTGAAACTGCATTTATGAAGCATACGTTTTACAATAGACAACGAAGACAAAGTAACAACGTTGGATTACTTCCAACGTTAAATTTGAACGCAAAGTCGAAATTGAAAAACTGGTAACCCGTTATAATAAAAAGATTTAGTAGGTCATTATGTATAAAAATAATTAATACTTCAAAACATATCTCTCGGTATTTTCGGAATATTTTCGGTATACTTTTTATATCATAAAAAAACTCAGTTTTGAGACTCTTGTATAGTACCAATTATTTCGAATACACTTGAAATAACACTAAAGGAGGAAGGCAGCATTTAATTAAGATTGGGAGCTGTAGTATTATCTAATTTCTATGAAAGATAACATTTTTGTTTGCTATCCAATATTGTAATAACAGTAAAAAATACACCACTTGCGGGAAAATACGTTAGCGATATTCTTATCAATAAAATTAGATTAATAATGTCAACATGTTATTTGCGATAAGTAGTCAATATCTACTTGTACTATCGCCGACAAAAAATTAAAAAAAAGTGAATGATGATTATTTGGGATGCCAAAACAAATTTTTATGTTAAAATATTTTTTTGTTAATTTTAATTCGAGTGCCTAGTACCATTATTTAGGTTTATAAATATGTACAGTATTTTTTTTTATATAGCAACGTTCATTAAGATTTTGAAAATTGCGCCTATGGCTTCCATTGGTTGTTTTAAGTTATAATTCCGCCTCTCTGATTTCGTATACATTGAAACATAGAATTAAATTATAATTTCAACACTTCCCATTGGTTATTTAATTAACGCTTTTAATAATTAAATGCAAAATGGTTATTCACACGATGAATTAGGATAGTAGATGACGATGACTAAATATGTTTTAAATATCTGAGCAAAATTAAAATACTTACTCATTTCTCGAACATGCAGTATTAACCGGGCGACCAATCCAAGATATTCCTCCCGAGTTTTGGCTTTTTGGAAAACATGGTTCTCCATATCGACACTATTCCGGGCTGTAGCCATTCCTGATCTTTGTATTGCTTCATCTCTGCAAAAACAAAAAATATATTAAAAAAGATTTGATCATATTGTGGGATTATAATGTAATGAATTATAATAATAAGTGGTTATTTTTTTGCTTAAAACTTACATTCTAGGGCAAAAATATTTTCAAAAGAGGATATATTAAAATAGTAACAAGAGACACGATTGACTGGAAAGAAATGAAGAACAGGAAATATTAAATATTATTAAAGTATAATATTGTTAAAGTCACGGGTTTTTATGACTTTACTGCTATTATTATTATTTGTTTGCAAACACTCAAAATAAGGGTTGTTTTATAAAACTTACATTTTGGACACAACACTTTGTCGAAAAGTGGGTGTCCTCCACGAATTATCTTCTGCAGCCATATTTTGGCTTGCAACAAAAAATTGCTGATTATTCTTAATTTTTGCGGCTTTTTAAAACTTTTGGGGAAAAAAATTGTTTTCCTTTAAGGAAAACGTCAGAAATAGATTGACACACGAATGAAATCAGCAAAGGAAATCAGTCGTACCAACAAAACCTTGACAGCGTTCTTATTTCTAACTTCTGATTTGTGTATAATTCTGTGGTGTAGCACACGTGTTTTTCAAATTTTGTAAAATGGGAAAGCTTAAAGTTATGAAAGTGAAGACAGATAAATTGAAATTATTGGCAAAAGATAATCCAATAAAGAAGGTTAAAAAAGTCAAAGTCAAGAAAGAAAATGTGAAAGAAATACTGAAAGATCGCATAGTTATAGAACACAAACCTAAAGTAAATGTAGACTTAAAACTAGTTAAACTAGCCATCGAGGGCCTTTTTAAATTAACAAACGAACAGTCGAAGAAGTTGTTTGATGAGGAATATCCAATTCTACTGCAAATTACATTGATTAAAATACCAAACTGTCCGAACCGCATTATAAGGTTACCGTTGAAACATAGTTTATTAACAGACACGAGTGAAGTATGTTTAATCGTCTCAGATTTGGAAAAAGGACGAAAAGTGGACTATAACCCCACAATTGAATATTATGAAGACCTTTTACGGACAAATAAAATCAATAATATCAACAGAATAATACCTATGAACTGTATTAAAACAGAATATGACCAATACGAACTTAAGAAAAGACTTGTTATGCAGTATGATCACTTTTTAGCCGATGGAAGAATAACCAGACATCTTACTCATTTACTCGGTAAAGTATTTTATCAAAAACGTAAAAAACCAACACCTATCCATTTTGGAAGACCTGATCTAAAGAGAAACATTGATAACGCACTTAAAACAATACAAATGCGCATCCATTCTGAAGGTACTACATATATTACGCAAATTGGACACTCAAAAATGAAGAATAGTCAAATTGTTGATAATTTTAATTCTGTTTGTGAAGCACTACAAGAACAGATACCAGGGAACTGGGAGAATATTCGTTGTTTAAGTGTTAAAACACATTTATCAATATCAATCCCTGTTTATATGTCGTTGAAAAATTGTAATGAGATCCAGACTCCGAGGGTTAAAGCGAAACGGCCGAAAATGTTTATAGATGTTACCGGAGAGTTGTCAACTAAATCAAATTCAGAAGTTAAAGTAACAGCTAGCGGAGATATTATTGTTGAAAAGATTAAGAAAATAAAACAACCAGAAAAAGAAGAAGATTCTGACGATGAATAATTTTTATATTTAAAAATTGTAATATTTTGGTTAACAATAAATTATTTTTTTATTGTTTCATATTAGTTTCTTATTTTATTTTAATAAACTGTAAATTTATATTAAGAAATAAATGTTTTTTAGTTCTTAGAAAAAGCTCTTGGAACAGAAATTTTATAACAACAATTTGTTTGATAAATTTTAAGTTATTATACAATAAATTGCATAATATCTGCCCGTTTTAAATTTAGAAAGTATCTAAAACATTGTAATATTTTTTCTTTTAATGTCTATAATCCGTCTCAATTTGTAATACGAAACTAGATCTGGTTACTTAGGTGACTGTTGTGGTGTAAACAGACTTTGGCGTATCCCAGTGAACCACTACTATGATAATATTATAAATGTATTGTCAATATACAACATAAAAAATGAATTTTCCCTGTTAGTTACGTATTACAAAATGAGACAGATAATAGATTTTCAATTCGTTATTTTTACCGATTGATTGCAGCTTTTGATTATTTTGTTCAGGAAAAGCCAAATTCACCAATATAAAAAAAATAACTAATGACAACTTACAAAAATGAAAATTCCTGTTAGTTCCGCTTAATAAAATAGACAAAACACCTAATTAAAAAATAATTTTTACAGTCTGTTCCAAACGGTTAAGTGGAACTAGATTTTGCAATCTAGTTACTTTCATCGTTAAAATCGTGCCTTTCGGCCGTTTTGTTTAAGCTTTGTAAATCATACTTACAATAAACATTTTTTGGTTAAGGTTAATATAATTTTAAAATGTCATTTTCTTTATATTTTGATTTTTTGTGTCATTCTTAATACAAATTTCCCATTTATTTATTTTTTTGTCATTAAAATATCTAAAAAAAATATTTAATTTTGACATATGTCATTCGTTTCCATGGTTTCATTGTTGGAATTTTAAATTTTGACATCCCAACGTGAAAAATGAAATAACCCAAGCAAGGTCCCTTCTCGTGACAACCTAAATAAATGATTTTATCAGTACAAATAAAAATTCTCGTAAATTGTTTTACAAAAATATTGGCTTTTGAGAACACGCTCGGATACGCAGTCTGGTGGTCAAATATTGTACTAAGCGCTCTAGTACTGTTTGAACTTATTACATATGTGTTGAATTTTTGTTAGAATGTCGATAAAAGTTGTGAAAAACTATAAAAGTAGAACAAATTGTAGTGTTTTTGGCTGTCATTCAAGAGAGGACAAAGATAAATATCTTAGTTTTTTTCTTTTCTTAAGAAAAATGGAGACAAAGTTAATATTAAGTCCAGATTTGGTTATGGACAGGAGGAAGGCATGGGAATATATTTTGACTTAAAAAGTAACTGATACTATGAGAGTTTGTTCATTACCGAGATGGGAATAAATTTCCCATAATAATTATGTAAGTAGATATTTAAACGTTTTTTACCTTTTGGGTTACCCGCCTATCTATTAAATACTATTATTTATTATGGATAGTAAAAACAAAGATATTTGGTAAGATATTTTTTATTAGGTATCCAAAATATGGAAAGCGAAATGAATTAATTATTATACAGGCTTTTAAAATTGATGCAAAATAAATTACTATAACATAGCTATAGTTAAACGATTCACCATAATATAAATAATTTTAAATTAAATACATTTTTTCACTTAAGGCTCTATAAAAAAAAAAGTAAAAAAAAAACATGTACATCATATACTCCCTCAATCGCAAGCGATTATATTGCCGTTAAAAGAAATTTTTAAATTAATTTCTTTATTTAAAGTACGGTATGTCTCAAGACAATGAAATAAATAAATAAAATCTATCTAAGGAGACCTTGTAAACAATTGATTTAACACATTCGTTGTTTTCTCGCACTGAGCGCATTACAAAGATTAAAAAACCTGGTTTATAATAGCTATAGAACATAACGCATGGCATATAACATAACACGTCTCCACAGCACAACGTATAAGCCATATATATACTACCACTCGCATCGAATTTTCTCATTTCAACCTTGTTACAGAATATACTATTTTCAATTTGATATTTACATATTCTATTTCAAATTTAAGAATTGATACCCAAGTTTTGTTAAATTAAACTACTAAATTATATTTAGTACTAAATGATTACTCTGCTTAAATTTTTCTTGGTACTTATTAAATATAATAGAATTAAGAATTATTCTAAAATAAATACAAGTTGTACAGTCTGTTCCAAACGGTTAAGCGGAACTAGATTTTGCAATCTAGTTACTTTCATCGTTTAAATCGTGCCTTTCGGCCGTTTTGTTTAAGCTTTGTAAATCATACTTACAATAAACATTTTTTGTTTAAGGTTAATATCATTTTAAAATGTCATTTTCTTTATATTTTGATTTTTTGTGTCATTCTTAATACAAATTTCCCATTTCATTATTTTTTTGTCATTAAAATATAAAAAAAATATTTAATTTTGACATATGTCATTCGTTTCCATGGTTTCATTGTTGGAATTTTAAATTTTGACATCCCAACGTGAAAAATGAAATAACCCAAGCAAGGTTCCTTCTCGTGACAACCTAAAAGAACTAAATTCCCATTTAGTTCCGCTTAACCGTTTGGAACAGACTGTAACATGAAAAATGAATTTAATAATTTATTCAACAGGTTTTAATAAAAGTTGGCTGGTTTCAATTTTACACTTCTGTTTAAAAAATCGTTATGAGCCTGAAAAATAAGTTTTTTAGACCTTGTAACTATGTCGTCAGACTGAGAAACCATATTTTCTGTATTAAGTGGGTTTTACACGATTCAATTTATTGATCAATTAATTGAAAAAGTTGACATTCAATTAATTGATGTGTGTAAAGTGTAAAAATTTCGTCAATTAATTGACAAAAAAATTGATTTATTTTGAAAATAGAACAAGTTCTATTTTTCATCAATTTTTTGGGGAATTCTAGGTATATTTTTATCTGTTAAGATATTGCCAACTGTTTAGTTTTAAATGTGGTAGAACCTCGAACGTTCTAATTTACCATCATCTAGGTTATTTCTTTTGTTTTTGTTCACAGCTCGTAACTTTGTGAAGATTTTTTCAATATTTTTATTCTGATAAATATGTAAACATGTTTTGCAGTTGGTAATGTAAATCTTTCAAAAAAATATTGATAAATAAATTGATGTGTGTAAAGTGATGCTTTTGTTTCCAAGGTTACCAATAAATTTTCAATTAATTGACAAAAAAATTTACTTTACTTTGGAAATACACACACAGGGCTATACTGATGAAACCTAAATTACCTATAGGTTCACGTTAGCGCGTTTTTTTTTTATTTTTTATTAAAAGTTCATGTTTACAAGATCTCAAATTAATAAAACAATTAAAATTAATTAAAGTTAATTTTCATTGCTGTAAGATTGTGCAAAATAAACACATGGCTACCTGTTACTGACAGTTAGCTAATTTAACACTTTGGTCACCGATTACACTTGTTGTGTCGTTAAAAAAATGGCCAAAATGTTAGTATGCTGCCATATATTATGCATACATTTTGCTTGTGCGGTATATTCGCAATTATGGCTAAAAATGACACGCCATTTTAAAAATTTTTAGAACTTATTTGAAATTTTAGCATTTTAAAGCAAAAAAATTAATGTGAAGTGTGAATTTTCACACATTTCAGGGTTTCGCAGGTATTTAATAAGTGAATGATGATTAATTGGGATACCAAAACAAATTTTATGTTAAAATATTTTTTTTTTTTCGTTAATTTTAATTCGAATGCCTAATACCATTATTTAGGTTTCTAAATATGTGTAGTATTATTATTATTATTTTTTTTTAATATAGCAAAGTTCATTAAGATTTTGAAAATTGCGCCTATGGCTTCCATTGGTTGTTTGTCATAAGCTCCGCCCATCTGAATTAAATTATAATATCAACACTTCCCACTGGTTATTAAATTTATGCATTCAAAAATTAATTGCAACATTTGCCAAAATATAACTAGAATTTATACAAAATAAAAATGCAAAAAAAAATAAAATTGACTAGGAAGTGAACCGTAGTTTGCAACTTAGGAAGCGAGAACGCTAACCATTAGACTACGGACTTTTACTCATTTACTGTGTTACATAACGAATTAAATACTTTTTTTACATATTTGAGTTAAAAACACAAAAAATGCGTTATTTTCTGAAAACATAATCTGATCAAAAATTCCTGTTGTACTATTCCGATTCACACCAATGTAAATTACTTAGAATTTTTTCATATTTTTAGTTTAAACCATCTGGGCTACAGGGTGTGGGAAAAATTTTTTTTGTACAATTTTGGCAAAATTGCGTAAAAATTATATCAATAATTTTTTTTCGCCGTTTTTTCTAACCGTTTTCGAGATGATTTTATTTTTAATAACACCTTTTTTATTATTTTAAAAACCAATCAAAGAAGTGAACTATTTTCTTTTCTTCTGGAATATATAAAATATGAAAAATCCAAAAATTTAATGCGTCTCTATACCCAACTGTTGTTTTTTTAAAATGTTTTTTCAAAAGTGTTCAAATGAAAGAAATTAATTTTACAACTATGTAAAGATGAAATGGATATTATCCATTTCATCTTTAGCGCTGACCATTATCCGGCTCGAAGGACCAATATTATCTCAAAGCAGGGTGATGATGTTTTTGATCTGCAACTTTCTTGATTCTTGAGCTAAATATTTCAAATAAGCTAAAAAAATTCTGATACAAAATTTCATATACTTATCACAGTTAATACAAAGTGATATCAATCATCGGTCCTCAAAAAAAAAGTTAATTAACTCGTAAATCGAGTACTAAAAGAATCTATGCAATAATAAACTAATTTTCAACCTCATAAATCAACAATCTGAAGAATTAAGATCAATAGTTGGTTTTTTTGTTCTTGCTAATCTATCTAATTCAGCAGCTGCATCTGATCTCATTGTAATTTTATCAGGATTACTTTCTGGAATGCCGGGTGTTTTTGCTGTTGTACCTAAAGGAGAACCTGATGCACCTGATTTCTTATGGAGAAGGGAGTTGAAGAAATTTGCTAATACGCCTTCACCACCAGGAGTTCCGACTACTTTAGCGCCATCCAACTAAAAAGAAATCACAATTAAATTAGAACAAAAATAAAAAAAAGTATTTGCTGGCATATAACTTGTTTCTCAGGGGAATTTTTGGGAGAAAATACACAGTAAACCCAAGATTAAACAGACAATAGACCGTTAAAAATACGCTCATATGATGCATCAAACGTAGCGTTTCATACACGCAATAATAGTATTTACGGTAATTATCTAACGGCTTATGAGTATGATTTAACTGGGAATTATTTAAATAGATATGTGTACTAAAATTAATACTTTGTGCATTAAAATAAAAAATATTTAGCATTAAATAAATATATCCACAGTCTGTTCCAAACGGTTAAGCGGAACTAGATTTTGCAATCTAGTTACTTTCATCGTTTAAATCGTGCCTTTCGGCCGTTTTGTTTAAGCTTTGTAAATCATACTTACAATAAACAGTTTTTGGTTAAGGTTAATACCATTTTAAAATGTAATTTTCTTTATATTTTGATTTTTTGTGTCATTCTTAATACAAATTTCCCATTTATTTATTTTTTTGTCATTAAAATATCTAAAAAAAATATTTAATTTTGACATATGTCATTCGTTTCCATGGTTTCATTGTTGGAATTTTAAATTTTGACATCCCAACGTGAAAAATGAAATAACCCAAGCAAGGTCCCTTCTCGTGACAACCTAAAAGAACTAAATTCCCATTTAGTTCCGCTTAACCGTTTGGACTGTATCCATTTTAAATAAAAAAAATAATTGAAATTGTACCACAATTTTGTTATAGTACATCTTTGATTAAAAAAAATCGTGATTACTGTATACAGTCTGTTCCAAACGGTTAGGCGGAACTAAATGGGAATTTCGTTCTTTTAGGTTGTCACGAGAAGGGATCTTGCTTGGTTTATTTCATTTTTCACGTTGGGATGTCAACATTTAAAATTCCAACAATGAAACCATGGAAACGAATGACATATGTCAAAATTAAATTAATTTTTATATATTTTACTGACAAAAAAATTAATAAATGGGAAATTTGTATTAAGAATGACACAAAAAATCAAAATATAAAGAAAATAACAATTTAAAATGATATTATCCTTAACCAAAAAATGTTTATTGTAAGTATGATTTACAAAGCTTAAACAAAACGGTCGAAAAGCACGATTTAAACGATGAAAGTAACTAGATTGCAAAATTTAGTTCCGCTTAACCGTTTGGAACAGACTGTACAGTCTGTGTTTTTGGTTAAGGTTAATATCATTTTAAAATGTCATTTTCTTTATATTTTGATATTTTGTGCATTCTTAATACAAATTTCCCATTTATTTATTTTTTTGTCATTAAAATTTGTAAAAAAAAATAATTTAATTTTGACATGTTATTCGTTTCCATGGTTTCATTGTTGGAATTTTAAATTCTGACATTCCAACGTGAAAAATGAAATAACCCCAGCAAGGTCCCTTCTCGTGACAACCTAAAAGAACGAAATTCCCATTTAGTTCCGCTTAACCGTTTGGAACAGACTGTAATATATAAATTTAAATGAAACTTAACCCTAAATATTCAAACCGCTGACAAATGAGGTTATTAAATTAGAGCGAGAAAGAGAGATGTGACAGCGCAGACGCAAACTTAAGAACGTAAAAATTGCTGCTTTAATTTGCTTAATAGGGGAAGCAGTGTTGCCAATCAAACCCTGGGGTCTGTCGGCTTCTTCAAAGGCTTGCGCTACTTTGTATAATATAGTGACTTTACCCAGTACTATTTGGGGTACCTCAAGGTAGATCTCAAAGGCCCCTAATCTTAAGCGTGTTATTTTGGAATTCAGTACTAACCTTCTTGGGTGATCCTTGCATGCCAGGAGTCCCAGGTGTTCTGGGCCCTGGTTTTCCCATACCAGCAGCTCTTATCGGACTTTCACCTGATCGTGTACCAGGTGGTGTAAGTCCACCTCCAGCAAGCAATATTTGTTGTTGTCTTGATAAAAATGCTTGTTCATCTTCAGCGATAACTTCATTTTCTCGACTTGAAACAGTTTTCCGAGTAATAGGTTGGGCTATAATGTCACGATAGTAATCATCTGGTTTGCAGCTATGCATATTTTCATATAGGATGCTTATTTTTTTCATATTATCCCAACCAGCAGGTCTGCAAAATTAAAGTCGGTTTACGATAACTATGAGATGACGTCACACTTGGTTAATTTAAGTACCAACGTTATGATATGTTTTAATCAACATCAATCCATAACTCAGTACATTTATTTATTTAATATTGGTACATTTATTCAATGTTGCCAGTTTGAAATTGGATTGCTCAATCATTGTTGGAGCCCCTGAGAATTGCACGCGGAGCACAGGTTGGGAACCGCTGATATAGATGATAGATAAGACGTAAGTATTAGTTTATAAAGATTAAAAAAAGGGGCAGGCTAACATTTCATCGGTTCTGTGCTTTTTTGTGGATTGTCTTTTTTTTACGTTTTTTGCCGAAAATATAAAAATTTTAGACCGTAACTCAAAACTGACCATATATTTGTGATCTAAGGCTAAAAATATATAAGTATACCAATTTTCGAACAAAAATTTTAAAAAAAATTTTGACCAAAATTGGTCAAAAATTTTTTGACTTCAATTTTAGCCGAAATATAATTTTCGGCTAATTTTGGGGTGAGTATTATGAAAAAAATATTTAAAAAATTCATCCTTTCCTAGTTTTTGAGTTAGACCTGATTTAGGTCAGTTTTTTGCCCATAATTCCAAAACTTTTGCCCAAACTTCAAAATGGACCAAATTTTCTTGATCTCTGACCAAAAATGCATATTTGTACCAATTTTCAATAAAATTGGAGACAAAAATGTTTTACTTCAAAATCACGATTTTTTTAAGGTGTACCCCTTACGATTATTTCGATTTTTGGCCATTTTCAAGGATTTTGGATTACTGCCCCTACAAAACTTAATAATATGTTTATTTAAGCCCAATTTTTTTCTTAGACTAAACAGTGTAGTAGAATTTAAAAATTTCAAGCCGCATATTTATATCCCTAACCATTTTTTAGTTAGCAATTTTCAAAATTTTCAAAAAAAATTTTAAAAAAATGAAAAAACTTCAAAAAATTTTTTTGTTTCAAAATCTGGTTACAAGTCAATTAGGACCTCAAGATTTCAAAAATTTCAACCGCAGGTCTTTATTGCATTTCGTTTTTGAGATATATCCATGCGAAGATGAATATTTCTATAAATCACGCCATATTAAAATTTGTCATAATTTTAAAATACGCAAAACGAGTAAGGCCTCAAATTTTTTCTAGACTTAATAAACTACGAGGAATCCAAAAATTCTAGCGTCAGGTTGTTTTCTCTAACCGTTTTTGAGTTGTGATTTTTTTTAAACTCACAATTTTCACAAATTATTTAAATTATGCCATAAAAAAAATTGTCACAATCTCAAAACGCATTAAACGATTAAAGCCCCAATTTTTTTCTAGACTAAATAAACTACAAGGAATCCAAAAATTTCAACCGCTGGTCGCTATCTCTAACCATTTTTGAGTTGTGATATTTTTTATTTTACAATTTTCACAAATAATGTTAATTATGCCATTCAAAAAATTGTCATTACCTCAAAACGTTTTGAACGATTAAAGCCCCAATTTTATCGATTAAATAAGGCTTATGATCTTTTTGTTTAACAAAAGCTTACTTCAATCATTAAAAAGTGAGCTTGTAGCAAAAATAAAAATTCCATTTAGTTTCGCTTAAACGTTTGAATAGCTATAGTTTGCACCTTTGAAGTTGTTTGAAATGTTGGTTTTACAAAAAGAATTTAAAATGTCACATTATTAATATGTCATACCATTTAACATGTCATTTTGAAATCTTACATGAAATAAGTAAAAAATATACTTACATGAAAACAGCATCCTTTTCGACAACCAAAGCAGGTGTCCTAAAGGGTAGTCCATATATTCTATGTGTTAAATATTTATATAGAAGATCGCAGTTTTTGTCTTCCTTAGCACTTGTGTAAAATAAAGCAGCCCCATATTGGAGACAGAACCGTCTTATCCACTGTTGCATAAAGTCTAAATGTTCATCACGAAAATCATGTTCTTTTTCTAGAGTAGCCATATAGTCAGTCTGGAAAATACGAAATATCGGCCAACATTAAAACTTCTTCTTCTTCTTAGAGTGCCGCTGCTCGATGCACTGAATTGACAAGTTCGTACTGAACATATTCGCGACTATAATTACCGAAACGGCGCCACTATCGCCTTGTGAACTTTTGACACGAAAAAGGATAGTCATCTGTCAACGTATGTAAACAGTATAGTAACTAACTAACTGAGTCACGACCGTTCTCTAACATTAAAACAGTTACAATAATAATACAAATTCTGGTCTATTCTGTATCTCAAATAGTTACAAATTAACTTCAAGGTCGAAGTTAAAAATTAACCTCAAGATCGAAGTTAAAAATTAACCTCAAGGTCGAAGTTAAAAATTAACCTCAAGGTCGAAGTTAAAAATTAACCTCAAGGTCGAAGTTAAAAATTAACCTC